>JAGKQE010000002.1:588770-956046 GCA_022609375.1 Xenosphaeropsis pyriputrescens
GGTAAGTAGGTAAGTAGGTAAGTAGGTAAGTAGGTAAGTAGGTAAGTAGGTAAGTAGGTAAGTAGGTAAGTAGGTAAGTAGGTAAGTAGGTAAGTAGGTAAGTAGGTATGTATTTGGTGAGGGAGTAGTTATGGTAGTAGTGGCAGTTATATTGTAAATTGTGAGTTGTGGGGAGTAAGAGTAGGTAAGAAGATAAGAAGGTAAGAAGGTAAGAATAAAAGTGAGAATGAGGTATTAGGTGGTAGCTTGGTGTAGTAGGTAGTAGGTAGTAGGTAGTAGGTAGTAGGTAGTAGGTAGTAGGTAGTAGGTAGTAGGTAGTAGGTAGTAAGTAGTATGCACGGTGTATAGAGCTTTTTCCCTCTTCCTATTAGTAGGGGACGTAGCAAGCTTCGTCCGTAAAGTGGCGACGGTCGCAAGAACGAAGAGAGGGAGGAGGAGGAGAGAGGAGAGAGGAGAGAGGAGTGAGGAGTGAGGAATGAGAAATAAAGAGAAAGAGATTAAGCGAGTCAAGGGATTTGTTGGTGTGGTGGTGGTGTTTATTATCTTGGAATAAAATAATAAGATAAATGAATATAAGTTGTAGTAGTGGTTGTAGTTGTAGATGAGGAGATGTAAAGTGAATGAATAAAAAGGTGAAGGGAGAAGATAAAGAAGTGAAGAAGTGAAGAAGTGAAGAAGTGAAGAAGTAAAGTAGAATATGGATATGGATATGAATATGAATATGAATGAATATCGAGTGGTGATTTTCTATTTCCTTTTCTTTTTTCTATTTCTATTTTTATTTCTCTTCTTTTCTCTTCTTTTCTTTTCTTTTCTTTTCTTTTCTTTTCTTTTCTTTTCTTTTTTTCTTCTTTTCTTTTCTCTTCTCTTCTCTTCTCTTCTTTTTCTTCTTTATTGATGGATATTGAAAGTATGTCGTGATGATAATAGATGATGGAGATATTTGACATTCAATCATGAACAAAATGATGGAGAAGAAGGATGCGCGGAGGGAATTGGAAGGACCTTGAGAGGTTTAGCGCCACTAGAGCCATTGGGGCGATTGCCATTCGTCCAGAAGGGGTTTAGCGCGGTGGACAAGGCATGGGAGGAAGCTGGCCAGTGTCGTCCAACAGGAGCAGGGGGAGGGAGATGCATATATGCGTGCTACCTAGGTATTATAAGTATGTACAAGTAAGGTATATAGAAAGCACGTATGTATAGAAGACAAGTCTTATCTGTTCATAAGAAGGTGGGAATATCTATATACTCACTCAATTATTCCTGGATTGGTGAGGATACTTGGAACTATAGGGCTTACAACCTCATTCATACCTATGGATAACGTGAGTTGGTTACAGATGATCTGAATCATGGCACCTGATACAAAGTCACGTGTAATTCACAATAAGTATTCACAGGTCCTCCGGACATGTACAAGTAGTAGATGCCATAGCGAGTGTCTATGAGTAGAATACGAGTACATACTCCCCAAATACCCCAGCCCATCTTCTATTCCCCCAATCATCTCGTGGTCCGTCCAACTCGTACATTTCCATCCAAGTGCAAGTGGATGTCGCAATTCAACAGAAGATGAACGGGAGAGAATTCCAAAGTTGCTCAACTTTGCGCGTCTATTTTGATTGGATGGATAGGGGACAAGGGTACATACGTCTTTGCTCTTGAAGTCAAGTCCGCATCTGTGGAAGTCTGGGACAGGGGCTGCGGAATAAAACCTGCTACACGGGCCGGTCTAAAAAGGTTTACTCCGTACTCCGTGAGTATATATGTGCATGTTGTACATGAAGCTGAAGTGAGTATGTACAAGTATATATATCTGTAGGGTATGAAATTGTATCGAATGCTTGTGATATGCATCTAATTATATTAATTTAAATATGTATAGATATCTATATGCATCTACATATATTAATTTAAACATTTACTCGCATCATCTCTTATGCATAAATGTTCAAGACACAGGTAGCAAATACTCATACTCATACTCACACTCATACTCACACTCACTCACACTCGGATTCATCAATACTTTCACTTTCATACTTAGTCATATCACTCCACCTCCATCATCATATCTACCCCTATTCATATTCATATTCAGATGCAAAAGATGCCGTCTGTCCACATTTAAACACACCAAGAAAGCCCCGACTACCTTACTCCTTCTATTCTGCCTCTTCACGTGTGCATCCAGAAAGAATCCCTTAGTCACGGGCCAAGCAGCCACCGGCACAGCTCTAATGGCTCTCATCGCTCCCACACCCCACGGCGAATCTTTCAAGCATCCGCGACATCCACTCACCTTTCACCCACCCACGCCTACTACGTACACATGTACATCCCTCTTGCACGGCCAACAGCCAACAGCATACAACCCATCCACTTCAACTCCCTTGTACAGATTCCGAGGCACAGAAGACATAACAATACACACAAACATATGTACAGTACATCCTACAGAGAGTAGATCTACCAACTAACAAAATCATGAAAAACATCACTGTCCGCATAGCCATACAACGTCGAATACCAAGTCACAAGTCAAAGACGAGAGCTACCTACAGGTAAGACAACGACTCAGATCAGAAGCTGATTCTCCGCAGATGGGTAGATCATTTTCATATTAATGTCCGTCTCAGACCAAAACCGAGGAAACAAGAAGGGTCAAGAGAGACTCGTGGACCATCCAAACAGACAAAACCTTGGCCCGCCCCGCCCTTTCCGTTTGCATTTATGGCTGCGCTCATTATCTAGTAGCTGAGGAACACTATGTACTATGTATGTATGTACATAGTGGTAGTAGTGGTACTTGATACAGTACCCGCGTAGTAAGGTAGCGGACATGAACAATGGTATTGTGCTCGGTGATCTATGGAGCATCTCTACTTCATGTATCCCTTTACTGCAGATGGACATTAGGAAGTGCACTTTCGAAGCATTTGAGCTGATTTGGAGGAAATGGGAGGGGTGGGCGATAGGTAGGTATTTAATAGCTCTTAGGAGCCCAACTTGAGATGGATTTGAGGAGCTTTGATTTCGATGGTGCTCTGTGAGGTATTTATATTATTACAGTGCTGATTCGAATAGACTTGCTTGATTTGAACTTGATGTATATACTGGTGGTGAATACATAGATATATAGATATATAAATACTGATAGACAGAATAGGAATTGCTGCTTGTATACAATATGCGTATATTCTTATGAATAAGAGGGAAATACTTATTCTCATCCTCAACAAAGTCAAACATCTCTCTACCCTTCAAGAGAAAACACTACCATGTACGCATGAGCATGAATATTATGCATACATCTACTTACAATTCTCTTCGGAATTCGACATTCAACAGCCAACAGTCGACAGTCAACAGCCTTGCAAGTATTGACACGCCCATCCCATATACATCCGCGACGAGACTGGGTATCCAAGGCTCACTGCATCATGCATGAAAGATCACCACTCCACAGCACGTCGAAGCGAAACCAGACACTCCTCACTCCTCACTCCTCACTCATTCACCCATTCACTTATTCACTCCCTCACTCCCTCCCTCATCCTACAAGCCCAAGAGCGCCTCCAGAGCTACGTCTCCCTACCTATCCATCCAAGCACCCAATAGTCCAATGCTACCCTACCTACCGCCCTACGTACTCCATCCATCCGTCCATCCATCCCACAAAGCCCAACCGCATAACCCCACCACCGCCACCAGAGCCAGACACAGAAGCAGAAGTAGAGCCAGAACCAACTCGGCCCTGAAACGCCTGGAGATGGCCACGACAGACTTACCGGTAGTAGGGCCGCATGCAAGCACCACGGACGGAGACCCTTGCGAATACGTAGTAGTATACTTTGTACGTACAAGTACGAGTACTTGACTGTGGTGCGGCTGGTGCGTGGCATGGCTGGCAAGGTAAAGGTAAGGTAAGCCGCCGAAAACCTGGGGGGCTTGAACGACTCATGGTCTGGTAGGCGAGGAAGTATCTATTCATACTTGTACCTAATCTCTGGCCGGCGCGGTGGTGGGGACTTTTGGTGCTACTTGTACATATTTACTACATGTGGATTCAATTTGGGAGATGGTTGATTGGATTCTGATGGTAAGAGGTAAGTGAGGTACTCTGTCCGTAAACATGTACACAGGTAGTCTGTGGATAGGTAGGTGGAAGAGTATGAGTACGAAGAGAGTCCGGAGTGACTTGGTACTTACCTAAGCTGCGGTGAGAGGTTGCAGACTGGATTGCCTGTTGGCGTGGTGATGGTGATATGCTGGTGTGTTGAGTGTGAAGTTGTGAATACTCTGGGCACGAGAAATGGTTGTACGAAGGGTGGGATGCATCTTCTCACTGAGACTGTGGAGAAGGTGGATGTATGCAATGGATGAGTTGTGGTCTTGAATGAAATGCCAGAATAGGTAGATGAGAAGTTTAAGAATGTGACTGAGATGATACTTAACCTCTACTCATCCTATGTGGTACCTAGGTAATATCGAGAGTTCTACTTGAGTTCTTGAGTTCTTGAGTTCTTGAGTTCTTGAGTTCTTGAGTTCTTGAGTTCTTGAGCTCTTGAGCACTTGGATCCTAGAGGCTTATGGTCAAAAGCTACAAGTCATCAAACATGAATGGAATAGGTACACATTTATATATCAGATCTTCATCGTGAATATTCATTTACATGTGTACTTGACTTGTAAGTAGAATGAACGTGCAGTATCGAAGCTCCACTTCAAGTATCTTTGATGACGATTAACCCGCCGACTTCGCCGACCAGCATCCACCATCCAGCCTGCATGCCTCAGGATACCACTCTACACGCCTCAGGATATCACTCTACGCG
This sequence comes from Xenosphaeropsis pyriputrescens, assembly GCA_022609375.1. Classification (NCBI taxonomy): domain Eukaryota; kingdom Fungi; phylum Ascomycota; class Leotiomycetes; order Phacidiales; family Phacidiaceae; genus Xenosphaeropsis; species Xenosphaeropsis pyriputrescens. The sequence continues at coordinate 593,609 of JAGKQE010000002.1, forward strand.
CACCACCTCAGACTTCGCGAATCTTCGCGTCATCTTTTGCCGAACAGACATGAATGTGAAGCTCTGCAAAGTCCTCAATAGCGAAGAAAGTAAACAAAAGCCCAACACCGCACCACCACAACACCACAACACAACAATTCCAACCCTCGCATCCTCCACCCGACCAAAAACCGCAAATAACCTCGAATCCGCAACTAAAGACCCCAATCGCCATCCATCGACCACGCTCACATCCCCAGAGCTTCACATCGCCCGCGCACGAGAAATGGCCCGCTCAAAGGCAGGGGGAAGGAGGGGAGGCGGGAAGAAGAATAACACCGAGGCGGTCACGGATGGGATGCCGCCGAAGACGCTCTCGAGGGGACAGCAGCTGAAGCGGGCTCGGGCGCTGGAGGAAGCGGACGGGCATGGCAAGGGCGAGGTGACGACTGCCGACAGCGAGGGTACATTGCCAGCGGCGAAGAAGGCGAGGACGGGTGCGAACGATGGAGATGGGTTGGAGGAGGGGGGTGGGGATGGGGATGGGCGGGGCGAGACGGAGGAGGTGAAGGAGACGAAGGAGGATACGGCCGGTGTCGATGTCGATGTCGAAGACGAGACGCTGGTATCGCCTGCTGTCATCAATCACTACCCGCCTGCCTTCCGCGACTTGGTCGCCGCCTACGACATCACAGCCATGACCATCGCCTCGTCAGCCAAAGTCCAGCACAGCGTATCGCGGATCCTGGCGAAGCTGTCGCGCTTCAGCTTTGCGGGGCCGTGCAAGCCGGACGTGGTATTTCTGCGGGCGAAGAGCCAAGACGCCACGAAGCTGATTACGATCATCGAGATTGTCAAGCGGACGTTGGGGGAGAAGGGCGTTAGTTGGTATCAGTACAATTGTGTGGAGAAGAGGATTGATACGAGCAAGAGGGAGAAGACTGGTGGGGAGGCGGGTCCCCAGGATGGCTTTGAGACGTTGAAGACGCCGCTTGAGCGTGCGCTCGATGCGAGACCCGTGAAAAGGGCGAATTCCTCCATGGCTATTTGCCTTTCGAGGGTATCGGTGCAGAATCTCAGCGAGATCTATGGGTATGTTATACCAGATGAGAAATTGTTCTGTGTCTGGGGATTTTCTGACTTCAATATAGTGAGCAAACGAATGCTATCCAGTGAGGATGTTTGGGCAGTTTATATGGAGTTTTGGCGCACAGGAAACGGGATTGGTGAGGATACCCAATTGCTTGTCATGCAAAGCTTAGAAAAAAGCATTGTTTCTATTTCAAAACGTATTTTATACAATCCCATCTGTTGCCTTGGGATCTAGAGCCCCAGTGGTTGCGGGAGTCACCTGGCTGAGTGTCTCGTGAGAAATTGACCTTGATGTAGAGAATTTGTGATATTGATTTGGAACCTCTTTATACACCGAACCCGGCCCCCAAACATGTTTTAAGCATAAACCAAGCCCCCGAGCAAGCAATTGACCGATCCTCGTTCTCAACCAACACAACCACGATAATCACAGCAGTATAAACACCAAGTCCACAATGTCTTCCACCGCCACAGACCCCCCCGTCATTCCCGCCACGGACCCTTAGTTATTCCCCTGCTTATTCGCATACGCAATCCTCAGCACGAAGTTGGTAATGACGGCGAAGAACAGGATCATGGCCAGGGCCGTGGGTCCAAAGCGATCATCGAAGCCGGCCTGGCCGCGCTTGCGGATGCTGCCGGCGCGCCAGTGGTACGTGACGACGGCGTAGATCATCGTCAGCATCGACACGCCCGTGAAGATGATGGCCGAGATCTTGGCCGGCGTGTCGCCGAAGTTCAGCATGCCGATCGCCAGCGCGCCCAGGATCACCGTGAAGTTCAGCCATGAGAGGAAGGTGCGCTCGTTGGCGAAGAAGACTTTGGGCTCCACGCGCGTCGGCAGCGCGATTCTTTTGCCTGCGGGACGTGGGTTAGAGGCGGGTTGGGTTTATGGTGAGGGTGATGGGGAGGTGGGGTTGGGGGTTTGAGGGTTTGAGGGTTTGAGGGTGTTGATCGGTGCTTGGATTGAGGACGTACCTGGGGCGGTCTGGAGGAGGGGTTGTGAAGACATGATGGGTTGAATGGAGCAATTGAGGCTCTTGAGTCGGCAGTATGGAGTTTGTGGTTGTGAATGAGGATTGTAAGCAAGAATTTGGATGATGTTGTAGTTGGATCTGTATGTGCCCCGGTTGATGTTACTCCATCACTAAGTAGTAGATGAAGATCAAGAAAGTATTATCGTCTCATCTTCAAGTGCACGTAAGTATCAAAGCTTCAGATTGTCTGGGCACGTGCACTTGCCAACGGTGCACAGAGATTAAATGTTTCTGCCTGAACCCCCAGGAATAACTTTCGTTTGTTGCCTGCCCAACTCCGCGTGCTTCGTAAATAGCAACCGATCCGATCCATAAGGTAGCGCCTGTGTGTCACCGTGTACTTCAACTTCCAACAGCAAGCGCATTCATCAATTCCACAAACAACACCTCGAATCCCCTCTTCAGAGCAATCCATCAGAATGTCAACTACCATTACTTCCACCCCAGTACGTCGCACTCCTCTCGTGCCCTCGATATCCAAAGAGCCTCCTTACTGACGACGTCACAGCCAATTTCCTTTACCCGGCTCAAGCAGATCGCAAGTGATGTAGGTGCCTCGAACGACACGGCCACCCGCCGCCAACAACGCTGATACAACGCAGGCATGCCAAAGCGCTCTAGGCAGCGCCGAGTTCTACGAGCACCCAAAGACAGAGACATGGAACACCACCATCATTGTACGTGCTGCCGCACCCGACGCGACCTGCTCAATGCCTCTCGAGGAGAGAAGCCCCCCGTCCCCAACTAACACCCGCCCAGAACTCCATCCTCAAATCCCTCATCTCCGAATCTTCCCCCTCCGGCGGCTCCCCAAGCTACAAATATGCCGTCAACAGCACCATCATCCAGCACCTCGTGCCCACGGGCTCCCTGAACAAGCCGGTTGTCAAGAGCGAGGTCAAGGAGGAGAGCGAGGCCGTGAACACGGATGGCAAGGCGCACGTCGGACGCCGCGGAATGCACTCTGCCACGGGCGCATACTGGAACGAGAAGACGGACGGTATGTGGAGCTTCAAGTACGAGGGTGGCGAGGAGAAGGGCTTGGATGTTGTGATCAGCGTCATCTGGATCTCCATCTAGATGGGTTGACGGGGCTGAGGGGTGAGCATTGCAGGGTTATGTCGTGGTGGTTCGTCGAGAAGCATGCCTTAGGGGGGAGAGAACAGACTGGATGAAGTACAGCGTGAGGTATGGTAGGCGAAGAAGCATTTTGGGGGTGTTTGGAGTATATCGGTCCTTCATCTCGTTCATTGTGTAATAAAATGCTTACTATCTACAAGTCTCCATGCTCCATGTGATTCACGAGCTTATGCTCATAATGAGAATGAACAGACTTGTAAAAACATCCAAAAAGGAAAGGGGGAGAAAGTCCAAAAAGAAAAGAGAAAAAAATTAAATGGTCAAGGCATGAATCGAACCGGCAAAAGATCAATGGATAGGAGAGTGCAGTCTCGTATCCATTGCAGAAAACCTGCTGGGGGTTTTGCTCTCCGTGTATTTTACCGATTCCAATTTTGGGGGGGAGGGGGTGTTGACCACTGCACTAATCAACCATTGGAAGTTGAGGATGTATGACCAATCCAATAATATATGACTGTTTGAGAGAATTGTACCAAGTGAGTTGTAGGGATTGTACTGCTCACTTTCATCTTCCACATTAGGTAGGCATGATACATCCCCCTCCTATGAGGGACGGCACGAGTATCTGTACCCGAAGCACATGAAGTCCACGATGTGAACAATAAACATAAACATCCTTTATCGTACTCGAATCTAAAATAACAATGAAGCTCAAATGCACGCTAAAAACACAATTCCACATTCCACATTCCTACAGTCCAAACATATACACATATCCACCCCCCCCAGACCTCCAACCCCCTAACCCTAAGACAAGCCCACAACGCGCTTCGCACCCAACCACAGCTCAAAAGCCTCCAGCTTAACCTCGACACGGAAGAAGCCCATCCAGGCCGCGAGCAAGCGCAGGGCATTGGACGGCCAAAGCAGGCTGCCGCGGTCGCGGATGCGCTCGACGGCCTCCTCGAAGACGGAGCGCGAGCAGTAGCGCGCGAGAATGAGGAAGGTGCGGACAGGGCCGTGGCGCGTGTGCAGGTTCTCGTCGAGGCTGCGCGTGAGGTCGTTGGTCTTGAGGATGAGCAGGATGATGCGCGGCACCTTGCCGAGCATGTCGACGAGCTGCTGCAGCATGCCGTCGCCCATGGCCTCGCCGATCATCTTCTTCTCGTCCTCGGAGCGCGGCATGGCCACCGACTTGCTCAGCACGCGGTAGTCGCGCCCCGTGATGGCCGATGCGAAGAGCGGGAACTGCGCGTCCGTGATGCCCGCCACCTCGTAGGCGTACTTGCGCATGCGCGCCTCGTCTGCGTCGATCACTGCCAGCCATAGCTTGGCGTACGAGCGCCGTAGCTCCTTGGGGATGTCGCGGTAGAGGCCGTGGTCGTAGAGGACGACATCGAAGTTGGCGCCGCGGCGGGTCGTGTTCTTGCGGATGGCAATGTTGCCGCCGTGGGGATCGCAGTGCAGTGGAGCGTCGTTGCCGAAGATCATCTCGTTGAAGATGCGCGAGAGTGCGGCGGATACTTCGTCGCGGTCAATGCCATTGGCGTCCAGGAAGGCCAGGTCATCGGGTCGGTGGCCAGAGACATTTTCCATGACCAAGATGCGCTGCTTAGCCCAGAGGACATCGGGAATGACGAGTGGGAGTTCGGGCTTGTGCGAGAAATATTCCTTTGCTCTGATAGCATTTCGTCCTTCCAGGTTGAAATCCAGCTCCTGTGGCAGGGAGATGTCCATTTCCTTCGACAGCCATTCGAGATCATATTCCGGGAAGAATCGTTTCAAGGTCGTGAACGTAAAGCGGGTGAGTGCGAGATCTAGTTTCGCCCATTCTCCAAGCGCTGGGTGCTGTACTTTGACGGCGACTTGCTGACCTGTTTCTTTGACCGTGGCCAGATGTACCTGCGCCAAGGAGGCAGCCCCTATAGGGGTTTTCGCAAATTCGGAGAAGTAGTCGGATAGTTGTTCGCCGGTGTCCTTGAGGAACATGGCCTCAATGGATTCGAACGAGGAGACGGGGCATTTATCTTGCAGCGGGATGAAAGTCGAGGTCCATTCGATGGGCAAGAGGTAATTCATAGCAGACTAGCACAAGAAATCAGCAAAGCCGTGCACAGCTGCCCGAAATGCGAGAAAAACCAACCAGATGCTGTCCCAGCTTGATGAATATACTGCCATTCTTCTCCAAAACCCTCAAAGTCCTGTCGGCGCATCGCTGATGACAAGCCGAGAGGAGTCTGGCCTGCTCGTCGGCGTCGGCGATCCTATCATTGGCGTTGAGCGTGACGCGATAACTACGAAAGCCGAAAAAATTAGCCAGGCCCTGCAATTCATCGGCAGCACAAGGAAAACAGATGGGCATACTCGTTTATACAGACCGCCAGAGCGCCGACCACCCTCCCCGTCCTCTCGGCGCCCTTGTACGCATGAGCAACATCGTCCCCGAAGGCGAGCGCACCAGCACCAGCACCCAAAGCGCCCGCAGCGGCGAGCACGACGCGAGCCCTGGGAGGCTTCGGCGCACGCGGGCGGGACGTTGTCGAGTATGGCGCGAGGAACGGGTGGGGATTGGGGGCGCGGAAGGGATGGGGGCAGCGACGACAGGAGCGCGGCCAGGCGCGGCGGGAGACGGCGGGGAGCTGGCGGGAGACGGCAGTGGGATTGAAGGGCTTCATGGTGCGGAAGGGAAGGCGAGGAGGCCGGAAGTCGTCGTGGGCGCGTTATCGTCTCATGGCAGTCGGGGCGTGTGGCGTGGTCGTCGAGGGCGCAAAGGGAATGGATGGTTGACGGGAGCCCTTTTTCAAAAGTTCGCATCGCTGATCATCATCATCATCACCGCCCCCGGGGGGCGTCCGGCAATCTCCGCGACGGGCCTCGGGGCACTTGCTTACACATTCAGGAGTCAAGAGAGGGGTGCGAAAAATCATAGGTAGGGAGTTTAAAATAAATGATAAAATAAAACACATTCAGGAGTCTGGATGGAGGGCACGAATTTAAGAAAATTTTCGGTGGTGAATCTTACATACAGTTTCTTGTGCTGTCAATGTGAATGCTACAATATCCCACCCGCTCCATGCTACCTATGCAACAGGTCTAAGAATTTATCACAAATGAAAGTAGCCGTGTCCAATATTGTAACGGCTAGTCAGGAGGGCCACCTGATCTCTGCGTCACTGGGCAGTCGTTGTCTCCTCCGCGAACTCGACCGTGAAGCATCCTCTGATGCTTTACTTCGGCTTCTAACTCTCAATCCCCCCACCTCTCTTCTCGACGTTATTGTGGGCTCATCTCGTATATCCTTCAAGGTTGGTGCAGCATTGCTGGAACGACTTGCTCTGAGCACTGATGTCCTTGGCAATCTCGACTTTTGACCTGGGGTACCTCCGTTACTCTCGATACTTGCTCTGCGTGCAGTGATTATTGGGCTTTCTCGACTGCGTGGTCGATACAACAAGGAGTCGCCATGTTCTAAATTCTGAGCAATAGTTCTCCTTGGCATTACACTCCCATCTACGAAACCTGACGAGGTTGAAGAAGTTGATGGTCGAGATTTGTGCGTTGGAGTGGAAGGTGCGCCCAAAACACCCGGATGTAGGACTGGAGGCGTGTATGAATTTGATCGTCCATAATTTTGTCGGAGGAGATGATTTCCACTCCCATTGGACTCATTATCCTCCTCCACACTAGTCTTGACTATCTCACTTGCCATGTTTCGAACAAGAACAGCAGGATCATGGTCAGCCAGATCTTGAATGGCTTCAAAGAGACCATGACGGCGAATGGTGTTTGCATGCTCTTCATTCGGGTCGCATATACTGCGAACAATACGAAGAAGGTTCAAACGAATGACTGCTTTCTTGTTGTTGAGTTTCTGTACGATACCGGCAAAGAGCTCTCTTCGAGCCAAAGAAGCGGCGACCGGAGGACTCAGGCGAAGTAACTTTTGAAGTGGTTCCAACAGGTTGTGATCAAATGAGCTAGCGTTTGGAGTGTTGAAGCAATTGACGATGGCTTGAGTGAAGCTACAATCAAGCAAGCACTTCTCCACCTTGGCAGTCTCTTCCTGGAGCCATACGAAAATGGCATCCAAAGCAGTGACCTGCCAGTACTGGTCCGCCAGCAAAGTAATATAGAATTGCAGTCCCTTGTTCTGCCACAAGTACTTTCTTCCGACTTTACCTGAATGAGCCATGTCGCACAAGATTGGCAAGGCGAATTCCTTCGGAGGTCTCTTGGTCTTCATGATCTTCTGGAGTAGTGGGATGATACCATTAATAGCGGCATCCTCCTGGCGGACCTTGCTGAGACGGCAGAGGTTGTACATGGTATTCAAGACCTGGTTTGAAATTTCTCGGAAGTGTGGCTGGTTCTTCCTCATACTGTAGGAGAGAAGATCGATAAGAAGCTCAATCGCATTGGATGAATGGAGGGAGTCGAGAGTGGTCGATAACATAGACAAGTTCTTGATGAACTTCAACATCGTGATCTGATGCGCGGGGGACATTCGTCGAAGATCTTTCAGAACGCCTAAATAATGTTAGGAATGTGGTCCTTATTGGGAATATATGTACTTACTCTTCAAGACCATGCGGTCTGCCACCACTTCCTTGACATAATTCTCGGCCTGCGAGAATAGGTAAAAGATGTTGACGATCCTGCCTTCAACAAGTTCGACAAGATCACCTTCTTCGTCAAGGACACGATTTAGAACCAACGACAAAGGATACAAGATCTTGCTCCTCGAGAAAATGCGACAGAAATCGTTCTTCGGGGTCGGTCCCTGAAGCTCGAACACGTTCCAGATGCCGTTGACACCGATCAATACAAGGTCCCTAGCATCATCGTAATCCTCGTCGAGGAACTCGACGAGCACGTTGAGACCACCAGCACTCACAAACATCTGCAATGTAAGTGTCGACGTCTGATACATTTGACGAACAAATGCAGCTGCCTCGAGTCTGATTTCATTGGAGTATTGTCTCGCAGCAAACTTGGTGATGATAGGAATGCCACCAACAAAGCAGAGGTTCTCCTGAATCTCAACGTCATTGAAAATTATCTAGATGTGTCAGCACCTTCTTAGACTCCTTGTTTCTTTTACTTACAGTGTTGACCACCTTGAGCAAGCGAAGAATCATATTTTGACGACTCTTGACAGTGCACGGCTCTAGAATTTCGAGGATAGGAAGCATCCCATGAGCCCCGATAATAAGACCCTTTGCCTCCGAAGATTCGTAAAGCACATCAAGCTGAAAACGTCAGCATAAGAACCACAATCAAGCATTTGAACTTACCAGTTGCTCGGATAATTCACACAGAATATCTTCAGCCTGAGTGGTTTTCAAGGAACTAACAAGACCCTCGACAAGTGTGCAGAGTCTCGCATGCTTATCCCTAGCGATGTTGGCCTGAAGATCCATCTCATCAAAGCCCTGCTCCAGTGAAGCAAAAGGATCATCCTCATCATCCTCATCTCCGAGCCATGAGTTATTAGAGAGTTTTGAATGTAACATGAGCGCTCCATTCTCGGAGTCAAGATCGCTATCAACCCTCTCAGTGATACTCCCAGCCTTGCTAAAGATATCCGAGAAATCCTCGTCGTCCTCATCTTCGGCGTACTTTTGTATTTCAACACCAGATCTGGTACGTTGTATTGGTTGCATCCTCACATCAGGTCGTGAGGAGTTCTGCCGGCGAGATAAGCTGCCATTGGATGAGGAGGATGGTTGTGATTGACGTGGTAGGCTGGTGAGATCCGATGGATGGAACAGCTTAGGGGATAGAGCATCATCCTTGACCAGATCCAATCTACGATCGAAAACACTGTCATCTTCAGCAAAGAGGTCCGAAAAGTCTTCCACCCCTTGCTCACGATACTGTGCCGCAAGACGTCCAGATATAGGGAATTGGGGCAGTTGATTCTGTGAATGAAGCTTGATAGGCGAACGTGGACGTAAGGGCGGCTCCTGGGAAATCTTTCGTACTGCTGCATTTCTCGGTCTTTCAGAAAGTCTCGCATCTTGTATCAATTTCGGTTTTGCGGAGATTGGTCGAATGGTCTCAAGCTCTGGGGTATCAGGGTCAGTATTTTGTCGAGCCTTGAGGGTCATAAGGTCGCCTTCAAAGTTATCATCCCAATTCTCATTCTCATCACTCGGAATGCTAAGATCTGAAGTGGAAGCGAAAGCCTTTAGCTTATCGGAAGATAGCAGACCACCGAAATTATCCTGGGGCTTCAAATGCGGTAATTGCAGAGCACTTGGTGAAATTGAAGTTGCGAAATCATCGTCCCAATTATCATCGCGAAAGTTCTCAGGAGACCTAAACGCATCCGCAGTAACTCGTGGCTTCGCAAGGCTCAGGGGTCCCTTTGCAGGAGTAACAAGCACAGGATTGCCATGTGGTTCGTTATGGACATTTCGTAGGGGTGGGTCTCTTCGAGGCATAGGACTAGCAGTTGAGCTCCTTGTAGATAATCGAAAGCTTCCATTATTTGGAGATTTAAGTGCTTCGTTCCATTGTTTGACCTCCTCCACAGCTTCATTGTAATTGGCAGGTGGTTTTGCCACAGGTGCATCGGCGCGACGGGATCCTACAATCCATGCGTGCTTGAGTAATTTGCGGGCAGAAACTCTGAGGTTAGGATCTTTTTGGAAACATTGCATGAGGAAATCTCTTGCGGCCTACATTCATTAGCTGGAAGTTTTCAAGTGCAGGTCCACAACACTGACTGGTGATACTCCTTCTGGCAAAGGGGGGTGGTCGTCATTTACAATGGCAAACAGCGCTGGCATGGGTGCAAGCTTATGATATGGGGGCTTGCCTTCCAGTAATTCGATGACGGTGCAGCCAAGACTCCAAATATCAGATGCAGTAGTGGCACCAGAGAGCAGAATGACTTCAGGAGCCATCCAGTATGGAGTGCCAACAACTTGTGCTTCTTTATCCCCACCAGCCAAGGTGCTTGTGGAAACTCCAAAGTCTGCCAGTTTGACCGTGCCATCCTTTATTGTCAGGATGTTTGCGCCTTTGATGTCTCGATGGATGACACCCTGATCGTGAAGATAGAGAAGACCCTGCAAAATTTGTGCCATGTATACCCCAACGAGGTTTTCTGGGATCTTGCCAAACTTCTTGCAGATGGAGTGCAGAGAGCCAGTCTCGCAGTACCTGTTCCATCTGTTAGATAAAAGTGGCTTGAGGAGATTGAAGTAATACTTACTCCAGTATAATGTTGAGGCATTCTGGTGATTTGACAAATCCAAGATACTTTACGATGTTGTCATGCTGGAGGGCAGTTAGCGAGCATTCCAATATGTTCAAAGCCAACATACATACATGAAGGTTCTTCAAGAGGTCAATTTCAGCCTGCAGCATTGATTAGCACCTTCAAAACTTGTATCGATAAGCTGGCCTGACCTCTATCATCCTCAGCTCACTGTATGGAACATCTCCCAGCTTGATCTGCTTTACTGCCACAGCCTCACCAGTTCCCCAGTTGAATGCTTTGTACACAGATCCAAAAGCTCCCTTTCCTAGACACTCCCCAAGTCGCTGTAGAGAAACTGTGTTAGCCCTGTGTCCATCCACTCAGGTGTAATTGTACCAGCAACCTACATAGTCCTTGAGGCCTGGATCCTGATGCGCCTTCTGCTTCGACAAGCCTCCATCTTTGCGTGGTGTAGCTGGAGCCCTGTCAGACTTCCCATGAGGTGTAGATCCCCCTTGTCTGCTGCTTGGCCTGTTTGGTGGTCGATCGGACGAGGAGGAGGGATAAGCCACCATGACCGGCTTGGATGTGTCCGTACGTTTAACGTCGCGCCTTAGAGTGCGATGAGGCTACGATGGGGAAGAATATGAGACGGTGAGCTCATCCCACACAAATGAGTCGGGCAGCTCCTGGATTTGGGTGTGGAATTGGTGATTTGGATTCACGACGTCGGACTGACGGGTCGTGTGGTTGTAGTTGTGGTTGTCGCAGTATTGTCAAGGTTGACTATATCGAGTCGCTGGGTAAGCAGAGTGAGCGGCGGGGTTATCGCCGGAGAGTAATTGAGCATGTGAGATATGACGACTGCAGCAAGATGAATGGATGCAGTTGTATGGATGAGAGCAATGATAGTAGTATAGTATATTCAAGCAACGATGATCATGATGATGGTTATGATTATGGTCATGGTCATGGTCATGGTCATGGTTGTGATTATGATCATACATGCAATCAATCCACCATAAGAGTGTTACAGTCTGGGAGGAAGAAGTTGGCGCCGAGTAGTAGTAGTAAGTAGTAAGTAGTAGTAGTAGTAGTAGTAGCAAGTAAGTAAGTAAGTAAGTAAGTAGGACTGAAGTACAAGTACTACTACCTAATACCTACCTACCTACTTATGTAGATCAACAAATCAGCTACCGTCTGCCATGGCAAACAGGCTATTGCAGGGGTCTGTATGTAAGGCTGAGACGGGAATTGTAGCTTGTGGTGCCTTGTCCTGGGATTATTATTATTATTATTAGGTACCTATTCTATCTATTCCAGAATGACTTTGGCGTTGCTACCTACTTGTACCTCTACCTACGAAACAAAATAAACGAGATGAATTCCGACATGGGCATACCTACCTAGTATCACAACCATCGACACCACCATCTACAAACCCCCCCCCCCCCCAAGAAAAAGAAGACAAAAAAGAAACAGAGAGCGCAAATCCCACAAATCGGGTACATGGCCAAATTGACTCAGATCTCTCCCATCAGCCAGATCAGCCAGATCAGACCGATTGATGATCGGTATCCAAACATCAACGACCCATGTCAAGGATTGCCGCCAGTCGGGTGTGTGTTGTGCTGGCCCTGCTAGGAGCAAGCAGAAGCAAGCAGAGCGGACTGGGGAGGATCACAACCGGGCTTCTGCGATGGGAGGAAGGCGACGGTGTAGCATTTCTCACCACGTTGCCCTGGCGACAACCTGTCAGGTGGACGGGGACAGCTCATCGATGTGATGGGTATGGGATGTCTTTATGATGAGATGGGATGAGATGAGATGAGATGAGATGAGATGAGATGACTGTTCAAGGAGCAGGCACAGATTGCAACGCGCCAGGAATGCTACACTGGTCGTCGTGCGTGCTGGTGAGTATATTTGTTCTTCATGATTTGATGCCAGACATACAGTGGTGGTGGTGGACAAGCTGTTGTCGCTTGCTTAAGACAACCCATCTGTCGACGCTCGTACACGTTCGCGAGTGACGCACACAGTAGTAATGCAATTGATACGAGGTGAGACATACGACAACACCGCTACCACGGAAGACAAAATCTTCGAGAATGTTCATTAGAGGCTAGAAGGAAGCTAGGTGGTATGGATACCGTCCTTGTCCAGACATGGCCTCTCGCTCTACCAACATGTAACTAACCGTCCCTAGTAGTGTCTGCGCTAAGTACAACATCAGGAGCACATCCAAGCCTGAGCACCCAATGTCTAATATATACATATGTACAAGTATATGAGCATGCCAGGATCCTCTCAATTCAAAGAGAAAGAGATTTGAATGAGTCGGAAGCAAACCACTTGGACATTTCAGAGCGTTTGAATGACTCGGTGCACTTGAATAACTCAAAGGCTTTGTACGGCAATGCGTTTGGACATCTCAGACAGACGGTTGGTATATTTCAGACAACCCGAACAATCCACGAGGACCCGTATCCATACAGCGTGATATAAACCTAAATATCTCACTTTCTTGAAATCTTTGAAATCTTTGAATTTTCCGTCATATAGAAACCATGTTGGTTCTGTCGCTCTCATACACCCCTGACTCCGATATACCTTTTTGATGTAGTCAACTGTGACTATTGCTTCGGACGAGTTCAGATGAACTGTCCCTTGATCTCCTCGGCCTTTCTGAGATGCCGCAGAACATCCGATACAAGATAGAGACTGCCTGCTATCACCAACGGACCTTCACCAGAGACCTCTGCAGCCCATCTCAAGGCGGCCGACAGATTGTCACCAGCATCATGTGACTGCGATTGATCTATACCCCTCCGCGCAGCCGCCTCGAGTACCTCATGTGTATCCATCGACTTCACCCATGGCATGCCATCTACTGAACCGAATCCTACCGACGTAACACAATCCCCCTTTCGCAAAAGCGGTTTGAGAATCTCATCTAATGCTTTCCCCTTTGATGCCGCGAGTACCCATGTCACCTTCTCATTATCCTTGCGAAGCTTTCGGTCGACATATGCTCCAAGTACTTCTGCCGACTGGAAGTTGTGAGCGCCATCAAGAAGTACATTCTCATTCCGCCCGGTCAAGCTCCTGATGTCAATGGTCTGCAGACGACCAGGCCATTTAATGTTTCGTACTGCAGGCAGAAGGCGATGCAGTGGGGAAGTCTTGTCCGTATATGCCAAATGGAAAGCCGTATAAGCACACGCCAGATTCTCCCATTGATGGGGTTCGAAAGCTCCCTTTGGTAACTCGTCAAAAAATGCCGAATCATTTGAGCTGTCAACTAAAACCGTTCCGACCTCCTGGGCGTGTGCTTTCAGGGCTTCCATGACAGACTTATCATTGCTCCTGTCCACCACACATGGCACACCCGGCCTCATGATGCCCGCTTTCTGAGTGGCTATCTCCTCGATGGTGTTTCCAAGGAAGGATTGGTGATCCAGGCCTATCTTGGATATGATGGTAGCAACCTTGTTCTGCAGAACATTCGTGGCATCCAGACGTCCTCCCAAGCCGACCTCGACCACTCCCATCTCAATCTTTTCCCGCGCAAAAATCTCAAAGGCGGTTGCCGTGAGCAGCTCGAATTCAGAAGCGCCTATGTTCTCCCTCCTGTCCCAATCCTTAATCGACTTTTCTGCCTCCAGGAACACCGACTCCCGCACGGGCTTCTCATTGATGGTGATGCAGTCCCACCTGTCCACAAGATGGGGAGAATTAAAACGGCCGACGCGCACACCACTGGCGTGGAGCATGGCAGAGAGATATGCGCATATCGAGCCCTTGCCGTTGGTACCGGCCACGTGAATGGCCTTCCATGGCTGCGGCGTGTGCTTGATCAGGCGGCTGATGCGCCCAAGACCAAGCTCTATCATACTCCACTGGGCATGAAATTGGGTTGGTTAGAGAGGAGGTTTAGAGGAGTGCTGGTGTTGGAGGTGATGGAAATGATAAAAGGAAACGAAGAGTCATGCCACCTCAAGCCACATTCTCCAAGTGAGGGAGGATGAAGGGAACGCTTTATATATACATATATAAAATAAAATGAAATGAAATGAAACCAGATCAAATCAAATGTAAGCAGAGCAGAGCAGAGCAACAGAAGTTTTGTGGTGCTCCGATATCGAAGAAAGTAGGTAAGACCGCACTGATGTTCGGCAAGGGAATTACTGTGTGAGGCAAGCGTGACAATTTAGGGCCGATGGGGGCGTGAGCGGATGACAAGTACTGATGTTGATGTTGATGTTGATGTTGGTGTTGGTGTTGATGCCTTGTTTTTCTAGATGTGCATGCCTGATAGATGTGGACGGAACAATTCCATCTCAGCCTCCTCTGTCTGATCAATGCACCGTCCACCGAAGATCACATGACGTGAGCGTTGCAATCGCTCACTCCTCTCCTCTCCTCTCCTCTCCTCCTCCAACTCATCTTCCACGTGAGCACTCCTCCTCCTCCTCCTCCTCCTCCTCCTCCTCCTCCTCCCCCTCCCCCTCCAGCCCTTCTCAAGCGTCCGCCCTCCCGTCCGGCTTTCCTCGCGTTTGACATCCATCCGCAACCACCCATCCATCCAACCTAACCCACCCCCAACTAACTACCTATCTACCTACCTACCTCCATACCTACAATTAAAAACAACTTCCACTTTCACTTCAAATCCTCTCCATTATCACCCGATACTATCGCCATAATCACAATCTTCATCATCTCAAAAATCCCCTCATCCATCTTGCTCTCGTCCTTTTCTACAAACTCTACTTCCAATCATCCTCATATCACTCGTTGCGACAAGCTATCTCATACTACTTGTACTCAATTGAAGATCATAAATATGGGTCTCCCGTAAGTCGCCTCGCCTGTCGCGCTTCCCACTTGCAGTCGCGTCGCAAATCCTATGCGCGACTCTCGCATCTGAAGGGCCATGGCATCTTTCAAGAGGCTCACATCATTACGACTCAAGAATAATCGGCGACGGTTGATTATTCTCGAGGAGCTGTGTGATTAAGAGTGCCCTGAGCGCTCGGCTCGACAAAACCCACAATCTTGAGAACATATGATCACTAACTTTTCGCAGACTTTACAGACCATCCCCATCTCCTGAGCCTGCCAGCAAGGCCGAAAAGACGGCTGCGCAGGCGCGATCTTCCATCAGAAGACGTCGCTCTCCACCAGTATCGCGTGAGGATCGCACACAAGGAAGTGGTCAACTCCGCGAAGCTAGCCGTGGGCCTTGGGCAGTAACCAGCAACGTCCCATCACAAGAAGAGCCGGAACTCAGTGCATGGAGTCGCAACCGGAGGACCGACCTCGCATTAGCCCAACATGCTAATCGTCTGGCAAGAGAGGCCTATCGTAACAGTCATGTTCGCCGTCGAAGTCGACCACACTCTCAAGGTGAGGGAAACGATCACCGCCTTCGAGCTTCGATTGATGCAGTGGTCGATGGACCCTTGGTAGTACCCGAAGGAGAGGATGGCGGACGAAACGATGACCAACAAACTCGCTTTGATGTCGCCAGACGATTATATGATGCGAACAACCTAGCAAGGCTGACTGCCTCACGGGAGACCCGGGAGAGGACGCAAAACCCGGACCGAGCAGATTCTTCGGATTCAGGTGCCACATCGCGCGTACCATCGCCGCCGCAAAGAATCAGAGAGACTGATGAGGAACATCAACGACGGGATTTTGAACTTTCCTTACTACGACTTCAGGCGCGTAATACGGCAAGGCTAACGGACATGCGCGCCAGGACGCAGGATGCAAATGCGCACACAGACTCCTCCGACTCGGGTACTACATCCCGTGTGCCTTCGCCTCAACTCCCAGCGAACCATAGCCGTAGACCTTCTCCGCATTCATCTAGGCTCTCTCGTCCAGCTTCCCGTCCAGCTTCAGTACTTGCTGAGCTTCCTCCACTATCTCGTGTCTCGGCTCATCCGAATACCTCTCGCCTTGCTCGCGGTACTTCTCCATATCGTGAGTATCGTGAGTGGCGTGATCGTCGTAATCGCAGGGCACAGGGTCGTCTTGATGGACTAGGAGATCGTGAGAGGAGTGTCAGTAGCGAAAGAGATAACGTTTGGGACTCCTTGGTATCTACCATGACTCCCGATCCACAACCTGCCAGTGCTAGCTCATCATTCGCTTCTGCTTCTGCCGCTGCTTCGATTTCAAGTAGGTCAAACGCTGGTACCTCGAGCACCTCTATGACTACCATTGGGGATTCTGAGGCGATTGTTCATCCAGATGTATGCGAGAGTGAACATGAGGAGCAGTGTGAAGAGACGATGGCCGAAAACGAAGTGAACATGGAGGAAGAGGAAGAGGAGGAGGAGGAGGAGGAGGAAGAGGAGGATGATGAGTCTTACTTCCGGGCTCTTCTACGAAATGACTACAATGGCAGCCAGGAAGCCTTTGCGGTTCATTTTGCCTCAACTGATGAGCAAGTAGATCGGTGGCAGCCAATAATCCTTGCACTTTCACGTCGTGAGGACCTCGCAGATGATTGGTGGGCAGCAGCAGGACTTGCACGTATCTTACAGGAAGAGGCAATGGTATGAAAACTGATGTAAGCGGGCTTCACTGGATATGTTTCATTTTATCTTTCTTTCTGGCGTTTTTTTGATATAAAAAAAAACCGTGAAATTACGGACAAATAAAAGGGGTGTTAATGGTACGGCGATACCGTGTGCGAGTAAATTAGAGCAATTGTTTGTGACAAGAATGGAACCTGTATTTTGGCTATTGTTTGATTCACCTTATTGTGTGACTTTATTGTCTTGTCATGCTATTGTTCCCAGAAGTACATTTACGCGTCAACTCACTCCCATCCTCCATCACTTGCACACCAATCCAACACAGCACAACACAATACAACACAATACACTACAACACATCACAAACTTCATCACCCTCAAAACAAACAACAACAACCCCAACACCAATCAAAATGCCAACCCAAGAAAAATGGTTCCAAAACCGCCTCACCTACGTACGTACCTCCCCCTCCCTCCCCAACCTCCCAAAAACCAACCACCCAGCAGGCCATGCGCACCGTCCTCACAACCCTGCACCGCACGCGCGACGCCGAAGCGCGCGCCTTCGCCATCAAGACGGCCCTCGAGGTCTGCCACGAGATGGTGCCGCGCCGCGCCGCCCTCGCGCCCCTGCACCGCGCCATGCTGCACGCCCTCGTCGCCGCCATCGGCTACGTCGAGCGCAACGCGCCCGTGCGCCACGCACACGCCGCGCTCGACCTCTGCGATGCCATCTTGAAGGGTGAGGTGGCCGGCGATAGGCGGCTTGCTGAGAGGTTGGGCTGCCTCGTTAGGCGCGTCTTGGTGTTGTTGGGGAATGAGCTTTTGGAGGGGAGGGAGAGGAGGAGGGGGGAGAGGGAGGCGAGGAGGGGGGAGGGGGGGTTGGTGGGGGTTTTGGAGGAGAGTGAGAGTGAATGGGAGAGTGAGGAGGAGGGTGCTGGTGATGATGTTGGTGATGCTGGAGCTGATAATGGCAATAGCAATGGTAATGGAGCCTCGGCTGCTACGACTGGAACCACTTCGGACTCTACCAGCACGAGCTCTGCAGGACAGCTTGGTGGTTTGGGCATTGCTGGTATTGGCTTGGGATTGGGTATTACTAGTGGCTGAGCAAGCTAACTATTCACTTGACTTTAGTTGAGCAACGTTTCACAAAGCAAGCGGTACCTTCTGTACAATTGAGAGATACAGTATGGGGGTTGAAAACGAATAGAGTTTTATTATGATCCTCTGATGTGATCTGTGATTTCGTTCAAGTGGTATGGCGACAATATCATAACGTGACTTGAAATCTGAAGGATCAATATTCTTGATAGACCTAGATGCAAATAATAAGATACCCAAATCACCCATTTTCTGTCAGCTATGTCAGCTAAGTCATCTTGAAGCGCCAGTATACCTGGTTTGTTGATTCTTGAGCACTCTGTAAGTGAAGAACTGTCTATTGCTACATTGCAATTCGACGGCATCGAAGCGGGTTTGTTCATGACGAGCAAGTGATCTCAGAATAGACTTCTTAATATCAGACCTTGTTTGCTTGTCTACAACACCTGAATCGCATATAGTTGCAACTAAAGCTTATGAAAATCGTGCCTTTCATTGATGGCTCGGCAATCTTGGATAGACTTTCTGCTCAGCTAGCTGTGAAGTTAGGTAGAGGACTAATTCAGGAAGCAGATCATCAACAAGAAAGTTTCATGACCTAGACCTCTAGAAAGTCAAGCTCGGGAGAAATCCTAACGTTTGTATATATCGAACCATCAACTACAATGTGAGCACTTTGATATCTTCATGTCACTTTCAAAATTAAAAGCCATGAGTAACAGAATTCACATCACCCAGCAACTTGACAGGATTAGTTAACAAACATGAGTTTACTCGGCCTTCTTAGCTCTCAATCTATCCATTCTCAGCATCGCTCCCAACAGCACTTGAGCACCGTTCCCACAATCCTCTGGGGAGCAGTACTCAGTAGGGTTGTGCGAGACTCCATCTCGACAGGGTACAAATATCATACTTGTAGGGGCATGCTTCGAAGTATACACACTATCATGTCCCGCCCCCGAAGTCATTCTCTGCACCGAATGGCTCTCAGCACTTGCACCCATCATATCCGCCGCCGCAGCCTCCACACAAGAAATACAGTCTTCATTGAACTTCACAGCCGGAGAAATAGTGTCGAGCTGCCAGTCGATTTCACAGCCTCGTCCTTTGATCCCTCTGGCATTGATATCGCCTACCACCTCACCACTCACGATCTTTTCAAAGTCCGCCTTGAGCGTATCTTCAAGCTCCAATAGCTTTGCATCTTCACGCGAGCGGATGTCAAGACTGAACTTCACAAGACCAGGTACCGTATTCGTGCTGCCAGGCTTCAACGTAAGGATCCCTGTGCTGGCAAGACATCCCATCTCAGCTGCTTTGTCATGGCTATGTACAATGCACTTCGCAGCCGTGAGCATTGCATCTGAACGGTTCTTGAAATCCGTGGCCCCCGTATGTGCTTCCTTGCCTTTGATTGTAATGACGTGCCACCTAAAAGCCTGCACGCCTTCCACGGCACCGATCTTCCCGCCTGACGCCTCTAGGATTGGGCCTTGCTCGATATGCAGTTCGAAATGAGTGCCAATGGGCATGGCCTGGTAACTCGCATCGATGCCTCCCAGATAACCAATTCGCTGCAGCTCAGACTTCTGCGTTGCAGTGCCCCCGCCAACTTCTTGTAGATTGTGTGCCTTTTCCAGGGGCACAGAGTCCGCCCAGACGCCCGAACTAACCATGGATATAGGAAATCTGGCTCCCTCTTCATTGGTCCAATTGATGACTCCAGTTGGGTATTCGGTCTCAATGTTCTGTTCTTGCATCGTTCTCAAAGCAGAAATCCCAGATAGTACACCCAAAATACCATCGTAACGGCCTCCTGTTGGCTGAGTATCGAGATGACTCCCAGCGAATGTCGGAGGGCCTTCTTTGCGTCCTGGTCGAATGGCGAAGATGTTGCCCATCTTATCAATGTGTGTCTTGCAACCAAGTGACTCCGTAGCGGAGACAAACCAGTCTCGGGCTTTCTTATCGCTGTCTGACAGTGCCAAACGTGACATTCCTACATCTGTGGGTTCACTATATGGAAGTCAGGTCTAATCTCGGCAGGCTTATTGTAATTGGTGTTGAAAACAAGTCAACACAACCGGGCTTTGGACATCACATAAACTAGGTGTGTGTTTAACCACTGAAGGCTCGTGAGAACCAGAGTGCGGCATTGTCAATCAAGAGATCCCTCAGGAGGCTGCCTTTGGAAGAGCTCTCGATGATCAAAAGGCATTCAGTAACCGATTTCCGTCCAATATTGCCGGTGGGCGAATTAATGTTAGAGCCAGCATGTTGGAATGAAGAGACAGGATGCGTGCAGAAAATTAAGAAAATCAGAATGACACAATCTGATCAAATGAGTGTCCGACTGAGAAAATGCATCTACAGTATGTTGTAGGAGTCAATGAAGCTAGCAACTTACTCTCCCCACCTCTCGCCTGGACCCCACTGACAAGTATAATGCAGTTCCTCCCAGAGGCGACCTCTATCAATCTTCACTCCAGCCAACTGCTCTTCGGACATTTCCGTCGTTCTGATGTTCCATCTTGTTGTGGTCGTAAACGTTCTCGAAATTGCCTCACGTGGTGCTCGACCTGCTAGAGTGGGATGTCTGGAGAGCGAATGGGTGGCTCGAACGGCAGACTTGGTCCAGCTTCGATACATGGTTCGATTTCCAAGACAGAATCGAAGCAACAATATCAGGAACTAGAGTATTAATGTGCTGCTATGCTGAAAAGGCAATCAATATCAATGATGTTGAAAGAGCTGGGGGGAATGCAGTCGTTATCGAAGCTTGGGTTCTTATCAATTCTGGGGTAGTTTCGCCCTTCAATGCGGGGCTGAATGATGCAGTAGATAGACCACCAGACTGGGAGGTATCATATGCCGGATAGTCCATTTCACTGAATAATGCCCCCCATAATTCACAACGTTTGGAGCATTGTGAGGTCTCAGATAACTGAAATGGGAAGGGTCATCTACCTACCAATCTATTTCCCTGGAAATTTTTGAATAACCAGGGGTTGTAAAATAATTGAGTCCTTATTTAAATAATTTGTGTTTTCCGGAATATTCAAAATCGGTAAATCATGACAACCTTCAAGATAAATGGAGTAGCTAGGATGATCTGCTTTAGATGGAGTCTAATTTGTGGCAAGTAAAGTCTTTATGAAAGTACCTATATATCTATCCCACTTGAATTTGTAGGAAGCTTGACACGTCTTAGGTGTGATCATCCCTCTCTTAAGCTGGCAAGACGCTCACGATGTCTCGCAAAATCGATTCCATTCATGTTACTCTACTACTTCTTATGATATACACAACTTTTTGCACCAAAGCTTTGACTCTTAATCATAATGAGAAACTCTGCATCCTACGAATACAATGCTCATCACTTCTCATCTCATTCAAGGTGTTACCTTGCTCATGCTGACCAAACGCTTGACACCGACCTGCAAAATAATTAGTTGTTGTAGGTTTCAAGAGACCTCCGGTAGTACTTACCATCCAGTTTCCACATTCCTCGGTCTTCTCTCTTTGGATATCTACTTGCAGACGAGCAGCAAAGTCAAAATTCTTGGCTTGAAGAGCCACAGCAAGCTCATCAAGACTGTTGATGGTGTCTGGCTTGATTAATTCTTCGTTGTTCAAATGATCAAAGAGAATGTTGAGGCGCTTTTGGGTGTCCTTGACTTGGGCTGCAAATGAAGCTGGAGCCTTAGAAGCAACTCGCTGCATATCGGTAGTAAAAATCTCCACAAGCTGCAGAGCGTTTGCAGGAATGTGGGATCTATCTCCAGCAGGGTGCTTTGGCTTAGCTGCAGGAGTCGCAGCCTTAGGCGGTGCCGATGCTTGAGACTGTGGTGGACCCTGTGGTGGGCCCTGTAGAGGCTGCTGGAATGGCGATTGAGTTGGGGTGTATTGGTTTTGAGGAGGTGGAGGTGATTGGAAGGACTGTAGGTTGTAGGGATTTGCAGGAGGTCTCATTCCGCCCTGAGGTGGAGGTGGTAATTGAGATGCAGGAGTTGGTGGCTGCGAGTACTGCTGTTGGGCAGGGGATGGTGCATATCTGTTGGATGGCGGAGGTCCAGCTGGAGGAGCATTGTATGGCGATGCGCCTCGTGGAACTGCCGTAGGTGGCCCTGGCTGTGGGAGATTCTGACCAGCTTGAGGTATTGAAGGAGCATAGATATTAGCGGCAGAAGATGTTCTTTGGAACGATTGAGGTGGTCCGTTGGTTAAAGGGGATGCAACACGTGCCGGTGCAGGTCCCTTAGGTGGTGGTGGAGGAGGAGTTGGAGTTGATCGGGCTCCACCGTATGGACCATTTGGTGGTGGCATATTCATGTTTGGATTAGGCGCATACTGAGAAGCTAGACCTGGAATTACTGGAGTAGGACGTCTAGATACCTTTGGCTTTGTGACCATTGGTACATCATTCCAGTCAGGGATATTAGTTGAACGGGATGGTGGTGCAACTGGTGGTCCAGAGCCTCGAGGTGGAGCGCCAAAGTTTTGTGGGGGTGGGGCTGGTTGGAAGTTCATAGGCGGTGCTCCATATCCCTGCATAGGTTGTGGTGGTGCATACGCAGACGGCGGAGCATAAGAGCTCGTTGTAGGCGGAGCATATGGGTTTGAAGCAGGAGTAGCGTTTGGTGGCGCATAAGGGTTGCTGATAGCTGGATTTGAAGCCATCGAGGGAGGTTGGAGAGGCTGATAGCCTGAGATGGAACCCTGTGCACGCGGAGCAGTTCTTGCGCTAGGCGTAGCACGACCAACAGCAGTTGCTGGGGCGCCCTTTCTTGATGCAAGCTTTACACGATCTCTTGCTACCTTGGCAGCAGGATACTCCGTGGGGAGCAAGTCCAAGTACTTCTCAGCAGTCTGAAGATGGCCATGCGCTGCCACAATGTCGGCGTACTCAGTGTACTTCTCGTACAGCGGAGCAAGTTTCCAGTCGGCAGTCTGGCTTCTTTCTTGGTCTTGGAATTTCGTGACATCACGGAAGACAGCAACCTTTTCGATAAAGTTCTGAAGCGATCGGGCGTGCACAGAAAATGTCGAGTCCGCGCTTGGTTCTTGAATACCAGCCTGCTCAGTCTCGCGGAGCTCTTCAATCCAGATCTCCACTACCTTCTCGAGTTTAGAGCCAACCAGGTAACAGAAAGAGGCATCCTTTCGAGACCCAGACTCCAAAACTCGATCTCCCAATGCCTCGCAAAGATCTGGGAATTCGGTGGGGTCGGCGTAAGTACACAAGGTAGCCATAGTCTCCTTCCAGTTGGACAGGTCTGCATTGTAAACAACGTCCCAGAGATTCTTTCCAATCACAGATGCCAGGAGGCGCAAATAATTTGGACCTTGTGCCTTCTTCGAAAGGTATGCCGCCTGAGCCTTGTCGAGTAAATCCTTACCACCGCAGTTGGCGATCATGAAAGCATCCGCCAATCGATCCTCTTTCAAGCAGACTGACATTGCCTTCTCAAAGTTTCCAAGCATCAAAGCTTTGGTGATCTCACGGTCAGACAGGGAATCATCTTCAGAATATAAATGGAATGGATTGTCAGTCTTGGCGCCCTTTGTAGCCGCCAAGCTTGACAAGAAGTCGTCCCCACCATCCCCACCATCGGCGAAGAATGTAGAAAGGCGGTTGTTCTTTGACGCAGAATCACCATTTTCAGTCGACTCAGTAGTATCATTGTTAGCTTCATCATTTCCTGAAACGTCAAGACCCTCGATACCGTTCGTGATATCGTCTGTGTCAGAAAATCCAAGATATTCTGTGACTTGCTTTCGAGGATTCTCGGCAATGAGTGTCTCAATGACTCTCCATTCAGCCTTTTCCTCGTCGCTCTTGGCCTCGGAAATATGGTTATCGCAAATGCTCTTGAGATCACCAGCCTTCAGTGCGGCTTCGAAGCTTTCGGCAGCGGTGCCAACATCCGAGTCAACCGAGTATGGTGAAATCTCAATTTTGGATGATCGTGGATGACCTGCAGCTGTTTGTTGCACTTTGAAGCTAATAAGTTTACCTCCAAACCCAAATGAAGCACCAACTGGTCGTTCGAGCCACTTAGGTGCCTTGCGCAGAGAGAATGAAGCCCCCTGAGGCTCAGTCTGAGCCTTGGTGAAGAAGCTCTCATCATCAACTGGTTCTGCCTGAGTAGCTTTGGTAGTCGCTGGGTTTGTGTTCTGTAGTGTCTGGACAGAGATCTTGCCGTCGAATGAAGCTGTTGCCGACAGACTTGGGTTGTGTGGATTGAATCTAGTCTGGAAAGTCCAGTTTGTAACCTCTGGGAACTCTCCGAGTTGTTCTCCAGTCTGGGGGTTCCAGCACAAAGTTCTGTTGTCCTTACCGCAAGACAATAACAAATCGCTATCCTGTTGACACCAAGACAAGGAGAGAACACCTTGTTCGTGTCCCTGCAACGTCCTTTCTGGTGCGTTGGAGTTTCGCAGATCCCAGAGCATAATAACTGGAGCCGAATCATCTGGAGTAGCTGTCAACAGCTTAGTCGAGTTGTTCGGATCCCAGGCGATGGCATTGACAGCTTTTCTGTTGTTGTTGAGAGTCAAAGTTGCCTTCTTAGTCTTCAAATCCCAGACAGTAACAAATCCACCACTGCCACCCGTCGCCAGAATATGGGCGACCTTTATGTTCCATGCGACACATTCCAAGTCGTCTGATCGTGCGGCCGCCGTGCCTAATCGGAACGGGTTTTGTATATCGTTGATGTCATAAATGAAAAGCTCGCCTTTGGTTCCCGCTGTAGCAAGAATTTGAGGCTTGAGTGGATTAAATTGTAGCGATTTGATCGCCCCAGTGTGTTTCGTCGTTCGGGACATGAAGGCATCCTCAGCTCCATTGATAAGCTTCTCGGCATCCCACAAGTCGAGAGAACCATTCTCAAGAGCTCCTGCGATGATACCGCGGGGATGTTCGTCATTTGCTGGCGCCCAAGCAATATCGTGGAATCTATAAAATAAGAGTGTCAAAAATCGAGATGCAGTTATTGTAGAAGTTCCCCCTACCTCGAATCTGTGCTGATGCTAGCTAGAGGCTGGAGCTCAATTCCTTGCTCTAAGCTGTCCAAACTTAAGTCCCATAGCTCCAATTTTGTCTCATCTGAGAAGTCTGCATCTACAGCGCCAGCTCTTGTACCGGTGACGATCAATGGTAGCTGTGCGCCTGGTGACCAAGCAAAGGCAGCTGTCCGGGGGATCTCCCGCAGACGAACCATCTCGACAGCCCTGTATTGAGAGCTGTATTGTAGAAGAGTCGGGAATTATCAAGCTTCGTGGAAGAAAATCGTGAATTTG
Source organism: Xenosphaeropsis pyriputrescens (assembly GCA_022609375.1). NCBI lineage: Eukaryota > Fungi > Ascomycota > Leotiomycetes > Phacidiales > Phacidiaceae > Xenosphaeropsis > Xenosphaeropsis pyriputrescens. The sequence goes on from JAGKQE010000002.1 coordinate 618,973, forward strand.
CCACAGACTCTGTCCAAAAAGTATGACAGCTCGTGAATTGTGGCGTTTGGAAAGGTCTATGTAAAGGAGATGTTGGCAAATGATGTTGATCCGTGGCCTGTAGGCAATCGGTTTCCGGGGAACTTCCAACTCGGTCCTTGCACGTTCCCGCACCAAGATTCCAAATCCCAGATCAGATACACGTGATTATATAACCATGAAGACCCAAGTACCATACTTCTGGCTTCCGCACTACTATACGATACACATAATCTTTTTTGCTTTTTCCGGGAAGTCTTTTCAAATCTACGATGACTGACCAAGCACGACTTAAAGCAACGGTGTACGTCGGTGGTTTGGCTTCCATGATCACTCAAGGAAATCTTCACGCAGCTTTCCTACCTTTCGGCGAGATTGTCGATGTATCTTTGCCAAAACCCGAAGCCCCATCTTCTACAGAACTTCATAGAGGTTTTGGATATGTAGAATTTGAGGATCCGACTGATGCAAAGGAAGCCATCGACAACATGGATCAGGCAGAGCTTTTCGGCAGAGTGATTAAGGTGTCTGCGGCGAAGCCCCAGAAGAATGCGAACGAAGGACTAGGGAGCAAGACCGCTGTTTGGGAACAAGTCAGTATTTTCTTCGTACTTCCTATGCCTATGCTGATTTCTTTGTAGGAAGGTTGGTTGGCAGAGAACGCAGTCAGTGAGGAAGATAAGCTTGCAGCAGAGCAAGCAAGAGCAGGCATGGACGAGAGACCAGAAGATCCTATGCAGGGTTTGGAAGGACTGGATGTCGCGGGACCCAAGCAGGCATAGGCTTTCTTTTAAAATCCAGGCCAACTGCGGGTAAGAATTGAAGGGAGCTTTAGACGAAACTCAAGGCATGGGAAGGCGTAAAGGAGATGCATTTTATGGAGTTTACAGGTTTGAGAAGTGCAAGTCAAAGACTCCTCTTGAGCACAACCTCAACAAAATCGAACAATCAAAGCCATGTTTTTTTCACGCACGATACCCTATTACTCCCAAGAGTTCGTTGAATCGGATGCTAGGTTTCGACAGAATTCTCGAGGTTGTGTCGCATGTTTAGCACATATACATTCTTGATACTGAAACGGACGGCTTCGAGGTATATTCGTTTGTACACATGCGCAATGGTGCCCGATCCTTGAAATATAACCTTCAATACTCAGAACATGAGGAGCAGCTATAAACAAGAGCTTCCACAAACCAAGATTCCCTTCGGCTACTCTATATCCATCTATTCCTTGCGGTTTTGGCGGGAAAGGCGCATCTGCTTGTCAACAACAAGCTTCTTGCCGAGGGAGTAGCAAGCAAAGCCGACGGCGATACCAACGACGATACCTAGGTATAATGTATCAGCAGAAAGCCCCCAGCATATGGACATATTTTGCGATTCTTACCGAGGGGAACGAGCTCGGGGGGAATCTTCTTGAACTGGCGCAGGCGTTGGGAGATGGTGTGAGCTGTAGGGATCGAATCGTTAGACTCAAGCTTCTCAATGCTGTCGGCAGAATCGGATTGCAATCCTCTTGCTTTTCAAGAGCCATTGGCTCTTCTGTAGCTTGTTACATACCGCTGTGCTCCTCCTTCTGTTTACCAATGTGTTAGCAAAGCGCTCCGGCTATTACGGCATTTTTGCAGCCCTGTGAGACTTACTGGCATGGCCTTCATCATTGGCCTGGAAGGCTTGAACATTCTAAGAGCGGTAGATGGCTGCATTTTGACGTTGCAATCCCGAGTTATCGGTCTTTCGTGATGGTAGGTATTCTATCTTGACCTGCTCCGTAGTGGTGGAGGTTTGGTCACAATTCCGCTAAACCTAATTCGCTAGCCGAAATCGACCGCCAAAGTCATCGACCTCACGCCGACTTGGATACGGTACCTACCAATTGCCTCACAAGCACTCAACTGTACTTTACTTCGTACATCTCATTCACATCTGCAATCATGTCCGACGACGATGCCCGCGAGGTTAAGCCCTTCAAGTTCGTGACTGGTGAGTAGAGAGCTCCCGCAGTCGAGCCGGAGGGAAAGTGGACTGATTCGCGGAACATTACTAATATTTGATTGTAGCTGGTACGTCTCTCTGCTTGCGCCAACCCGATTTCGAAATCCCAGATGCGATCGATTGTGGGAGTTGAAGGAATGGCGGAAGGCTGATAACGCTCCCAGGCTTCGACGCACGTTTCCCCAACCAGAACCAGACCAAGCACTGCTGGCAAAACTATGTCGATTACCACAAGTGCATCCTCGCCAAGGGTGAAGACTTCGCTCCATGCCGTCAGGTACGAGAAATTTTGAGGTGAATAGCGGTCACGGATACTAAGTGGATTGCAGTTCTTCTTGGCCTACAAGTCCTTGTGCCCAAGTGCCTGGTGTGAGAGATGGGATGACCAGCGTGGTAGGTTTCCTGAGAACTCATAGAGCACATTCAGCCACTAATATCTTATGATAGGGAATGGCACTTTTCCAACTCGCCTCGACCAGTAAATATTAGATGGGTCGAAACGAGGAGATGCTGCGATGCTGGAAATATGGGGTGTATTTCACAGGGGTTTTGTACTATAGGAACAATTCCGATATTGATAGACCGCCTAAGAAATGGAGGTGCTGCCGGATCAGAGGAATCTGAGTGACTATTGAACACCAAGAGACAGGCCAAGTACAAGTCTCCTTATTCCATCCTCTTCATACATCTATTTGCTTGCAGTTGTAGCCAGATCATGTTCAAATGACCTCTTTATCGTTCATGATTTCTTTTACTGCCAAAGTACCAACCACGGAAATTGTCCAAAACTCCAATCAGAAATGCTTTGAAAGGACCAGCATTTAGAACAAATGAAGACTGAGCTTCAGATTCGTTATCTCGGCCATCCTCTATCAAATTCCCCGAGGCTCTGCAATCATCAAGTGACGAGATCATGCTTCGGAGTTGAAACACTGGAGTCACACAGAGCATCAACGGCCAGCCCAGAGATACCAAGCAACCAGATTGTATATATCCTGCCAGCTAGAGCTTTCCCAACTTATCCTGCGTCGCGTGGGCATTCCGAGCATTGAAACGCGGTGATGATCGCTAACGTCAACGAACGCCAAATTACCTCGAGCAATCCAAATCATTCTGCACCTTGGGATCATCGTAGATGTTATGGCTATCCTGCCCCGCTTCGGTTGTATGAGTTACTTATTTGTTACCTAGCTACTCTAGAGTTATCCCAACTATTGAATTGTGTTGGGCAAAGAATTCGGTATGGTGAGGTTCATTGAACCATTTATAAAGATTTATGATGGGCAAGATTGATTACAAATATTATAGTTGTACTATCCGATAAGGTAGATTTGTTCTATTGAGTCCTCTTATCGAGTTGAGTTATCCTTGCCTCCAAAATTGTGGCGGGTTAGAGAGGATTGTTCTGGTTTGTTAATTCACTGTATTCTTCTGGAACATCGAAAGCCATTCAATCATTCTAAGTGGTATGAATCGTTTTGGGCCCCAGGTTTATCAAAACTTCCATGCTGATCATAGGATATCAACTACTTGCTGATACCTATAGTATTTTCCCAAGTAGATACCTAGATAGACTTGTCAACGAATTCTTCATGGTCGTGGTATATCACAAATTCATGCGCCTCAAATCAGTTGCAGTTCTATATTTTTGGAATTAAATTCATTGCACCCATTTGTCACAAACTCAGACTATATTTTTTGGAAACTTTAAACGCCGCCGCATGAAAACGATTAGGAAAAATGCTGGTGTCCAGTACTCAGTGGCCGTATGACCTATTCCTGTGACTTTTTGTTCGATGAGTATTCATGAACGCCTCTATACCGCAACGGCAGTCTTGACCTTCTTGGCAGACTGCTCTTCGACTACTTCATCAAGAGCTCTCTTCTCTGGGACATTCATTTCCTCATCCTTCTTGGCCAGAGCTTCTTCCTCTTCCTTGGTCATATTTGGAAGAAGAGGAACGTCCTTCCCAAGCTTGATGCTACGGTGGAAAGCGCGAATGATTGAATCGGCATCATCAACCTTAATATTTCTTATGTCGGCTAACTTCTTGATCTGAGCGGTGCAAGCTTTGTATTGTTCATCGGTCATCTCAATATTTAACTGAGAAGCACGACTTTTGATGGAATTCCATCCCGTGATGCGCGAGGCACTGTGAGGTCGTTAGTATTAGGACAAGGAATTAAATAAAGCAGAGAAATTTGTAGGGATGTTGTAGCTTGAATCCAGTCGAGGTTTAGGATTGCGGGCTCAAAGGGGGGAGGCAACCCAACTCCCCAGCGAGCAAACAACTCAACAAAGACTCGCAAAAAGGTGAATTACTGAACAAAGACTGTCTGATGGAATAGACGTTCAGTGAATGTCAAGAAGTAGGGTACTTACAAGTGAACATAACGGGTCATTCCGAAGTCAGCTGGGTTGATGATTTCGTAGGTGGAAGGATTGTTCAAGATCGCCTTGGCGTGAATACCAGCTTTGTGTGTGAAAGCACAGAATCCGGTCACAGGGTTGTTAACTGGATTGGGTTTAGTGTACTGCAATTGTATTCAAAAGAATAGGAAGATTGGTGGACTTACATGGGATGTTGACCTCAACGGCGTCGGCAACCAATTCCTCAAGATCCTTGAGCTTGTGGAGCTTGTACTTGCCCATGACGTAGTCACGATCAGCGACAATCATGCGAGCCATAAGACCACCGAGAGGAGTGATGCCGTTTCTCTCTCCAATGCCAAGAACGGAGGTATCGATGTGAGTGGCACCAGCCTCAAGAGCACAGTAGGCGTTCGCGATGGCGCATCCAGTATCATCGTGGAAATGAGTTTCGATATCACAGCTAACGACACCACGAAGAGTTCGGATAAGGTCATAAACCTGTCTTGGAGAAGCACACCCGACAGTATCGGCAATACCAACACGGTTGACACCAATCTTGTCAACTGTGGAGTAGATAGAAAGCAGGTCGACAAGGTTGGATCGGAAAGAGTCCTCGCTGGAGAATCTGATCTCAATGTTGTGCGACTTGACGTAGTTGATAACCTCAATGGCAGTGTTGGTAATGTAGGTCATGTCCTTGCCATGGGAATGCTCCATGAGGTAGGAGGAGGTACCGATGACAACATCGCTATTAGTATGATTAGCATAATTCACGATGATAGCAAAAGCATCCTTACACTCCATCAACACCAGTCTGGACAGCGATTCTTGCATCGTCCATGTGACATCTGATGTGAGTAAGAATCTAGCTTGGTCTTAGTCGCAATATCGTGGAAAGCATTGAAATCCTGGAAACTGACCTTGGCCTTCAAACCGAGCTTGCAGATGGCCTCACAGTCAGATCTTGACTGTTCAGACGCTGCTGGAGAGGTCAATTCGATCTGTTGTAAAGATTAGTCTACATCTCTTCATATTTCGATTTGAATATTCATGACTCACGTAGTCAACACCAAAGTCGTCCAAAGCCTTGGCGATCTCAATCTTCTTGGCGGTATCGAAGAAAGCATTGGCAAATTGCTCTCCCTCACGGAGAGTAGACTCGATAATCTTGAATGAACCAATGTTGCTCAAGAAGTCACCCACTGGCTGGTATGGGTTCGAGGACTTCTTGTGTGTTCTAGACTCGATGCCGGTATAACCTGGGTGGGCTGGAAGCAATACAGTCAGAAGTGAACCTGTTGACCTAGAGAGGAGTTGCTTACATCCGTTGGTTCCGTTGGTTCCATTGGTACCGTTGGAATGTCCGTTGGAGTGGCCATTGGAGGCGACCTGCTCTGGCTCGCAAGATGGACACTGATTCCAATGTTAGCAAGGAGATTGTACTGCGATAGGGTTCAAACTGAAGGGTCCGCACCATGGTGTCTGATGTATGTGGCTATGTATATTCAATTGGTTGTTCTCCGTGGTTTCAAGTTGGTAGATGGGATTTGGAGCTCTGTTGTACTGTGAGTGAGGAATTGAGTATGAGTCTTAAAGATTGATTGATGTCGAAAAGTGAGTAATAGTCGAACGCATCAGTAGCACGTCCCTTTGGAGACGACAAATTCTGGAGCAAGCGGTGTCGGGCGTGATATGATTGGTCCGTCAAGATTTTCGACAAATGGAACGCCCCAGTACACTTTAAGGAAGGAAATTTCTCACGTGAGCGAGGAGTCTAGATCAGATCAACCAATCAACAACGGGGAGTATCTACTCCGGAAGAGCCAAAACGACAAACTCCGCGAATTGGTCCCAGAATGTGAATGTCATGCAGAAGCCCTATGTAGGTACGCTTCCCTACGAGCTCAACGAGGCAGAAGATGAGAACAATTGCGCTCGCCGTTTGTTGCTCTTGCTTTTTGCAGTGCACCTGTTTCTACTGTACATAGTACACTTCAATCGAACTCAACAAGTTCCGCTCGTACATATTCGAAGCCAATGCCGAGGGAAACGAGAGAATTCCAAGCTCTATTCATACGTAGTAACTGTTCACCAGTGGTTCTCCTTCGGCACACTATCAAGGAATTCTTTATCGCGGGGCAGCATGCTGGTGAGGTCATTTTCCAGCCTCCTCGCCTCGGAGATCCTGGGGTCAACAAAACTTTACGCTCACGTGATCAGACGCACGGTAATTTGTGCTTGCTATGTACTATGTAAAATTTCAGGTGTCATGGAGTGATATGTATTTGATCAGAGAAGGTCAAAGATTCAAGATCTGTAAATCCTTGATACGGCATTTGGATTTGGAGTAGGAGTAACGCCACAACTCAGATACATTTCCAGTTTGCCAAGTGTGCTATCTGTTCTTACTACTTATCTGAACATCATCTTCAGTCTCAATACCCTTAACCTGTTGCTCATTGATATGCAGGAAGCATCAGAGCAGCTTTCCTTTCGAGTTGAGCGGAGGCCCTAACCCCGTTCTCGTGAATCTCTCGGTCATGTAAGTACGAGCTTTGCTTGAAGCAGAATAAACATCTCGAAATGCTCTGTCCCTATCAACACTTTCACATGTTCCATCGACACTAACCTCTCTCTCTTCACGTGTAGATGCAGCCCAGTACTTATCTCTACCTTTAGAATTCAGGGGCATTCAACTGTCTTCTGATTAATTGCAGCTCCAAAGGTTTTAGGATAATAATGAATAGATTCAAAGCCTCCTCTCAATATCCGCGTATTGATTTGAAGATTTACAGAAGACTTCAGCTGATCTTCGTAGAGCTGAGAAGTGCAAGTTCTCAATTCTACAGGTCGTTTGTTCTCCAACTCCTCCGCAGTCGCTTAAAGAGAGGCGGACATCCGATTAGAGAATCCTGAGGTTGTACATAAGGCACCAGGAGCACTTGGAGACACGCCTCATCCCAGAGTGTATCATGCCCCAGCAATTACGTTATCATCCATCTCCATCCAACCTTTACTACTACAAACTTGGTACATCTCTCCCGAAGTCGGATACTTTTTAATCAAAGTCACGTGATATTCACTTCACATCAGACGAGACATTAGTACAAGCAAGACACGGGGAGAGATTTTCTTGCTTAGTAGAACAAATCACTTGTTCATGATCATAGCTACATAAGGATCTTGAATTGATTAAGCCTTTTCCATCATTAAATGCGAGAGATTGAGCAATTATTAGTAGCTAAGCAGCTATAAGAGACTGAGTTCACCCCATGGCAACCGGGACACTACGTGGCCGATACACATGAGTTTACAATACAAGAACCACAATGGTTTCTGTATATATTAATCTCTCAGAGGCAAAGATTAAGCAGTGTAATGAGCGAAAGGGGGCTCCTGTATCGACTTCTCCCAAGAACAAAAAAAAAACATCACAATCAATAGCTCCACGTTTACTCTGCTCTACTCTACGTATTATGGTGTTTTGGTGACCAAGTGCATAGGCCATGGGCGAATGTTATCACCTACATCTCAACATAATGTGGGAGAGGCTGTATAGTTATAATCACACTTATTTGTTAATGTCTTAGCTGACGCAGATGTTACAAATTGTCTCTCTTGTGTACGCCATCGAGGCATATAGCTGAGGCACAAATGTTTTCTTTTCCCATATGTCTGAGGTCGAGGATGCAGATTCGGTGACAATTCTGAATTTGAAATCCGGCCTTAACCCATCCAGCTACCCCTGGTTCTCACTTTGCTTTACATACTTTAACCAAGCATGCGGAGTAGAACGAGTAAATAAAGCTCAATCCTAAGCTTTTTTCATAAAGAAAGACCTCTCAGCCTTTAATATATTATGCTCTTGTTCGCCGCGCTTGGCAAGTTGAGCAAAGCATATACGCAGAGTGAATAATTCTTCCGTCTCAGTGAGACATATCCAAAAGTTTCAAGAGTACGGGGTACAACGAAAGGGGTCCGAAATGTCTTCTGAATGGAGTCGTTTTCTACACAGTCTGAAGGAGAGTTGTCACCCTTAATATGTGATAATGCTTAAATGAGCTGTTGAGAGTGGACGCGGAAGCACAGCATAAGGGAACGCCCGCTATTGTCGGAAAATTTGCTTGATGGTGCATTAGACTGCAGAGGTGCTGTAGGTGTTTGGGGAAAAGTCATCTCTGTAAGGCTCAGAGAACAGAAGAGGATGGAATGCGAATGGAGTATTCATACGAAGTACGAAACTTTGCCTGCCTACATAGTAATAACAATCGGCTTCTCACGATGCGCCTCTTTGTCCAGCCCCTGATGGCAAGCGAAATTCCAGGTCATGTGCGCTCGTATGGACTTTAACCGCTTTACGATATAGCAACTCAAAAAGCAATATATCCTCTACCGCCTCAAAGAATTAGTCCATGTACCTGTCACAATGAGGCTTGAAAACCGCTCTGGACTGTCATCTCTCGTACTGCGCATTATACTGACTTCTCGCATACCAAGCATTCAAGATAAGTTTACTTCTTACCTTAATGCTTCACTCCTTAACCGAACGCTCGACCACACTGAATTTCGGCTCACACCGAGCGGGAGATGGGTGGATGTCTACATGAAACCAACGACCGATCAGCTTCACTAAGATGCCGACGCCACCGAAGAAATGATGCTATAAATGTCGACCTACTGGGTAGAGGTGCTTTACAAGCGGTGGAGGAACCAGGTCAAACGGCATGTCTAGCATATGTGACAGCTACGGTTTGCTGGTGAGCACACAGGTAGGTATCACGGAGTAGGGAGAGTCTAGTATAGAGTACGCAAAGTACGTGGACTCGGCACAAGAATGCGTGATGCCTCATCTCATACCGCCTATACCGACGCCCCGTTGTCTCTCGGTCTCTGCATCAAAGATCCAACAGAGATCAATGCTGCCCACGAGCCCACAATCATGCCTCATCCCGTTGTCCCCCTGTCAAAGTCACAGAACTCTTCGTCCCATCTCTCCCAACCCGAACTAGCCATGCTTGACAATGGTGCTCGCTGTCTTCTTTGTAAGAGCACTCTAGATGCCGTACCCTGTCGGATACCCTCTCGATTGGGAGATCAAAGCTTACTTGCTTACTAGAATCTTGTCAATCCGTTACATGTGTATAACCTAAATTAGAGAACACGAGAGAATGGTCCCCGTTATGGCGTTGGAACAATGTCTGGTAACACTATCGTGAGCTCAAGTAGCGCGCTTCTAGACTCCATCTTCATCACCAGCTTCAAGAAAACAAGCTCTCTCCACTCGTGGTGCCAAATTATCCTCCGCAGTCGAACGCCGGTGAGGTGTCCTACTATATTCGGATGACGGGAAATGACCATTGGCAATGCGGCACTTGAAAGACTCCATTCAAAGATCTACATATAAACCCTCGTTGTCTCCTCTACAACTGATCCAGCAAGTCACTCATTCATCTTCATTCATTACCATCTTCATTCATTCTTTACTACACACAGTGCTACGCACCTTACATTCTTCTTAACAAGTAATTTTCAAACATGCTTAACGTTTCCGTCCTTGGCCTTTTGGCCTCCGCAGCCTTTGTCGCTGCTGCTCCAGCTGTCGAGCTCGAGGATCGTTCTTCTTGCACCTTCACCAGTGCCGCCGCTGCCATCAAGGGCAAGACAGCTTGCTCTACCATCACTATCAGCTCCATGACTGTTCCAGCCGGAACTACTCTTGATCTGACTGGCTTGACAAAGGGTACCAAGGTCATCTTCGAGGGTACTACCACCTTTGCCTACGAGGCTTGGTCCGGACCTCTTGTCTCTGTCTCCGGTACCGACATCACTGTCACCGGTGCTTCTGGATCTGTCCTCGACGGTCTTGGAGCCAAGTACTGGGACGGTGAGGGATCCAACGGCGGTGTTACCAAGCCAAAGTTCTTCTACGCCCACTCCCTTAAGCAGTCCTCCATCACTGGCCTCACCTTCAAGAACACTCCAGTTCAGTGCATGAGCATCAACAGCGCCACTGACCTTACCGTCACCGATGTCACCATTGACAACTCTGCTGGAACCGCCAAGGGTATGTAGTCAAGTGTCTGAACTTTGGAATTCTACTAACAACTTCATCAACAGGCCACAACACCGATGCTTTCGATGTTGGCTCTTCCACTGGTGTTACTATCACCGGTGCCACGGTCACCAACCAGGATGACTGCCTTGCCATCAACTCCGGAACTGACATCACCTTCACCGGTGGTTCTTGCACTGGTGGTCACGGTCTCTCTATTGGCTCTGTCGGCGGCCGTTCCGACAACGTTGTCAAGACCATCTCTATCACCGACTCCACCATCACCGATTCCCAGAACGGTGTCCGCATCAAGACCGTCTACGGTGCTACTGGTTCCGTCTCTGACGTCACCTACTCTGGCATTACCCTCAAGAACATCACCAAGTACGGTATTGTCATTGAGCAGGATTACGAGAACGGTTCCCCAACCGGTACCCCAACCACCGGTGTCCCAATTACCGATCTCACTGTCAAGAACGTCAAGGGTACCGTCGCCAGTTCCGGAACCAACGTCTACATTCTCTGTGGTAAGAGCGCCTGCTCTGGCTGGACCTGGTCTGGAAACTCCGTCACCGGCGGTAAGACCAGCTCTGCTTGCAAGAACATCCCAACCGGTGCTTCTTGCTAAATGTCTTCTTGAAGACATGAAGCTTCAATGGCAACATGGGTGGCAGTGGTAAAGACTGGCTCTTATGAGGCTGTTCCGTCCGGGTCTCCTATCAATCGCCCCTTTGAACATCAAACTCTGGCAGTTGTGCCAACTTGGAGAGGAGGAGACCTTTTGATTCTTGTATATATCGTTTATTGTATAAACCCTTAAATTTAACTATCATGCTCTTGAAGCAGATTAAATCAACTGGCCACTTTGCATGTTCAACTGTGAGATATCGAGAATGTTTTTGACTTATGCCGGCACTGGAAAATATACTGTTCCTGATCCTCAGCTTGATCGCAATCTTGGGAGGATTATCGAGCTATGTTTATGTTTATGTAAGAAATACAATTAGAAAGTGATCAGTGAAATAGAACTCAGCCCGTAAAGCAAGAGGATTAAAAAGCAAAAGCTTATCAAATATGGAAAAATTATTCGCCGTAAAATGCCGATAGATTAAGAAATTCGTTTATCAGAAGAGATGTCGCGATGACGAAAAACGACAAGACAAGACAAGAAACTCAATCGCTGAGATATTCTCTCCATTCTCGCAAACTGTCGAGATAAAATATCTCAGATACGATCAAAGTGTTTGATGGAAACATTCCTGTTCATATCTTGCGTCAATTCCACAGCATCGAGTCACGAAGCAAAACTCAAAAAAGCCGTCCAGTTGCGGATACCCCACCATCACCACCCCACATCCACAACTTTCTCAGCCAGACCTCACCTCACCTCACCTCGACAATCACCAACACTGCCAACTCACATTCCTATATATCGCCACCATGTGCAAGGAAGCAACATGCGGCGTGTGCAGTACGTGTCCACCGGCCGAACCCGCACTCCCAACTAACCATCGCCAGGTAAATCCAGCTGGTACGGCTGCGGCCTCCACGTCCCCATGGTAATGGACACGATCGCGGCCTCGGAACGATGCACATGCACGCCGACAACAGAGATAGACGGCCAGACCTACCCCCCCAAGGCCGGCACCGGAAAGGCCACGACAACATCAGCATCAGCAGCAGCAGCAGCAGCAGCGACCACTGCAGAGAACACCGCCCCCCTCCGCCCCGCCGCGTCCAGCACGCCCACAAACTCCCTGCGCCTCTCGGCACTGGCAACGTTCACGCCGGCGTCGCGCTCGCGCGCCTGGCTGTCGACGCCGCACCCCACGGCGCCGCTGGTGGCCACGGCGTCATCGGACAAGTCGGTGCGCGTGTACTCGCTGGCGAGCTTCGCGTTGCACTCGACGCTGGATGACGGGCATAAGCGGTCTGTGCGGTCGGTGGCGTGGAAGCCGGGGATGCGGGATGGGGCGCTGGGGTTGGTTACTGGGTCATTTGATGCGACGGCGGGGATCTGGCGGCGGGAGGAGGCGGGAGCGGGGGGTGGTATGGGTGATGGTGATGATGATGATGATGATGAGATGGAGAGGGAGGTGGGGGGACACAATGATAATGGCGAGGAGGAGGAGCAGCATGATTGGGAGTTCAGTCTGGTGCTCGAGGGGCACGACAGCGAGATCAAGAGCGTCGCATTCAGCCCGAGCGGGCAATTCCTCGCGACATGCTCACGGGACAAGAGCGTATGGATCTGGGAGGAGATCGGCGACGAAGGCGAGGACGAATGGGAGACGGTCGCGGTACTACAGGACCACGAAGGCGACGTGAAATACGTATGCTGGACGGAGATGGACGGCGCAGAGCGGCTGGCGAGCTGCTCGTACGACGACACGATCCGGCTGTGGAAGGACGACGGCGAGGACTGGGCCTGCGTAGCGGTGCTCCACGGCCACGACGGCACGGTGTGGGGCCTGGACTGGGAGGCACGTTCGGGTGAGCCGCTGCACTACGAGGCGGCGCCGCCGCGGCTCGTGTCGTGCTCGGCCGACAACACGGTGCGGGTCTGGCGCCGCGTGCCGCGGGCTGAGCCCGCGCCCACATTCCATTCCGACGGCATCCCCAGCACGATGCGGCCGGCCGAGGCGGGCGAGGAGTGGATTGTCGAGGCGGTGTTGCCGGCGGTGCATGACCGGGCCATCTATGCCGTGGCGTGGTCGAAGAGGAGCGGGCGCATTGTGAGTACGGGGAGCGATAGCCGCGTGGCGGTGTATGAGGAGCGGAGGGGTGCGGGTGCGGGTGGGGAGAGCGTCTGGGAGGTCTGTACGGTTATGGAGGGGGGCCATGGGCCTTATGAGATCAATCATGCTACGTGGTGTGGACGGTTCGATGGGGGGAGGAAAGGGGAGGAGGAGATTGTCGTTACTACTGGTGATGATGGGGCTTTGAAGGCGTGGACTGTCGAGGCTTGAGGAGCTGACGGATCGTTCATAACATGAAAGGGGAACAGGACATGTGTAGAGAGAATCGACTCCTACATCGACATACGAAGCATGTACATAACAGTCTTCACGGACTCCCGCGTTGACGGTGCAGATAAGAAAGAGCGTAACACGTATCAAAGAACCAATATAATTGAATCACCACAACACGAGTACAAATGAGGAATAAGATGATCATTGATTCGTTCGCTATAACATATGTATTCGTCTCATCCTCATCACTCTCTACCCACAACACCGGCCAATGCAAAGCCCCCTCATCCGTATATACAGACCCAAACCCACAAGCACCCCCCCACAAGTCAGAATATAAACAACAAGGTCAAGAATAAGAAAACGAACCCCCCCCCTCCCCAAAGTCCACACGAGGCTTCCTCACCCCTTTTAAGAAAGAAAAGATTTTTCTTCATTCTCGGTGAACGGATCACCCTCCTTCCCAAACAAAAGCATACAAAACGGTAACAAGTGAGCCAAAAAAGCGACTCGAAAAAACTCCAGGTATAATAGTAAAAAGAAGAGACAAATGTTCGTTGGAGTAGAACGACAAAACACACACAAAGACACACACGTACGCGTATCCCTTTCATAATTAGACCATTAGACGCCTTGCTCGCTCCCCGATACGAAAAGTTTTTTCTCCAATGAATCAACGGCGCCGATATGCAGATGCAAATGCCCAATTTGAGTTTCGCCAATCCGCAAGAATTCTCCCACTTGAAAAAAAGAACAAAAGAAACACACATACACAAACAAAATTCCTGCCGGACAGGACTCGAGCGCATTGACTAGCGAGGTCCCAACACTTTATACAACAAGCCCTTCTTGGTGCCGTTGGCTCGCGAGTACTGAAGAACTCTAGTCTCCGAGCTCTCACCGTCGGGCATCTGGGTTGGTACGGTGCTAAGCCGTTGCTCGAAGCTCGACTTTCTGCTGAGCGTCTCTTCCCAACCATACATATCTGTCGAGGCTACTGATTCTGCACCACTGCCGCTGTAGATGCTGGACGCGGCAGTGTTGTCCACATTCCCACTCCAGAGACCAGATGTATTCAGGCTGGGGATCGACGAGTCAGTCGTGGTGGAGATGACAGATGACCACATCTCATCGTCCTTCTTGAACTCGGGATATGTCTTCATAATCACATCATCTTCCGGGACCTCAACTGGTATACAGATGGGTTGTAGAGATTTCACTCTCATTCTTCTTGCTCGCCTTGTTCGAGCACCACCATGCTCAGACTTACTTGCGGTCACATCCTCATCGGTCACACTTGATGCCAACCCTCTCCAACCTTCGACGTCGAAACGCTGAGACAGTGCCGAGCTAGATGGTCTCCCATCTGCTGAATCCATGGGGAAGCTCAACGTGAACTCCGAGGATAAACTGTCTTGTTGATTCGATATCGTGGAACAAAGTGGAAAGGTATTGGATCTGTGATCGGATGAAGAAGTGACCTGTGACCGTCATGTCATGTTAACGTCGCCTTCATCGTCACGCATCGCTGGGTAGCTAGTGCTGGTGGTTGATGTGCTGCTATGGCTTCCATGGGTACTAGCTCGAGACTTTCTCCAGCCAAGCTTATCAGAAAACTTCTTCCAGCCACCACCGCTATCCCGGTTGCGAGGAGATGTGCCAGGGGATGTAGACATGTTGAAGCCAACATCAGATGTAGGGGGTGTCGTAGGAGGCGTCATTGGCTCCAATGCAGATGGTGAAGGTGAGGAAGCTGAATCGTCTGTAAGTGCGATCTCAAGAGGGGGTTCGGTGCTGCTAGAGTTATTCGACGATACGTTGCTCAGGTATTGCGAAAGTCTAGATGTACCGCTGACTCTAAGGGCAGCAGAAAGATGTGATTGGTGAGAAACACGTGGTGAGCGTCCACGGAAAGAAGTAGAGACAACATCTCCACCGATGTTAGTTGCAGGAGGGCTGCTTTCCCTTCTGACTCTTGATCTGGAGCGGACAGGCGATGTGGCTCGGTCATCTTGACTTCCTCCCATATGTGCGTCCAAGTTGTCAGAAGACGTATTCCATGGAATAGTGCATGACTGAGGGCCTCGGGCTGAGGAAACGGAATTGAGAAAGGGTACCAATACCGATTCATCCATGAGTTCGTATATGATTTTGACTGCGTTTTCCAGGCAGTCTGGATGTGGAGGAAGAAAGTCGTTCGACATGGACAATAATTCGTCGCGTACGTTGCTAGGAAGGTTAACTTCTCTTGGTCCATTGGGAACAATATAGGCGTCCATCAATTTTTGCCAGAGCATACGGACGTTCTCACATCCGTCACTCGTCGGAGTCAATGGTGTATGTGGTTGATTTATGCTGTCGTATCGTTTTCGGTATCGTGATGCGTCCATTGTAAATTCTAGTGTTTCCAGACAATGGTTTTGGGATAGGTATGCCATGAAGCCGGTGAGAGTCCATGGTGGAGGGGCTGTGTTTGAAAGTACTTCTTGGAGCGTTGGTCGTCGAGGACAATATGGTCCCGAGGGTATGGCGACACTCAGTGGCCGCGAAGGCAGGAATTCGTGTGATGACATGAAGCCCTCGTCGTCTGCGTCCCAGTCCGAAAGGACTGAGGAGCAGGTTGGTGAAGAGTCTCTGGAAGAGCTATCGGTTGCTAGACGTAACGATGGAGGTTTCCTACTCCTCGATCTTCTCATCGCGTGCCTCAAATATTTCATGGGCACCAGATTCTTTCTTTTCGGACCTTCTTTTCTTTCCTCCTACTTGCGATCGAAGCTCCTCGTCGTTCTTGTTCGCTGTAGAAGTTCGGAGGGTCTCGAAATGGGTTGAGTGAGAATGGGTTATTGCTGTATCGAATACATTTGCGGAAGACAAGACAATATACACGGGGGGGCGAGTTAGACAGGTATTGCCGGGGGGGGGATGTTTGCTTTCGAATATTCGTAAAGAGACCTTTGAAACTGAGAGAGGGGGGAAGAGAGGGAAAATTAAAGAAAGTAAATGTCGTCGTGCTTCTGCGATGCGGGTATCCGGTATGGAACGAGTTGTTGTTGCAAGAAGCAGCAAGAAGTAGCAAGCAAGTCCAATGAATGTTGATGGGCGCTGCAGGCCGTGACCAGCCACAAGTGGATATCGACAGGTGGTGAGAGACGGCTCTTTGCTCTTTTTGTTCTTCTGGAACAGTTGAAATGCGCGTCCGAGAATCGGGTCCAGAGTCAGGTGTCAGGTTACTGGTTACTGGTTGCTGTTGACTTTCTCTTCTCTCTTCTCTCTTTTCCTTTTCCTTTTCCTTTCTCCCTTTCTTCTATTCTTCGCAGCAGTGGCGAAATTAAGGTCGCTGCGTTTGAAGGATGCAGATGCAGATGCAGATGCAGAGGGGAAGGGATGTGACCTTCCCAAAGAGACAAGAGGGACAGGACAGGACAAGCAGTGTAGCAAGTAGGTAGGTATGATTATGCTGCCGGAGGAGGTTTACCAGATGCAGCATGTACTTGTGCAAGCAAGAGTACTGGATCCAATGAGGAGTCGAAGGAAGGAAGAAGATGAGGATGAGGATGAGGACGAGGATGGGAATGTTGTATGAATGATGTCGGGGTAAGTGTTTGGCATATCAGTCGAGAAGGGAGGGAAAAAGAGTAAGTAAAAGTAGAGTTGGTAGAGTAGAGATAGAGTAAAGTAGAGTTGGTAGAGTAGAGATAGAGTAAAGTAGAGTTAGAGTAGAGTTAGAGTAGAATAGAATAGAGTAGAGTAAAGAAGAGTTGCGAATGTGGATTGGGTGATTAGGTTGGTAGGTGGACTTCTTGGGATGGATTGTGGATGTGGATTCTGGATTGTGGATTGAGGTTTGAGCATTGAGCATTGATCGATGGTGGACGAGGTAAGAGTCGAGGTAGTGAGTAGAGTAGTAGTAATAAGTAGTGAGTACCTAGTGAGTACGTGAGGTCACACAACAACACAGATAAAATAGATAAATAATTGAATAATTAATTAAATATTAATTATTAATTATCAGCCTCTTTTCTGCGCTTTTTCTGCGGCTTTTTTACTTCTTTCACCTCTGGCCGATAGAGAGCAAACAAAGAGTACTAGAACACAAGAGAATAGGGCTTCTAGAATTGCTGATCGATTGTATTGGAGGGATATTCAGACGTAGAAAGGGCCGAGTATTGGAGGTGGGGGAATAGAACTTGTACCGAGTACCTTACAATGGGGAAATACCTCACCCTAGATGATGATGATGATAATGATGATGATGATGATGAAGCATGAGTCGAGTCGAGCCAAGTCAAAGACCAGCATATCATCTACCGGCATCTGAATATTGATTTTTCTTGTCTTTTTCTGCCTTGTTGTCGTTGTCGTTGCTATTGCTGTCGTCTTGGCTATTAGTAGATGGAAGTCTCGGTGTCTCTCTATCATAGTCTAAGTCCAAGTCTCTGATGCTTGATGCTCTTCTTCTCCTTCTCATCCTCAACTCCCAGGCTTGTGTGAGATAAATGGGTTCGACGTAGTGGGAACGAGTTTGTGCTTTTGTCAAGGTTTGTCAAGGTTTCTCTCAAGGTCTCTCCCTCCCTCTCTCTCTCTCTCCCCTCCCTCTCCCTCTGAAGGCAGGTAGTCAGGTTAGATCAAAGTAGTCGTTGTCAAGGTACAAGGGCCCTTCTCACACCATCGCAGAATGGAGCAATTGGAGTGTTCGAGGTGCGCACAGGCTGTGTGAGTTGAGGCAGAGGATGATCCGAGTCTTGAAATAATAATGGGGACTGCGGTGTTTGACTTCTTTCTCTTCGTATGACAGAAGGCCCAGTGGAAGGAAAAGACGCAGGAAGGATGCAGTCGAAGCGGCGATCACAGAAGCCAAAGAAAGGTAGAACAGGCTGAGAAGCTCTCTTCTTCCCCCCTCTCCCTCTCTCTCCTGGTGGGCTCTGGTGGGCTCCGGTGGACTCTCTCTCGGGCAGACATGCAGCAAGTGGCAAGTAGCAAAGTAGCAAATAGCAAAGCCAAACACGCGCCAGGGAAAAGATGAAGAGAGTTTGCTTGGGTCGCTTGGGTTTGGGTTGAGCTGCTTGGGTCTGGACAATCGGAAGTGAAGGGGAGAGGGAGATGGAGATGGACACAAGAGACATAGAGACACAAGAGACACAGAGACACAGAGACAGAGACATACTACTTTGTACACAGACACCGACATTGACAGAAACACAGAAACATAGTGACACGACACTCGACTCGACTCTCTACCGTGACCGGTCATGCACACTTCTACAAGTATTAATACGGTACTTACCAGTCCAGTCTACCTATCATCACTGAACTGAAGAACTGAACTTTAGAGCCACTTAGAGTGGAAAAGAGTCCCAGGGAAGTCCCCGGAAAGTGCCAGCGAAAGTCCCAAAGAGTCACCGTCCTAGCTGGGACTTCGTCTCAGTAGCGTGGAGAATGGAGGATGGTCCCTGGGTGCTTGGTGCGGTGGATATGAATGTTCTGTAGAATACAGGTACATTCATATGGATTGAGAAGCGATGAAGTGATTGATGGATTATTATCATCATCATCTAGGCATTTACTTTGTGAGTAGGTGCTTGTTTGTGGTGGCAAGTCACAGGAGAGATCAAGTCAAGTGTAGAAAATGAAGTCGAAGACTCTCACCAACTGATACTCATTCCAACCTATTCTTATTCATATTGATACAATGTGTGAGTATCCATAGGTAGTATTAATACGTATTCTAGTATCAGAGCAGATAGACACATGTATCGCATCACATCGCATCGCACCGCACACAGCATCTAGAGTAGTGAGTAGTGCACAAGTCACTACCGGTAGTAAGGATACTCGGAGTACGGAGTACAGCAAGCTTGCAAGTGGGTCAACATGGAGTTGTGGAATGTGGATCACATTATTGGGGAGGGCACGGAAGAAGAGAGTATGTACAAGTACAAGTCAGTGAAAGTGAAGAAGAAGAAGAAGAAGAAGAAGAAGAAGTTGAAGAGGAACAAGAGCAGACTCAAGAGCAAGAGGGGTATTGTAGAATAGTGGAGTACTCAAGTGTGCAATCATATTCATGAGTAAGTGTTGATGCCCATACACAGTACTTACATATTCATAGTATGCATATGAAGGCATCGAGGGTTGACGGGTCGACGGTAATGAATCCTTCTACTTTAGTATCAAAGTAGAGTAGAGAACTTCAATAGCCTTCACAATTCACAATTCACAATGGACGGAGAACGGAGAACGGAGCATTATTTGGATAGGACAAGTGAGGACAAGTAGCCAAGGCGTCTTGAGTCGTAAAGACGACGCCACGAGAAGTCTTCTGAATAATCAGAGAGACCATCATGAGCAGCGAAAGGGCTGGCCTTTTGGCTGGGCTGAACTCACTTTTTAAGGGTTGAGTCGAGTATGAGCATGAGCGTGAGAATATGACGGGGAATTATGAATCCCATATTCATATCAGCAGTAAGTAGTAGTATTATCACGCCTTTCTTTTTCCATTTCCGCCTGAATGATATTGATGAATCGATGAATTCACGGATTTATGGATTTACGAATAGAATACTCATGTTCACCACTACATACATACCATCATTCACATGATCTTCTCATCACAAATACAACCACACCAGTATCATTACGCCCTTCCATTCTAGAAGGTTTCTTCTCTCGGCATCTGAGAAATCTCCATCCGTTGGTGCGTACGAAAGATGACAACAACCACAACATCAATCTCCTCCAGATGGCAATCTGGATCTACTTGAGATGCACAAACGCGCGCGGGAAGTAGTGAAGGTTGTGGAGGGACATGGGGAGATGATGGCATGGAATGGGCCGAGCTACGGGCCATGAGCCATGAGTAGGCGCCCACAAGCACACAAAGTGACAAGGTAGAAATGAATGAGTGAGTACGCACCACTCTTGGCTTGGACTGATTACTTGACTTGTAGAATACTATTCCAAGTATCGAGAAAGACCAGAAAGGGCAGAAAGGCGAGAAAAGACGGTTGGAAAAGCCAAAGAACGCTGGACGGGCTGATAGGGCGGCAAAAAGCCATCATCGTCGACCATCCATTCGCCAGACATTCATCAAACTTTACACCTCTTGCTTGAGCTTGGGCTCTTCTTCTTCATTCTCGGATTTCACCCATCTGCATCCCTTTCCTTTCCTTTCCATTCCACTTCCCCCTTCTCCTCCTCCTCCTCCCTACGCATGCACGCACAAACGCACGTACGCACGCGCGCGCGCTCTCTGGATGAGGTTGTCTGGACATCAAAGGCGCCATGAAACCGCAGAACTAGGCCGGCGACTACATATTGCTTGACTTGCTGCATTGCATTGCCCGCCTATTCCATACCTACCTTTGGACTGGTACCTCAGTACTCGGTACTCGGGATCCGGA
The DNA here is from genome assembly GCA_022609375.1 of Xenosphaeropsis pyriputrescens. Lineage (NCBI taxonomy): Eukaryota > Fungi > Ascomycota > Leotiomycetes > Phacidiales > Phacidiaceae > Xenosphaeropsis > Xenosphaeropsis pyriputrescens. The sequence goes on from JAGKQE010000002.1 coordinate 639,781, forward strand.
CAGCACCAACTAAGGCCTTAAGCTCTCCTCCCTCTCCCTCTCCCTCTTTCTTACCCCCCCCTCAAATGCTTCATACATGCAGCTATTGGCGGTGGAGGGAGGAGGCAATGGCAGCGGAATCTGAATCTGAACGGCTACATGCACTAGAAATGCTTAGGCCTTGCCAGCTTGACTCTTCTCCTCTCTCGCGCATCGAATCTCACGCATCTTAGCATCTCGCATCTCTTGCATCTCTCGCCGACAAAGGTCATGCCATTCACCTGTACCTGTACTTACTTGTACAGCAAGTATGAATAGTCAGATCCACCGTGGATCTTACATTATCTAGCGTCAGGCATGCTTGCCCCCTTCAAAGGGTGCTGAACACCTCTCATTCTCACCCTCTTTCACACTCCTCACTCCTCACTCTCGCTTTGACTCTCTCTTTCACTCGTGGGTTATTAACCCTTTCAGTTCACCGGTCCATCGTTTCTGGACTACTAAAGTGTCGATACCGTTGATATTCATTCGATTCCGATACCATCATCATACCCAAGCATTTCTCCTTCTCCAGGCAGCTGTTCCGATAGGTGAGTTCGAGCGTGGAACATGACTGGCATGGCTGGGAAGTGACACCGCATCGCCATTTGACACATCACATTGACCAAACTTCCACGCCTTGCTCTAGAAGGCTTCTCGAAAGGCAATGGAACAAAAGGAACAACAGCTTTGGGTGCTTCGTCGGCCGCCACTCGAGAAGATCTTTGTTGTTCAGCACTTGGCCGACTTTTATTCGTTGATCAGTGTTTGAGGTCATCCTTGCACCTTGCTGTCCTCACACATACTTACAACACACACACACGACTCGCCTGCATCTCTTTCTTCTTTCTCTGCTTCTTTTTGCCTCCACCACGCCAGGAGGCACTGCAGGGCCGCTACGAGCCTCTGACAACTGAGGCGTGGGAAGCCTGTTCGTCGTACAGGATTAGCGGCAAGCCCATTCTCTTGGTCGCTGATGGGCTGAATAAAAACAGCGAGCCATTTGTTGACAGGCACACAAGGGCCCTGTGAGATTCCCATGTTGTCAACTCTAAAAAAGAAATCCTGTACTATGTATGTACGTACTTACTTACGGATTATGGACAAAGAAGTCAAAAAGATTAACTCGAGCATGACATGCGTGTTGTCATTCGCTATGATATCGACTGTTGATACTCAGGATATGATTTCCAATCTGCTCATCTGGCTAAGCTAGAACACAGTCTCCAGGGAACTTGACTGCCGTACTATCAATACTCCATACTTGCGCAATCAACTTATTTGTCGCTATCAGCTCATGACCACGTCCATGTCCCCGTCCCCAGCCCAACGACCAGGTCCTGATTCCATGCCTCTTCAACGATTGAGCGATTGAGAGAACAAGAGACAAAGGCCTTCCTTCTTCTGTCAATCAATACTCTTTCACAACCCCCTTCGCACTGCCCCCTCCCCATGCTGCTCCAGTTCTCACCACGGTATCGCCGCTACAGGGGTGTAGATTTGATACCGAGCATAGTGTCTGTACACAGTACCATGTACACAGTAGTAGCCTCCGATGTCAGCGCGAGCGCACTTTACGTGTGTGGAGGGTGAGCAGGGTGGCAGGGAACAGGCATTTTCGCAGGTATTCTAAGTAAAAAAAGGCACGCATACAACGCCAGCGGAATAAGACTACTTATGACTTCAACTATCACTACTTAACCTATCTAAGGTAGATAGCTTCCACGCGAAGTAGAGTGAGGAATTCCACGGGCAAAAAAAAAAAAAAAGATCACCACGGCCATGACGGTGAATGGTTGCTCCGACTGAGCCCATCAGAGAAGCATTCTGATCGAATCTGTCGGAGGAAGAATGGAAGGGCCTTCGAATGGGTCTCAGACGCGGGCGCGGGCACGGGCGAACGATCAGCGAGTGAGAAGAACGTTGCACAGTATTCTACGCACTTGTGGAATAGGTATGTATGTAGTACGTATCCATGTACTATGTACGATGAAGGAAACGAAGAGCGAGCGAAGAGCAAGCGGAGGTCGTGCCATGGAAAATGGAAACCCCACTCGGGCACGCTTGAGCTGGGTAACGAAAGTGTCTTTTTCTTCCTCGCTGGTTCCAGTTCCAGTTCCAGTTCCAATCCAGAGAAAGTTCTGGGTGCTGCGTGTGTGTGGAGAACATATTTTCTATGGAGATGATGGATTTGCTGATTTGTCGATTCGTTGCCAGTTGTCGCTTGTGCCTGTGCTTGTATCAGTCAGTCAGTCTCTTTGTGTGGAGTGGATGTGCTGTGGAGGGGCTGGCGGCGGAGGGGGGCGACTCTCTTGGAGCGTAATGCGGAACATTGTTGCAGTTGTAAGTGCTGAGACATGCAAAAGCACACGCTTGCCTGGACTCTTCGACTCTGCTTCGATCCTCTCGACTTGAACTCGACTTCTACTTACCTCGGCCGCGTATCATCTTTGGTCTGGCGAGGTACCCTGCTGCTGCTGTTGTTACTAGGTGCTAGAATAGGTACTAGGTAAGATGGAACGAAGCTCTCCCGAGTACTTGCTTGTATTCTTATGTATGAAATATGAAATATTCCGACATTCTTGACTTGACGTCGAGCATGTGTATTGGTGTGCGTATGAATGTACACATGAATGTACACATGTACATACTTTTGCTTCATAGGTACATACGTAGTACATAATGCACCCACATGGGATTTCATGTACTTACTTGTAGGTAGAGACAGCGTACGTATACTTACAGTTCAGTACATACATATACATACATACAGGAGTGCATGCATGTATTTGTATGCACAATCATATCCAACGTCAAGCATGGTACTCAGACAGTGGAATCTGCTGGTCCAGCGTACAAGTACACAGTACAGTTCAAGTACGTATCTTTTGAATAAACCCGACGTCCCCCTCTCTTCTCTTCTCTTCTCCTCAACCTTTTCATCCGACATTGCCATTGCCATTGCCATTGACATCGACGAATTGCGAGTCGCGAAGAGAATTGCGGAGTAAGTATCAAACTTATCAAACATATCTCTTATCAAACACCATCTCAACTCATCCACATCATTCCCCCTCCCCCTCCCCCAAAACCGCCGGCACATCGGCAGTTGAAGATCTTCGCGGCACCTGCACTCCAAGTTCCCCCCTCCGCTACCCTCAAAAACGCCCAGGATCTGCAACTCTCTCGAGGATGTCTAGTCTTGTTATAAAGTCGCTCACCTGCGTTACCTTCCCAGCTTGAGCCCAGTCTCAACGGCCATCGAGCTGAAATTGCTGAGGCCAAGTCAAGTGAAGTCAAGTGAAGCCAAGTCAATCCAAACTCATGCTTCGCATTCATAGATCGCAAAGCAAAGAAAAGCGATTTCAACAGGCACAAGGCACAGGGCACAGGCAACGATGATGATGATGATTCATGCGACAACGCCCTCTCCACATTTTCCCATGCCATCTTTGGAATTTCCGGACTGGCTGTGGGGATGAGCATTCCGCGTCGGCCGGCGTGGGAAGACCTCAACCTTGACTTCAACGACGGGTCCCCTTCCCTTTTGGCATGCGAGTCGAGTCCATTCGCCGTGTTCTACTTACTTTTGTGTGTCGTGTGTTCTTTGCGCTCTCTGCCTGGTCTGGAATGGATGGGACGTCTCCTCTTTCCTACTCCTCCCCGATCGTGGCGAGTGCAGCGATTGGGGTTCTGTGTGTGATGGCGACAGGGGATCACGGCATTTGCCCCGACTCAGTCGTGTCATCATCATGGCATCTTGGTCTGCGGTTGACTGTGACTGTCACTGTCACTGTCACTACTGAGAGGTGAGGTGAGGGCGTCTTTATTCTGGCAGCTCAAGCTCAAGCTCAAGCTCATACAAAAGCAAGACGCATGAGGAATCAGCAGCTTTACGTATACGTCGTTATACCTTGCCCCGCCTTCGTACCCCACGATAGTCGTGCAGCAGCAGGCACAAGCAGATTGGGATTGGGATTGGGATTGGGATTGGGATTGAGATTGATTACTTTTAAGGTATGTACTTGATCGCATCGCATCGCAATGCAATCGAAGCGAATCGCAGGTACAACTTGATCCGTGGGTTTTCTGGGTGTCCAGCTCGATTTACTCCCTACTCTCATGTACGATTGAGTCCGATTCGATCTGGCGGTCGGTTGAGATGAGGAGTGCATGCATGCGGCCGGGCAGTTTAAACAGCGGGGTCTTCGATTGGCATGTACTTGTACTTGTACATACTGTGAGGGACTTCTTGGGGGGGAATTTGATGCTGGTCATCTCATTGCTGGGAGATGCAAACGTCGATGACACTGTCTACGTAGAGGAACTAGATTACAATATGCCCTCGACCATGACGGGGTATGGAGGATTGTGACTGTGACTGTGACTGCGACTGTGACTATGACTGTGATTTCGATTTCGATTTCGGTTACTGTGGTTACAGACGTAGAAGTTATCTTCCAAACTCGCCGATGAAACAGACAAACGAACAGCAATTGCCTTGTTGCTGGGTATTTCCACTTACTCCATTCATGAGCACACACGTCAGGCATCTTTGGCGATGGCCATCTATGAATAGAGTCGAAAACTTCTTAAAGGGCAGAAGCCTATGAGCGTCGTACTCAGCGAATGGCACTATTCATAATCACCTTCCTAAAAGTGCCAGGGAGGATGGCATCATTGACTTCCGCCTCATCATGCGACCAAAAGGCGACATTGTCGTCGATTCTCTTATTAATGGACCGTATCATCGGGTCCTTAACACGAACACCTCCTCCATAGGTGAGTAGCGTACAAGTATGTAGAATTGAGAACCGCATGATACTCATACGCACAGAATACTACTATGTACTACGGGAGTTTGGGTAGGTAATTCCATCGGCTCACAATTAAGTAAAGCACGGATTATGATGAGTATGATGAGTATGATGATATCAGAAAAGTCTCATCAGACATATGCAGTATCACCACCCCGCACAAAACATTCGATTCCCCTCCTGCAGAGTCCAGAATTTCCCCGCCCTCGCAGAAAGTCAATGGCCTTCATCCTCACGATAATTGGGGACTTAGCATACAGAGAATCAGAGTAGATCAAGATCAAGATCAAAGCAGAGTAAAGATGCAGACACGAACATCTCCACTAGCCATCAAATCTCAAGCGCCGAAGTGCATCTTTTCCCAATACTCTTGTGCAGCCACAAACCCCGATATCCTCTTGAACATGCCCAACAACAACAGCACAATCTTCCCATTATAGAATATGATATATATACTCTTCTATTCTAGAAAACACGCATCAGCCCATCGACGCCCCGGAGCTCCCCTCCGAAATAACCAAACCATATATCGCGCCAAGCCCAGCCGTGGAACTTTTCCTCGTTGCGAATTGCTCCTGGGCCAACCTAAACTATCCTAACTACCTACTCACGTAGTATCCTCAGATGTCAGACCGTCGCGACCCTCGTGAGTATCTCGGCACAGCACAGCACTTCGACTATTCTCGGGCCTGCTGTACCGACTTATGTTGTGCATGCGCCCGCCGTATTACCTACCGTGTCCACTCACTCACTCCTGTTGCTTGCCACAAATACTTTCGGGGATTTCTGCCTAGGGGGCTAGGGGTGTCGGTTGTCGGCTATCGAGGTTCCTATTCCTTTTGATGTTTCCCCCCTGGATGGGATGGGATGGGATGGGATGGGGACTGGTGGATGTGGACGGCGAGGCGCCTCGTTTGGGCAATTCAGGGGCCGAGGAGGGTATGGACGGCGTTTGGGAGATGACTGTGGAAGATTTGTTTGCTCTTCAGTCGTTAGTACTTGACGAGCATAGTGACAGTGTCGACAATGGGTAGTACATAGTTCCCGTATCCATTCCCCATTCCATAGCATCAGAACCGCCAGTAGCCGCTCGCGGGGAATCTCGATGTGTTCCCGCGGATTCTAGGGTGATTCGATGGAATCGTACGTGCAGTACGTGTGTATTTGTGTGTGGTGATGGAAACGCACTGGGCAAATATGGACTGCTATGTGCATATCTGGTGATGTGCGCGGCGCACATGAGGATTCTCCATGCGGATCCGCTTGCATACATCTCTCCTTCGATGCATTCCAACCGAGCGGTTGGGAAGGAGGGCGGGCAGGCAGGCGGGTGGGCGAGGAATGTAGGTGCCATGCCCTCTCTTATTCATGCCTTATTCATCTGTCGAGGCCATGCATGTGGGCGTCACTGTACACATGCATGGCATATATAATATGTGTGAAGTTTGTGGCGGGCGTGGACGGTCAGCGAAGCGGGCTTCGAGAGATGTGAAGCGAGAGGGTGCATGAAAGGTTCTTGTAAGGTTCTGAGAGGCAGGAGGACTTGTTTGAGGTTCTTCTTCTGTGGGCTTGCTCTGCTTCAAGTAAGTTCCAAGTGTTGGGATGCTGGCTTGCCCCTTTCGTCGAGTGAGATGCTGTCATCCAGCTCTGATATCCATACCGCTATATTATAGAAACTTGGAATTCGCCGGAATACAAATATACTTTTTCTCACTTTGGTCTTGCTTCTTTTGTGGGCACTGGGTGTCGGGTATGCTCTTGGGCTATCTTGGTCGAAGTCGTAAGCTGCATCTCGCTGTTGTCATATATGAAGATTCAAGTCCGTGCTATTAGCCAGGATTTCCTAGAACAATATCATTCATTGATATACCCTGTCACATGATTTCACGTCGTTATACATAGGACTGAAGCAACAGTATAGCTTGTTGAGACTCTAATATTTGGTGTGTCTTGCAACTGTGATTATTGCTATCCCCGTTTTCTTTTCTGACTCTTGAAGTTCTGCTAACTACCAGTAACACTTGAAAGTAAAGCTGAAAGTTGGGAATATTAAGCAGCAAAAACAAGTCCTGGGAAGAACATTTCACGATGTTCCTGTATATACTGTAGAGTTTATATATATATATATATATGTATATGGATAGATAGTTCCTGTCTGCTTGTAATATCGCTATTGAGATTCGACTCACCGTTCTTCGTCCTGTTGCCTTATTCAACTTTGAATTTCCTTCATCTAAAGATTGATGGGAAGGATACCGTAACATTATAAAGACTGACCCTATACATCTAAGGTATTGATTTAGTTGAAATATAACCACTTGGGAAACGAGTATCGGTATACGCTGGACTCCACTCTTCCAAGTATTCATTTGTATATATTTCTCTCCCTCTTGTGATAAAAGTAATCATCTTATAGATGATTGATGATAGAAGTTCAAGTGTTGGTCTGCACCGAGATCAGTGGGCCTCCAATCCAATTCATATAGCTTTACCTCTCAACTGATATATGTATCCTTTTCTACTTGCTTAAGTTACCATAAACGAGGCGAAAGATTCCCTTAGGGTCTATTCAAAGGATGGTTTGAAATATTGTTGTGTTTTAGATATGATAATTCATAGCATTCTTGTTGTATGTCGCCTCGGTCTACTGTTAGGAAATGAAATCATGTGGCTCTCTTACTCTGAGAGGTGTTTGTAAAACAGGCATTATCAAGTGTCTTTCACATACAAACATAGACACAGATGAAGACAAGAAGACTAGAGACTAGAAGAGTGGTTCTAGACCACAAAATGCATCTCAAGATCCACAGCAAGAAGTTCAAAATGATTGCCAACAATAGAGAAAGTACCAGAGCAATGGTTGATTTGCGGTGACATAGGGCTGTTAGGATGTGTCGTTGATTCTTACAGAGCACGAAAACCATTTCAGGTCCCAAACCATTGAGCCGCAAAATCAATACATTGAAGACAAAATTTCTAGTGCTGCGATATTTGAAACCCGGGTGTATGTTATGACTGTGAATTTTCTGACCCCTTTAAATTTGCCAGAATGTGTCAAGATATGTGAGTAATAGCCGACTCTCTCACATTCAAAGGCTTCCCAAATAGGCCATAAGATCGGTTATAGGCTTCACTCCTCACTCTTCATGTATTCAAGTAGCTGCGGAGTAGGTCCTGCTTCTCTCCTCAAACATTTCATATCCATGTTCCCGCTGCACACTGTGTGTCGAGTCGACACCAGTATTTGTGATAGAATGTCATCACTTGAACTCTGCGTCCTGAATAAGGATTGGGTTTCCGAAACACAGCGAACTTTTCAACTGCTTATTAAATAAGTCGTTAAGGAAACTCGTCACAGTAAGATATCTTTCTTTGCTTTCTTTCTGCAGAAACTCCGTGACTCATCCAGAGGGATCAATGATACGCGGATATCTGTGCAACCTTTTCAGAACAATGGAGTTCTCTGTGCAGAGATCATCGACTGGTAATGAATTGTCTTGCCAGCTGAGACGTTTATCCACTCTTGAAAGGTACTCTGACATTGAAACATTCTGTTTGTAATTGATTCTGGATAATTCGAGCTAATTCAGCCAGTCTTCTATCACAGCCTTTTGGAATTGCTGATCGTAGAGTCCAATATACCCCTGGAGCTCAGGAGAGATGTATGCGACTGCGTTCGTTCCAAAAGGGATAAAGCTTGTCGTCGCGGCGACTGATGGTCCTCGAATGTCCCATGCTACATCTGGAAGTTTCCTTGATATGCCATCTGGACCTGAATCAACGAAGACATCACTCATACCACACACATACGACTCCAAAAACCAAACACCGAAACACCATGACGAAGGTAATCCCCAGCCACAGAGCGAAGAAGATCCTAACTTGGGTGAGAAAGGCTCCAAGAAGGGCCTTCGATGCTGTCAAAGAGAAGATGAAGAAAGAGGACAAGGAGGACAGAAGCGATTTGCCAAACGACTATGTACTGCCCGCATCCCCACAGCCTTGGATGGGGTCTGAGGGATCCACGGATTCAGAGTATTTGCTGAGTCACATTCTTCGCGCAGAGGCAGAGGAGTCAGCTGAAATATTGGACTATAATACGACCAAGACATCTCGAAGTTCCTCCAGCTCATCGTTCCCAAGAGAAGTAGCATTGGCTTTCGTCGAGCCTTCATCAGGTTTCGAACGTTTGTACGTACCAACTCTTGGCCAAGGCGGACCCTCAACTGCTGCACCACCATTCGCTCCATCATCACCATTCGCTTCATCATCGTCCGCTTCATCACCATCCGCAACGAGGTCCGAGGATATCCAGGAGCCAGGCCAAGAGCAATACGATGACCAACACCGAGACAGAGAGAGTGAGGCGCAAGAGAATGAGAAATTGAACCGAGGAATGTGAGGCTGACACCAAGGAGTCAGGGGTGAAAGCGTGGCAATGGGTTGTACCAGAGGGCGAATGAATACTATGCCAGATGATATTCATTTGGGGCTTGTTTGTAATGTCCGACTACAAAGGTGGTTGGGATCTGGATATAAGAAAAATGTATGGATAAAAAGAATTATGCAGGTGTCACCAACTAAGGGGTGTCTAAGAAAAGAAAATAATTGTACACGGTCACTTCTTCTTGCCACTCCCCTTTGGACGGCCACGTTTCCGCGGTACAGGGGTTTCAACCAACACACTATCCTCCTCCGTATTGTCTCCATCATCAGCTTCCTCCTGATCTATTTCCTCTGCATCAGATAGTTCCTCCTCACTGGATCTACCAGGTTGTTCCTGTTGCTCCATCTGTGCCTTCTCCGTCATCTCCTTCACTATTTTTGTTCCCTCGTCCATCTCACCATTCCAGCCTCCACACCCACCACAACGCCATCTTCCCACATCTTGAAGTCTGTTTACACCTGGAGGAGCTTGTCCGTTAACCAATCTACAATGCTGACAGATCAGGGCCATGCGATTCTTGGGCAGGGTTTCGTCTTCACCAAGCAACAAGTCAAGGACCCTGTCATACCAGTGCCCCTCAGCTACCAAAGAATCCCCCTGAGAATATTGTGGGGCTCCAGAGAAAGCGTTAGGTGCGAACTCGGCTGTCTCTTCCGGGGATGGTCTTGGCGGTGCTGATACTTGAGCAGGGGAGCTGCCAAGTGGATTCGCTTTCTGCGCTTGTGGAGTGGAAGGTTGTGGTTGAAGACTCATGCTTCGCCCGGGAATATTCGCTGTAGGTGGCGGGCCCATCGTCGTTCTTTGTGGAAGTTTTCCAGAGCTACGAGGAGTAGATGGTGAGGCCTCTGGACCCTTGGATTTGCCTTTGCTAGATGGAGGTGAGGCCGAAGGTGGAGCACCGCCATATTTCTCAAGAAGCTGTTGCGTAGAGTTGTATTTCGTCGCAGCCTTCAACTTGTCAATAGTTTTCGAGCGCTCAGTCTGCTGAGAATCCAGGCGTGCCGTAACCTTGTCAATTCTATATTGATAAAAAGTGGTGATAGTGGTGCGAATAAGATAGATACTACTCAGAAGTAAAAGTCAGCACATGAAACCAGTAAAAGCTTAGATCTCGCAGAAATGAGGACATAACACACAGGACCGGACTTCCAGAGATTGCAGTGTATTCCAAAGCAGACCAGTTATTCGCTTTTACTACCAGTGCCAGGATTATGAGGCACAGGATGTATGCGAAGCTCGTATATAGAGTCCATAGAGCCTTTACTCGTCGCGACTGCTGTCTAAGAGAATCCAGCTGTAACTGCGACTTCGAGATTTTTTCGGACAAGGCCGAAAGCGCTCTTTCAAAGGAGGCTGGAGAAGTGTCCTCGCCCTGATATTATCATTAATAACCACTTTCCGGTAGGACGTGTGATAAAGACTTACCCCCCAAGGCCATAGTTTTACCATTTCGATGTTGAAGGTGAAGCTGAAGCTGAAGCTGTGAGAAGCTCCTATATTAAAAGGATCTGAGTGCGCATGTCGGGATGCAGGGTGTCGTGTGGATGTTGGTATATTTAGAGATGACGAAAGACATGAATTTGAAACCTTGCGCCAGCTTGTGCCTGGGAAGCTCTGGCGGAAAGACACCGCGTTATCGCCTGAGGTTCAGCACCAAACGACACGCGCGAGACATTCAATTGACCTTATTACTTGTACTTATTGACAGTTCACTCATTGTCACTCTTGCATACTTCTGTCGCACTACCATGGCCTCGCCCGCTCACAACATGGTAGCTCCGTGATGTCTGATATTGTTAGACCATCATCCAGGACACAGTATCTACAATAGCTATGTTTCAGGTATTCCAAGAATCCTAATCTGTGAACGAACATTACTGAATCTCGAAGCGCATCAAAGCCGCTGTAGACTCCCGCATTGCGGAGGAACAGGCGCGAGCAAAGGCTGCGGGAACCCCTGTCAGGTCTACTTCGAGTGCCGGAAGATCTGCCTCTTCTCGAAACGAATCGCCGGCCGCAAGAGGGTCGAGGAGCAGAAATGTTGATGTTTCCAATGAACCACGGGGCCCAGATCCCTCTGAATTCGAGGCTGCCTTTGTAATCGACGATGAGGAGCCAAGCCGCGTCGGAACACCTACCATTGGCGACGCCGCTGCGGCCAAAGACTCAGAAGGTGCAGCAGCAGATTCTGAGAAGATAATTTCAAATGAGACGGAGGATGCTGGTGAGAAGCCTGCGGAAGCGCCCAAGGCGCCAATGACCCCAGAGTTGCCCTTAGAAGTACGACAGAAATTACGAAAGTTGGAGAAGCTTGAGTCTCGGTACCAAGGTACATTCACAGATTTATAATTTGTTCAGATAAGATCGATTTTTAATACTTGCATTAGAACTTCTGCGCTCTTATCGAATTGCCCATGCTCGCGCCATTTCAATTGAACCATTCGAAAAAACACTGAAAGAAAATACGCCCCTTACTTCAATAGCCGACCCCGGAGCTCTCATTGAGTATATCAACCAATTGAATCTCCGAGGTGATATGGTCATGGAAGAGTTGAAACGTGTTACTACGGACCGCGACGATTACAAGAAAAAGCTTCTAGATGCGGAAAAGGAAAAAGATACTACCGAAGTCAAATCCCCAGAAGCTGCTACTGCCAAAAGCGATGGGAAGGTAGAGGATCCGGAAAAGGCATCTGATGAGGAGTTCTTCTCCTACGACGACGAAATCCCAAAGCTTCAAGCAGACCTCCAAACCAAAGAAAAGGAGGTTGAAGATCTCAAGACTGAGATTTCAACACTCAAGACTGACCTGGATGTAATTCCAAAACTCCAATCTGATCTCAAAGCCAAGGAAAATGAGGTCGAGGAGCTCAAGACTGAAATCACCACAATCAAGATTGACTTGGACGCAACTCGCAAGTCCAGCCAGACCCTTGCCCAAGATCTTGAGAAAGCCAATCTTGCTGCCAGGGAAGCCACTGACAATACCTCGAGCACTCACGAAGAAACCGTTCTTAACCTGAAGACAAAATTGGAGAAAACGGAACGGGAGCTTAGCGAAGCCCAAGCTGCTCTAGCTGAACAAGAAGAGCTCGTTGAAGCAGGCCTTACGAGATCGAAGGAAGATTCCTCTGAGGCCGAAAAACGATGCGCAGATCTGGAAGAGAAAATCCACGTGCTCGAGAGCCAACGAAACAGCGACGCAATGCGACTTGGAGGGCTGGAGGCGCAACTTGCCGAGAAAGAGGCAGTGCTCGCGGACAAGGAGGCTGCACTTGTAGCTAAATCAGTTGAGTCGGGAACTACAACACCAGTGACCGAAGTAACGCCAACTACACCTACTGCTCCAACAGCCCCAACTACCGGCGGCGCAAAGAAAAAGAACAAGAAGAAGAAGAAGGGTGGAGCTGCTGCTGCAACAGCTGCAGCAACTGAAGCCTCCAAGGATATCAGTCCTGTCGGCACTACCCCTTCAGCCCCTGCAGAGAAGGTAGATGATGGAAAGGCTGAGTTAGAGACTGAGATCGCGCAACTCAAGGAGTCACTGGCTGCCAAGGATGAGGAAATTACACAACTCAAGGCGACGCTGGTTGCTAAGGATGAGGATATCCAAAGGCTACAAACCAAGCGTAAGCAAGAGGCAGAGCTTCGTGAAGAAATTGAAGACCTTCAGGACAACTTGTTCACCATCGGACAAGAGCATGTCGAAGCCAAGGACCAAATCAAGGAGCTTCGTGGCCAAAAGGCTGAATTGGAAGAGAAGATCAAGGTGCTTGAGGCGCAGGCCTCAGAGCAAGATTTCAAGAGCCTATCCACAGAGTTTGAGGATCTTAAGGTCAAATCATCAGGTCTTCAAAGCGATCTCGGTGCTGCTCAGGAGCTAGCCTCAACTCGCTACAAGGAGCTGACGGAGCTTCGGGATGTGTTGCAAAAGGCACAACCGGAGTTGAAGAACCTTCGATCTGAGATTGCCAGCCTCAAGACTGCCAAGGAGGAATTGGCCAGCCGTACGGCTGAGCTGAAGCGCCTCGAAGTGCGAGAAAAGGATTTGAAAGCCGATGTTGCTAGTTTCAAGAAGCAGGCTACCGATCGTGAGGCGGAAGTAAAGTCATTGAATGAAAAGGTCACACAGGAAACAAACGGTCGCCTCAAGGCTGAAGACCAGAGCCGTGTCGCACAACGTGATCTACGCCGAGTAGAGGCCGATAAAATTGAACTATCTGCTAGCAGCGAAAAGTCGCAGAGAGAACTTGCAAAGGTTCAGGAAGAGGCGACAAAGCTGCGAACACGTGTCCGTGAACTTGAGGCCCAGTTGACAAAGGTCAACTCTGAGGCATCTATGCTTAGAGAGGAGGCTGAGTTGAAAACCTCACAGTATGCCAGTGCACAGAGCCTTGTTAGCAGCATGAGAGACCAGACGTCTGAGATGGCAGTGCAGCTTAAAGAAGCCAAAGAACAGTCCGAGAGTCTTGAAGAAGAGCTCGGTGAAGTACAACGACTCTTGAATGAGCGTACTCGCGAAGGAGAGACTATGAGACGACTCTTGGCAGATGTGGAAGGTCGTGCTGATGCCAAGGTTCGCGATATGAAGGAACGTATGGAGGCAGCTATTGAGGAGCGAGATCGAGTTGAAGATGAAGCCAGCACGAACGCTCGCCGACGGGCACGCGAAGTCGACGAGTTGAAGAATAAGGTGCGCGATGCAGAACGCGATCTCAAGCGTGCAGAGCAAGACCGAGAAGGGCTCGAGAGAGCACAAAAGGACCTTAAGAAACGTGAAGAGCAACTGGAGAGCGACTCTGAAAGAGCCCAGCAGGAGTCGAGCGAGGTCCGCGGTGCCATGAGTACTCTACGTGATGCCCTCGATCAGAGTGAGAGGCAGACGCGCGAGACGGAGAAGCAGAAGGCCGATCTCCGTAGAATGCTCGACGAGGCGAACATCCGGTACGAGAAGTTGCAGAAGGCCCATAAGGCTCTGTCCGAAAAATTGGCTTCGCCTTCTATCAGGTCGTCTATTGATGGAAGCAGTATTCGCTCTTCGTCGACGCAACGGGACAATGGGAATGGTGGTCTGGCTGGCAACATGGACTACGTTTATCTCAAGACTATCCTTCTGCAGTTCCTTGAACAGAAGGATAAGAGGCATCAGGCGCAACTCGTCCCGGTTCTTGGGAAGCTGCTTCATTTTGATAAGTATGTCCCCTTCTTCTGTCAATACAGTCTTGCACTCTGGTGACTGGCGAGTATAATCTCCTGCATATGCTAATCATCTTGCAGGAAGGACGAGCAAAAATGGATGGCTGCCATCTCACTGAAATAGAAGTTCTGCGTCACGATATTCGAAAGGTAGAGGGGGTAGTGAGTACCATGGAATAGGTGACTATCCAGCGCTCTGTGCAACACGCGCAGAGCCGGGAACGAATGGCCCTTCTGGCAGACTGCGTCGGGTCCAGGAGAAGCGTGTTGCAAACGATGGATGATGCTGGTGAGGAATGGTGTTGTCGTTGTCATGACAACATCTCTCCACGCACCCCTGCGAGATGTGCGCCACTTGGCGATTATTTGGATAGAGAAAATCAATCTTATGAGAACGTGGCATGAACATGAACAGCAATTTGTGATGCGTGAACATCGAAGTCGAACTCGACTACCCAATATCAAATGGAGGAACGCGGTGTCTACACAGTACTACGTACCTTTACACTGCTCATGAAGACTGCCATCCCTACATGCACGAACAAAGCTTTGACCCTTTAGACGCCAGAATGCCTGGGGAAGAACCCGTACAGAAGCGGACGAGTCGAGGAGTTTCGTGGCTATTTGGCTGGCTGGCTTGACGGATTCGAGAATCAAACGCAGGTAGCTCTACAGCGAAGACGGGAAGATTTCCGATGCGTTATCGAGAAGACCCGGCCATGAGACTTGTGCACACATCGACTTCTGATGGTTTTCGTGTCCAGTTTGATTTCTTGGTCTAGTTTTTTTTTAATTTTGTGGGTTGTTTTTATCTCGTTTGTATATGTTCAGGCTGTAGGGGGACTTCTTGTTGTACATCACCATATGGATGTCAATGTTGTTTGGGTTGAGGAAAGACCACTTATTGTGTACGTAATACATACTTGACCAGGGCACAAGGCAAAACAAAGCAAAGTGGAGTTTGAGTTCGAGTTCGAGTTCGAGTTCAAGTTCGTTCAAGTGCGTGGCGACGTTGATGCCCGAGCTGGATTTTTCTTACCTTTTCCTTTAATTTTCTTGCTTGATCTTCTCCTTTTTTTGCTTCCTCTTCTTCTTTTCTTCCTCTCATGGCAATGGCTATGAATGGCCATGGCTGTGGACATGGGTCAACCAACGGTATTGATTGCATCATCGGTTGCGCGCCACAAGGAAAGAAACGAACCAGAGATTACATGTACTTGACTTGCACATATGTGTGTAAAGTACAAGTACTTGAGGGATTAAGTATGTAGGTAGGTAAGTAAGTAGTAAATAGTAGTTAGTTGGACCACCAGAGAGAGAGCACACTCTCTTCAGGCATATGATTGCAAATGAGAGGCGTCGCTGTCCAATTGTTCATGCTGCCACAGACACACCTGTTGTGCGCGCACTTAGTTGTAATACCACTTACTACTTACCACTTCCTAGTTATGGGGGATTTCTCCTGGCCTATGGATATGCTTGGATAGACAAAAGCCTGATGGTTGTTTTTGATTTGATCTGTGTTGCTCGCTGCTTTCGATTAGATGGATGATTTAATCGTTGATGCATCTGTTTGGGGGGAGGAGACTCGAGATGTTGTTATTATGTGCGTTTGTCTTTCTTGCTCGATGTCAACTGACTGGATGTGATGTGATTTGAGTTGGGTTGAGTTGAGTTGATTTAATTGATCTCTGTGCACATAGAGAACACAAAGAAGAGTACCGAGACATGACTGTGACTCCGAGTGAGCATTGAGCAGAGTATATATGATAGTTCTGGTGTTGTTATTATCGTTATCGTTATTGTCATTGTTGTTGTGAATCTGCTTGCCAACATTCACCTTCATGTGGTGATGACTTCATTTGAACATATGTAAGTAGTTATGTAAATAACTTGACTTGCTCCCTCTGCCCACCTAGATGAGATACGAAGCATCCAATCCTTTCCTGATCAAAACTCATCTTCAAATTCCTCTTGCTCCAGTAGCCCCTATCATCCTCATCGAATTCATTGTATTATTCATTGATCCATGTTTCTTCCATCATTCAAAACACCTACCTCACTGTTCCACTTCCCTCACTCTACACATAAACATACATACGCAAACGCTCTCCGCATATTATTACAACTTTCCCATACAGATTGTGTGCAAATACACACAAACATACATCATATATCCCACACATACACATAACTAATACCTACTCTATCTTTCATCCCAATCCAGATAATCGCATATGAAAAATAGAGAGAGAATCCTTCAAATCTTCATTCAATCTTTCAACCCCCCCTGCTCACTCGACATTGTGTGAGTTCATCCTGTTGCTTTCCTTTGCTTCGCTTTACTTCGTCGCTCTGCTCCCTTTTCAACTGCCATCACTTCACTGGCTCTGGAAGAACTGTACTGGTCATCCCACTATCATTATTGCTACTACGTACTGCTATCGGTAGGAGGGGCTGGCCTGACGCTTAACCGCCAACACAAAGTGTTGTTAGTCGTTAAGGTTCAACAGACATCTGCATTTAATACAGCGTCATCTCACGATCTTCTGTGTAAATGCGCCCAGCAAATCAATTCCCTACTCCAGACCCAAAACAAATCTCTGCATCTCTGCATCTCTTCCTTCTCTCCACAACCCCTCGATCATATCAATGGTAGCTTGAAGTAGCTCCTTAGATCATCAATTCCCCCAGCTAGTAGCATACAGTCGGTGCTCGGAGCATATCACGCTCATCCAAAACCACTCTCACCCTCAAGGAAGCGCGAATGGACGATCTTAAGGCGAAGGCCATACAGAAGGCCAAACAAGCCGCTGCCAGCGCAACAAATGCCACCAACGGCAGTAATGGCACAAAGAAGAGAAGAAAGGGAACAGATTTGAAACCCATCATCACCATGGGTGAGGAGAAACAAGATGGAAGCCCCGCTGTCGCGACAAACTCGTAGGTTCAGGTTTTTCGCATCTAGAACAATCCCGCATTCGATTCGTCGAACTCCACCCCCAAGAAAACACGACATGCTAATTCATATCGCTACAGAGCCACGGATGCAAATTCTACTCATACGAATCAGAAGAGCACCATGAACAACAAATCACCTTCTTCAACGTCGTCGCGGGAAGACGCTGCTGAGACCACCGCCGATGAAGAGGATTCCGAGGACTACTGTAAAGGCGGATATCATCCCGTCACCGTAGGAGAGAATTTCAAGGATGGCAAATATACCGTGGTTCGAAAGCTTGGATGGGGCCATTTCTCCACCGTGTGGCTTTCCAGAGATAACGTTGAAGGCAAGCATGTTGCTTTGAAAGTTGTACGATCAGCGGCGCATTACACAGAAACTGCCATCGACGAGATAAAGTTACTCAACAAGATTGTCCAGGCGAAACCACATCACCCAGGTAGAGCTCATGTGGTGAGTCTTCTGGACTCATTCGAGCACAAAGGCCCGAATGGCACACACGTTTGTATGGTCTTTGAGGTGCTTGGAGAGAACCTATTGGGCCTCATCAAGCGGTGGAACCACCGTGGTATTCCGATGGCCTTGGTCAAGCAGATCACAAAACAAGTCCTACTCGGACTCGATTACCTCCACCGCGAATGTGGCATTATTCACACCGACCTCAAGCCCGAAAACGTACTCATCGAAATTGGTGATGTCGAACAGATTGTAAAGACATTCGTAAAGGACGAGACACAGATTGAAAAGGAGGACAACCGCAATGGACGACGGAGACGTAGAACACTCATTACTGGCAGTCAGCCATTACCAAGTCCTCTCAACGCCAGTTTCAACCAGGCAGATCTACTCAGATATCCCGGTAGCACACCAGGATCCCATACCAGTTTGAACCAAGTAATGAATGAAGGTAACGAATCTCCCGTCTCTGGCGAGACTGCTCCTTCCATAGATGGTATCGTAATGAGTGGTGCTATAGGAAGTTCCGCAGCCTCGCCAAAAGCATCGAGTCCACAGACAGACAAGAAAGAGGAGGAGGAGCACTCTAAAAGGGAGAAGACCGCGTAAGTTATGACAGTCTCCCGCTCTGGTGTCTGGCGCTAACAATACTCAGCGATGCTATCACCAGAGACGTTTCCGGTATCTCATTAGACAAGCCTACCATTGCCGAGAAGAATGCCGCTAAGGCCTTCGATACTATATCTGTTAAGATCGCTGATCTAGGCAATGCATGCTGGGTCGGTCATCATTTCACAAACGATATTCAAACACGTCAGTATAGATCACCAGAAGTTATTCTAGGCGCCAAATGGGGTGCCAGCACGGATATATGGAGTATGGCAGCTATGGTATTTCCTCTTACTACTTTTCCCCCCAAAGTCCTCATTTAACCCCCCTTCCAGATTTTCGAACTGATAACCGGCGACTACCTCTTCGACCCACAATCCGGCACGAAATACGGCAAAGATGACGACCACATCGCCCAGATCATCGAGCTGCTCGGCCCCTTCCCGAAATCCCTGTGCCTGTCGGGCAAATGGTCCCAAGAGATCTTCAACCGCAAGGGGGAGCTGCGGAATATCCACCGCCTGCGCCACTGGGCGCTGCCCGACGTGCTCAAGGAGAAATACCACTTCAAGGAGGAGGACGCCAAGGGCGTGGCCGAGTTCCTGACGCCCATGCTCGAGCTGCAGCCCGAGAAGCGCGCCAATGCCGGCGGCATGGCGGCCGCGCCGTGGTTGGAGGATGCGCTGGGCATGCAGGGCGTCAAGATCGAGGGCCTCGAGGTCGGTGGCAAGGGCGAGGGGATTGAGGGCTGGGCCTTTGAGGTCAAGAAGCAGAGATGAGCTCGTGATGCTCGGCTCTCCGCTCTCTCGAGTCTGGTCGCGGTCGCTGTTGGAGCGGCCGTGCTTGAGTCGGGGATTGGGGCTGGGGCTGGAGATGGTGGACTGTGGGTGTGGATAGGGATGCGCGTGTGGTAGATGCGGATGACGAGGGCCTGTTCGAAGCATTGGCTGTGTGCATGCATGTTACTTTCATTCAAGACAGCGATGGCTGCCTGGACTGGGTTGGTTGAGATGAACACCGGCGTCGACCAACCCGCCTGCCCATCTACGCGAAATGTGCTCTGGTTTTTTTTTGTGTGTCAAGAGTTGAGTGCGAGCTGGTGGGCGTCTGGTAGATAGATCGTTTTTCTCTCTCATCTTGTGCGTGGTGGTGGGCATGGTATAGCGAAAATCAAATCACTCATTTATGATCACGAAGGATGTATGTTTCCTCGACTTTTCGTGCCGAGTGAGGAGTGATGGTTTCGTGAGGAGGGATGGGGAGATGGTAGATGGCAGTGGTGGAGTGGAGGTAGAGATGGGGGGGCATGATGGAACTGAAATTTTGCATTCGAAACTACTTGTATCGGCTTCAGCCCCTGTACTCCTTGCTTGCCGGCATTCATACCCAAACTCCCATAACCACACATATATATCCTGCCAGACCCCATGCAAACCCATCCTTCAAACCAATAAACCGTTCAAACACCCCTAATTCCAGTTCTCCTTCTCGGGACTATGGCCCCCCTGCCGCGCCGCCGTGTGCGGCATCAGCGAACGGAACCCCGTCCCCGGATTCGCCCACGCGTTCTCGCTCAAGATCTGCCTGCTCGGCGTCTGCGGGACCTGGTGCGCGGGCCAGTGGAATGCCGGGGCCGGCGTGGGCTGTGCACCGTAGTACTGCGACGGCGGCGGGGGAGGCGGTGGGTGCGAGACTTTGGCGCGCATGAGGCCGAAGCCGAAGTTGTTGACAAAGATGGCGAGTACGAAGGTCATTGCTATGAAGATCTGGGTGGGGTTAGTAGGTGCTGCATCGAGGGGATGGGTTTAGGGGTGAAGAGCTAGGGGAAGCTTAGGAAAGGAAAGGGAGGAGAAATGAAAAGGAAGGCTTACCATCGTCTTGACCGAAAGTGGCTCGATGAAGCTGTTGATTATCTTGGCGAACGTGTGGGCCGAAACTCTGGCATGCGCAACAGCGTATGGATCCCGGTTCATACATGTTTCCCAGGCGTCGCAGGACTTCTCCATGGCAGGTACACGCAGGTCAGGTGCACAACGGTTGTTCACATAGTCCCTAGCACAAGCGCTCATCTCCACCAAAACCGCAGAGATCTCCATATCAGAAGCCTTATGAACGTCGGCGCGCACCGCAAAGAAAACGACGAACATCAGGTACATGACCATGCCCATGATGAAGTAGTTCATGAACACCTGCGGGTAGTATGACAGCGTGTACGGTAGGCTCGGTTTTTCGTAGATGTAGTTGAAGAAGCTCGCTATCCAGCCCGGCTCGGCGTGCTTCTCGCGGCGATGTGGATGTTCTCTCTCGCCATCTTCTGAGCCCTCCCGTCGCGTCTCCAGCCCCATGAGATAATCTCGGTCGTGTCTACTCCTCTTCATGATCCTGTGCATTGCTGTGTCCGCAAACTTGCCTCGCCGAATAGCCCCGCGTCCTGGACTGTGGCCTGTGTATTCTTTTCCATATTTACCGAATATCGGCTCCTTGGATGGCTTTGCATCCTTGAATATCGTCATTTTGCTGCTCTGCGGAGCTTCTGGAGTTTCTTCTAGATCGGCAGTTGTGTCTGCTGGCGAGGATTCGGCGGGAGATGCTTCAGAGAACTGCTCAGCGTCGAAGGCCTTGCGCGGCGTGGTGAAAGACGGATTGCGGAAGGGTGGTGCGGTTTGCTTCGTGGGACTGCCGAACGAGGACTGTTTGGATGGCTCAGATGGCCTGATAGGTGAATCAAAACCTCCTATAAAATGATAGAGTTAGGGAAAAATGTTGCGGAACGATGGCGAGGTCTAAAGGAACGTACGTCTCTGCTGGCCTTTTTGTGCCACTTGATAAAATGGCGATGTCGCGTCACCTTGAGGAAGATTGTCCCATTGAAAGTCCATAGGACTCTCGTGCGTGCGACGATTCATTTCCCGTGGACCTGGAATCAAAGAGAGTGGATGTGAATTCGATGGGTGAGAGCAATGTGCTATGTAGGTTTATTATCACTCTTTGTGCATCTATCACTCACAGACATGGAAGTTGCTGGATCGACGGGAGTAAACAAAAAGAATAATAAGCCTGCTCGACATGCCTGATATGCCTGACGTAGTTGAGGCTACCTACGTCGAGTCACGTGTAGAAGGTGCACTTCACTCGAGGACTCAATAATAATAATAATAGTAATAATAATAAAAATAATGGCCTTTATTGTTGGGACGTCTCACTTGCTTAAACTCGAACTTTCTATAAAACCAGTAGATGGCTCTCGACTATATGAATAATTTCTGATCATGTCTTTGTTGAATATACAGTTTTCAACTCCTTGGTTTTTCCGTCTGTCTCTCCTTTCTCCCTTCTTTTTTTCTTCTCAAAAAGCATAGTTTGAGATAAATAAACAAACAAACAAGTAAATAAATACAGCTCACAACGGCCGACTCTTAGTTCCGTACTGTATGGAGAGCTCTGTAGTCAAACAGTTCTACGACACTTGAACCTTTGAGTGCTCTTGCATTTCACTGTGTAAATGATATTGGTGTTCTATTCCTAAATACATAGCCGTCTCAGTCTTGAATTCGGCCCACCGGTCCATTATGGATCTAACAGTATTCTACTCCAAGTCCCGCACTACATAGTACATACTTGTACTATGTATTGTATCCAGGTCACATGAGGAGGTATGTAGTAGTGCATTTTGAGTAGAGTACAGAGTAGCGGCGCGTGTAAGGCGGTGGTTGTGTATTAATAAGGCTGTTGGTGGACAGTGATGGGCTTCCTAGTAGAATATTACCTTGACCACGGAGTAAAGTAGCTTGTTCATATCAATCCAAGAGTAACCTAGGTATTAATACTTGTTGCACATTCTGACGCTGACCACTTGGATTTCTGGGCATATTTACGCCGTCTCTTTCCGTCTCACCTTCTTTTCCTACCGAACCTCTTGCACTCATGAGCATGAGTCTGAATCGTGCCATCGTCGCCCAGGAAAGTGTGGATTCCGGTTGGGTAATAGTAACAATACTGATAGCTTAGGCTTAATACTAGAACACTTGGTGCTGTTCGGCGGAAAAGACGCCTAAGATGGACGGGCGGACTGTGGTCATGACAGGATCTTTTGACGATAACTTCCACCTAGCCTTGCGCGCCTGGACCAGCAGGATGCCAATCCGGCCGTAGATCTTCAAGTGACTATGCACTATTATGGATATGAATGTGAATTTAATACTAAGTACTTACAGTCAAGTAGTAAATACAGCTTGTCAGTCTCATGTTTTGCCCCTTCCTGGTTCTGGTCATATATACTTTAACAGTCAGCCTCACTTAAAAGTACAGAAAGGGTCCGGGTCAGGGTCAGAGTCAGGGGTCATATGTAGATGCTTCATCTCATCCTTTGACTTGAATAATTTCGACTTGCGCATAATTGTAATGGCCTGACCCTCAACATTTATGTGTCTGGCCCTCAATGTCTGTATACCAAATGCTTGCCAATACTCATATACAAGTAATATATGCTTGCTGGTACTCAATTACCTCAAATACTCTCAGAATTTATCCTGTTACTTAGTTTTGATCCGATACCTACTGTATGTATAAGCTAAGAAGCATGCATATATTCATATATACGTAGTAGTACACATTCTCCATGACAAGTACTCCAACAGTCTGTGCATGTATCTAAGTATCCATCGTCAAAGCTCTAGATTGAATTCGCATGTTCAAGTCCCTAGAATCTCCACTCGTGATAGTCAAAATCGTGTCAGTGCAGGTCCAGTTATCATTCCCATTGTTGCTATGACACACTATCTACTACTAATTCTCCCCGATCCGTGCTACATACTTACGATACCTTCCTACATACTTGTACATTAAGTAGGCTCTGTGATAAATTTCGATAAGTCTTACTGTGTATCCTACATTTTACCACATATTTTTTACGCGTCTCAAAGTACTTGGTGCTCCATAGTCGAAATCGAGAGACATCAAAAAAATAAAAATAAGTTATTTAAATTTCCCACAAGCATATCTTATCAAACACCGATAGCCGCGCCCCAGCAACCATAGGAAACTTATTCTGTCACGGAGCCGAAGTCGCTCACATCTTACATCTCCCACATCAATCCTTCTCGTCCTTTGATTATTTTCCTCTCTCTCTCAGCATCAAAGTCGAAACAGATCGTTATGGCAGCCTCTCGGAGAGCTGTGCAGATGCACATTGTCTCAATGACGGCTCAGCGGAGTCTTACTGCTGCAAGGGCAACCTCGATTTCACAACTATCATCCCTACGACCACAATGTGCCTCCAGAATTCCACAAGTCACAAGCAAGCTTGCTTGCCGCACATTCATTAAATCCTCAGCCGACGATAGGTCCAACAGCGAAAGTTCAAGTTTGCACGAGAGTGCAGTCAATGCTCTGGATACATTTGCCCGCCGGCACATCGGACCATCATCAGCTTCTACCAAAAAAATGCTCGCTGCATTGGATCCTCCTGTGTCAAGCCTCGACGACTTCGTCAAGCAAGTCATACCAACAGATGTTTTGTCTGACCGAGACCTTCAAATTACCATGCCTGGTAAAGTAAGAGGGGTATTTAAAGCGCCTTTCGCGCAGGAGCCAGTACCATATAGCGAGAGCGAATACCTCGAAAAGCTTATGGGTTTCGCCCGAGAAAATAAGATCTATCAAACCTTCATTGGAATGGGTTATGCTGGGACCAAGACACCTGAGGTGATCAAGCGTAACATCCTCGAATCACCAGCATGGTACACAAGCTATACACCATACCAGCCAGAGATCAGTCAAGGACGTTTGGAGTCCCTACTGAATTACCAGACAATGGTATCAGACCTGACTGCACTTCCCATCGCCAATGCGTCTTTGCTCGACGAGTCTACTGCTGCAGCCGAAGCAATGACTTTGTCCATGAACGCATTGCCTCTCTCTCGGCAAAAGGCCGAGAACAAGACTTTTTTCGTCAGTCATCTCTGTCATCCACAAACCATTGCTGTCCTTCAGAGCAGAGCCGATGGGTTCAATATCAAGATTGAGGTCGGCGACGTCCTTGCCGATGACTGTAGCCGTGTGAAGGAACTTGGTCAGGATCTTATTGGCTGTTTAGTCCAATACCCGGACACCGAAGGAGGTGTTGAAGATTTCAGAAGTTTAGGAGAAGCAATTCACGCACAAGGAGCCACTTTCAGTGTAGCGACAGATCTCTTGGCACTGACTGTCTTGACACCACCTGGAGAGTTTGGTGCCGACATTGCATTTGGAAATGCGCAACGCTTTGGAGTTCCCTTTGGCTATGGAGGGCCTCATGCAGCTTTTTTCGCTGTGAGCGACAAGCACAAGCGCAAGATTCCTGGCAGACTGATCGGTGTCTCCAAAGATCGACTTGGTGACAGGGCATTGAGACTCGCATTGCAGACACGTGAGCAACACATCCGAAGAGAAAAGGCTACTAGCAACGTATGTACTGCTCAGGCACTCTTAGCAAACATGAGCGCTATGTATGCTGTCTACCACGGTCCAGCTGGTCTCAAGCAGATTGCCGAGAGAACTATAACTCTCACGAGAATGTTGGAAGCAACTCTGAATGCTTTAGAGTATGAGACTGGAAAGAGAGGTAGAGGGACTAATGGGAGAGCTATCTTCGACACAATTATTGTTAACACCACCAAGGAGGAACAAAAATATATAACCAAAGACGCGTCATTTCACCACATCAATTTCAGGAACTTCGACGATGGGCGCATAGGAATCACTTTAGATGAGACCGTTGATCTCCCAACTTTGAAGGCGATCGTCAGGGTGTTCACAAAACAAAGGAAAATTAGTGACGACGAGTATGATATCAAGAATTTTGAGGAAGCAGTGGGCAGTCTCGAGCAAGGGATCCCAACAGCTCTTCTAAGGAAATCCGAATATCTCACTCATCCAGTTTTCAACTCTCACCATTCCGAAACGGAATTGCTTCGATACATTCACCATCTTCAGTCAAAAGATCTCTCCCTCGTTCATTCCATGATCCCATTAGGCTCTTGCACGATGAAGCTCAATGCCTCGACACAGATGGCTCCTGTGACCTGGGACAGGCTCTCAAATATTCATCCATTCGTCCCCCGCGAACAAGCCTACGGTTATACGAAAATGATCAGTTCACTTGAAAGAGATCTGGCAAACATTACGGGCTTTGACGGTGTCTCTCTTCAGCCAAATTCCGGCGCCCAAGGAGAATTCACTGGACTCCGTGTTATTCGCAAGTTCCATGAGCAACAGCCAGGACCAAAGCGGGATATTTGTCTTATTCCCGTGTCTGCTCATGGTACTAACCCTGCATCCGCTGCAATGGCTGGCATGAGAGTTGTTACCATCAAGTGCGACATCGCCACTGGTAATCTTAACATGGAAGATCTCAAAGCCAAGTGTGAGCAATACAGCGAGAACCTTGGAGCCATCATGATTACTTACCCAAGTACCTTTGGAGTTTTCGAGCCAGATGTCAAGGCTGCATGCGATCTAGTTCACCAGCATGGAGGACAAGTATACATGGACGGAGCAAACATGAACGCCCAGATTGGTTTGTGTTCTCCAGGCGAGATTGGCGCCGATGTGTGCCATCTCAACCTCCACAAGACCTTCTGTATTCCTCACGGTGGAGGAGGGCCAGGTGTCGGCCCAATTGGTGTCAAGAGCCACCTCATCCCCTTCCTTCCAGGTCACCCAGTCATTAAAACGGGTGGAAAGCAGGCCATTGCTCCAGTTTCTGGAGCTCCGTGGGGCAGCGCCAGCATTCTCTCCATCTCTTATGGCTATATTAAGATGATGGGTGGCCGTGGTCTTACCCATGCCACCAAGATCACCCTCCTCAACGCAAACTACATCATGTCTCGTCTCCGCCCATACTACGACATCCTCTACACCAACAAGGAAGGGCGCTGCGCTCACGAGTTCATCCTCGATGTACGTCCACTCAAGGAGACTGCCGGTGTCGAAGCCATTGATATTGCCAAGCGTCTTCAAGATTATGGCTTCCACGCTCCAACCATGAGCTGGCCAGTTGCCAACACTCTTATGATCGAGCCGACCGAGTCTGAGAGCAAGGATGAGCTCGATCGCTTCATTGATGCCCTGATATCCATCAGAAAGGAAATCAAGGCCATTGAGGATGGTGAGACAGACAAGGAGGTCAACACCCTCAAGATGTCACCTCACACCCAGAAGGACCTCCTCGTTGGTGAATGGGACCGTCCTTACACCCGCGAGCAAGCCGCCTACCCCCTCCCTTATCTCAAGGAGAAGAAGTTCTGGCCCTCTGTCACTCGTCTCAACGATAGTAAGTCCCTGTCACTCCCTTTAACATCCACCACATGTATCCCAGCTGACAACCCCCAGCCTACGGAGATACCAATCTCTTCTGCACCTGTGGTCCAGTAGAGCCCACCGACCAGCTTGAGGATGGCGGCATCACCGGCGTCTCGGCACCTACCCCAACGTAGACGTCGCAGTCCACGCTTCACGATGACGAGTGTAGAATTAGGTCAACTGGGGGTTTCAACAATTGGAGTTTAGACATGTGTGCATTTGGGCGTTGGAGATATAGATGATGGATGCGGCTTCAACAACGCTGCTGTTTTGAGCGATTTGAGCTTTCTTGAATATATGGCCTCGGGCCGTATTGTTATCACTTGTGCCCTTGTTGTGATGTGATGGACATATGAAGACCGTTTGACTATTTGGATGTGGTATGTATGGGGTCTCTGATACACTTGTGTTCTATAACCCCTTTATAAAATGGTTAGCAGGCTAGGAGCTGGACGATTATCTTGAGTCGTGTAGTTGGTCCTAATTCTACAATTAGTGTGTAGTGTAGGATTGTTCGGAGACGTATGATGATTCATGGGGTACATTGACTCGAAGTCGTTGAGTTATTCAAAATCGTACAATCATTCAGTCTTACAATCATCTAGAGCTATATAGGTAGCTATGTATAGTTATCAGTTCCTGGGATGCCATTCATTATAGATAGGGCAAGGAGTAAAAACAGCAAACTTGTTTCTTCATGAGCTTCATCGATATCACACACTTGCGGGGTCCTTAGAGTAGAGTTTCTCATGATGCCTATCAATTATGCTTATTTCAATTTCGCTTTTAAATTGCTATTCCACGCTGCAGCCGATTTCATATCAAGGCTGTACAAGCATTGAAATGTCAGAACATACTATGTATTTGTGTAAGTATGAACACATGTGAACACACCACACAATACTCTAAGACTATATACATCAACGCCATCCAGTTGCAAAGCCGCACCAGTCACAACGCCTCCCAGCAACGCCGTAAACCAACGCAAGCACTCAAAGCAGCCCAGTAAAAAGCCCAGTAGACACTCTTCAGACCTACGTATCAATCCCCGAGCCTAGTTTTGGTTCTTGAACAGCCAATCTGCATTCGCATCCACCATAAAATTCGTAATATTAAACTCATTATTGCCCATGTCAGGAACATGCAGCTCCCCGCTCTCCACACTACCATGGGTATTCCCGTTCGAGTGATCATTGGCAGCGGGCAATCGTGGCATGTTGAAGAAATCAAAAACATCAAGATATTCGAGCTCATTTGCAGCTGGTGTGCGTGCAGGTGTCACAGATGGCAGGCGTGATACACCGCCGACTAGATGGCGTGGTTGGCGGGAGATCAGGAAGTCCAGATCATAGGCGCATCGCCGCATGTCCGCAAGGATTTTGACGGACGACGGCGTTACCCTTTCACCACTGGCCCCCATGGATCGTTCGGAATCGCGGTGCTCATCCAGAACGCGTTGTAGGATGGTTGTGTAGCGCTCTGCTACGAGCCAGTATCTGCCCATTTCCTTTAGGGTGTCTACTAAGAATTGAATCTGAGGAGATAATTTATGTTCGATTGTTGAGCCGTGGACGAGAAGCAGGCGGGCTGCTACCCATAGTGTGAAGGCGAAAGGAGGGCCCAGCTTTGGGAGCATACCATTGTTCACGACATATTCGGTGAGTGCTGTAATGTTTTCCACTGCTCCATGACACCGCTGTGAAGCGGTATAAGATGGAGTGAAAATCGGTGAGCGAGTGGTAGGGTATGCTGCTGATGAATGAAGACGAATGACAGTAGTATGGTAAGTGGCATGTAGCATCACCCAGCCACAGTTGATAGCTTTATTTCCGTTAGGTTGGAATAATTTGGCCATGTTTCCGTATTCTCCTGGAAGGCCAAACTTCCAGGATGTTAATGCATTGTCGAGCTCTCGATATTCTCCTTGCCATTGCTCAACATCGGAGAGAGCCCCGATATCTACAGGCTTTTTCAGGAATTTGTGAATTCTTGATAGAATTCCAAGGATCTCAATATAATAAGAAAAGGCACCTAGATTCTCGGGGCGATTGATGTCGTATTCTGTCCTCTCAAGGGTATGGAACCAACGTGTTTCAACATGTAGGTTCTTGTTCCAAAGATCATCACGGCAAGGCAACTTGCGGTCGATTTCCTTCTCATCCAGTGCAAATTCAAATGCTGTAGCGATTGTAGCATACCTGTCGAGTAGATATATCATCCAAAACAGGCGCCTACGCGACTCTTCTTCAATGAAATTAGCTGAATCGGGGAGGACCATGGCTCTCAGAGTGTATATCGACGGATAATTAGGTGACACGGACGAAGATGTTGTCTCTACCGAAAGACCCAACTGTACAACAGAGCGAGTGATAAGTGCCAGAAGATTCCACCCCGGAGGACCATTGCTGCTCCCAACGAGATCCAAAGCGAGAATTACCATGGCCTGTAGAGCCTTGACAGATGAGTTTTCGAGGCCGTACAGGAGAACCTTTTGCTTTGAGATGTCATGGTAATGTCTTCTCCTGTCTTCAGTGAGCCTTTGGTCAGTCGAGAATCTAAGCGTTGTAGCAACTATGGCATGTAGGAGAATCTTATCAGCCTCTTCTAACGTAGATGGTCCGAATAAAGAGTCCAAAGTTGACCTTCGGTGTAGAATTGGACACCAGGTATTCACGTGTTTGAAGTACAGATCAACTAGAGCATACAACAAATCGTATGGTGGAAGATCGTGATCTAATCCCGACGGTAGATTGGTCTGGGTCTGAGAAATATTGAGGCTCGGCGACTCAAGTGGTGGCTGATTGGTATTGTAGAAATCTGGCGGTGGTGGATGACTTATAGAGTGAGATGAATGCTGGTGTTGCATGGGGTTCTGTTGGAAATTGTCAGAATGTAACGACGGAGTTGCTGGTGGCATCGAGGCGGCATAGTCCAGAGCCTGCGATGACGGCGTATATGTAGATGGCTTTTGCATGAACAGAGCAGCATCAGCTTGGGAAGAGTTGCCCATCTCATTGTGCCTGAACAATTGATTATCGTGAGGAGACGTATGGTCGCTATGGATACTTCGGCTACCATTAGAATTGTACGAGGTCTCTAGGATCCGTGAATGTCTCTGCAAAACCTCTTCTAATCGATCGAGTCGTTGTTCGAGTTCACGTCCATAGCCGGCCTAAAAATCATGAGCATGATGATGTACACACAGTTTGGAACGAGTATCACTCACCCTGAGACCCGGCTTCTTGCGCTCCTTGTATTCACATATCGCACCATTTCGACTACACCATCCACACGATGGTTGTCCTCGGTCGCATTTCACCTGGATATTCTGTCAATCGCCAAGTCCTAGAAGTGTCTCTCGACATCCCATGAACTCCGAAGTACAAAGGGTAGTATGAAGTTGTTATCTTCCTGCAAGTATCCGCAATAGGACCAAGCAAACCAGGTTCCTGGGTCTCATGTACTGATTGCACATGGCCTGGAAAGGAAAGATGGGAGAGCTGGATCTGTTCAGAGGTGTAAGGATCTGCGACGTACCTTTCGCTGTTTGCACAGTTCGCACCTTCGTCTTGTTGTCAGCCAGGAATGTTCTTCGCTCTCTTTTTCCGAAGTCGGGGCATGTGAGGGTCGCATAGGCTCATCACTGATTTCATGCTTGGACGGAGAGAGGGCCATTATCTTACGAGACGCTCATGGGACGTCGCTGCCTTTTGCGTGGACCGTCTCCATTTGCATTTGGATCTCCACCGCTTTCGTCCTCGCTGAGGTATCGATCATTCTCTCCATCCCCGTCGCTGTCAGGGCTAACATGCGGCGACACCTTACTGTCCATGGAGAGATTGCGCATTCTAGTGTAGCATCAAGAATTGTTGCAAATACTTCGGTGCATTGGAGGACGAGACGAGAGTTCGGGGCAATAGGAGGAGAGCGCGAGAGTCGGTACACAGGACAATAGAAAGTAACACATGGTTGGAGAGCACCGAGAGGGATCTCGGGGGAGGATGGCGAGCAGGCGGGGTGTAATACACAGTAGGTAGGTAGAGTTGGGGCTAAGGAGGGTGAGGGCGTGGGAGTGGGCGTTGGGCGTGAGCGTGAGCGTGGTAGGTTGGTGAGATGATGGGTTGGTGGGTTGATGGGGAGGGGGAAGGGGAGGGGAGGAGAGGAGCGACATGGGTAAGGATGGGGAGGAGAACAGCTGATCTGATGGAGAGAGAGAGAGAGAAGTCCTTTTTACGTACATATGTACATAGTATGAGATGATATGATGATATCTCACAACAAAGGCATGATTCACCTTTCCTTCACTGTTGACAATAGCATTCGCGATGGTATTGACAATAGTTAGTAGAACCAACGCTCGCCATGAAGCACCAAAGTATCGACATACTCCCTCGTCCTCAGATTCACAGTTCCTTCTGGTCATGTACTTCAGAATACTTCTCATTCTCTTCAGAGCTCGTAACACAGATACTCCGAATCCCGGATGAGCTTCTGTAGCTTGCGTCCTAGGCTTGACCAATGCAACATACCGAGGTACCTTGTGCTGGCGAGAAGAACGACATGCCACAACTATACCTACGGTACGTAGTGCTCTTCCTCGTTCCTCGTAAAATGTTGACATTTCAAGAGAGATCGAGTGAGAATCTTCTTCAACCATGTATCCAAGACAATCATCAAGACGACAGGGTTCAATCTTACCAAGCTGTGCTTATCTCCCTTGTTCCCCAGAATCGAATTGGCTGACAACGTGGGGAAGTGCGCAAGGTTGGTAGTGATGAACTGAACTGAACCATGCTTATCAAGTTATCACCAATCATCAAGAGAGAGTATCAACAAACTCACGCTTTCATATCGAGCATGCCTCCAAAACTCGTGCAAGCGCATGAAGTTCACACATGCATATCGATGCCGACCAAGCAAATACCGGCAGCACACCGGCGATTGGTGACTTGCCAGAAATGCACATGCCCACTATTTCCACCGTTCGGCTGTAAATACCCCGATTAACTCGGTGTATTCATAGGTCAAGCCACGCCAAAGTCTAAGGGGATACTCTAGACGTTATCAAAACATTCCAATTAAAATTCCACTTCTTCTCTTATAAGGAACCTTGCAAAGTCCAAGGATTTACCATTATTCAATCCTCCTCCGTTCGAGTTCCAGCTCTCCCAGAATCCCAACAGTCACTTGTATTGAATTTCATCATGGCCTCCTCAGCTGCCCGTTCATTCCCCAAGATAAAGGCCGTGAGGTCGTATGTCATTGATGGAGTGGGATCTGGCGGTGATTATCATAATGTAAAGGGTGGTCATTGGTAAGCCTTCCAGAGAATCCAGTCCATCATGACAGTTGGCCGATATTAACTCTCTGTAGGTTGATCGATACACCTATTTCCACGCCAATGTCGAGATGGGAAAAGTATCGTGCCTCTCGAACAAGCTGGGGTATCAATGTGCTGGGCTCTTTTTGTGTAGAGATTGAGGCAACAGATGGCACAATAGGTTTTGCAACTGGTTTTGGAGGTATGTTTCCCAGGCATTTGAATGATAGATGCATCTTCTGATTCTTGGATAGGACCCCCAGGATGCTGGCTTGTCCACCAACATTTCGAGCGTTTCCTTATCGGTGCCGATCCACGAGACACAAATCACCTTTTCGAGCAAATGTACAGAGGATCGATGTTCTACGGACGAAAAGGTCTTCCAGTCGCTGTGATTTCGGTCATTGATCTCGCACTCTGGGATCTTCAAGGAAAGATTAGAAATGAACCGGTATACAAGCTTATTGGAGGCGCCACAAGAGAGAAGCTGGATTTCTATTGCACGGGCCCAGAGCCAACAGCTGCCAAGGCTATGGGATTCTGGGGAGCCAAAGTTCCACTGCCATATTGCCCAGAGGAGGGTCATGCTGGCTTGAAGAAGAATGTTGAGTTCCTCCGCAAGCACCGTGAAAGTGTTGGTCCAGACTTCCCATTGATGGTGGATTGCTACATGAGCTTGAACGTTCCATATACCATTGAAATTGCAAAGGCATGCCTGGATCTCAATATCAATTGGTGGGAGGAGTGTCTGTCCCCAGACGACACAGATGGATTCGCTCAGATCAAGCGCGCGCATCCACAGGTGAAATTTACCACTGGAGAGCATGAGTACTCGAGATACGGTTTCCGAAAGCTGATCGAGGGCCGAAACTTGGATATTATCCAGCCAGATGTGATGTGGCTCGGCGGCTTGACTGAGCTACTCAAGGTATCAGCTATGGCAGCCGCATATGATATTCCAGTTGTGCCACATGCAAGTGGACCATACAGCTATCATTTTGTCCTCTCGCAGACGAATTGCCCATTCCAAGAATATCTCGCAAACTCCCCAGATGGTAAGAGTGTATTGCCAGTGTTTGGCGATCTCTTTATCGATGAACCGATTCCAGTAAATGGATTCCTTACCTCAGATCAGCTTGACAAGCCGGGTTTCGGTCTTACGCTCAACCCTGCTGCAAGGTTAATTCCAGCTCAGTATCTTCTTACACCAAACCCGGAAAGACCGTTAGGGAAGCCTATTGAGCAGAAACCAATTGAGGAGAAGAAGGCTGGTATCATGGAAAGCCTGTCTAATGGTGTTGAGAAGTTGACTACTTGATGTTCTCTGATTGGAATTTGAGCATACGTTTTATCAATACCTATTAGCCTTGCGATCAATGATATTCAATAAAAGTACCTTTTGTTGCAATCCTTTCTGCCGATCTAATTTGTGTCGCAGTGCTTCTTATGATTCTTTACGTATAGTATAATCAACAAGAAAGTGTAAATCTTCCTGCATAAACTCGCCCACATCCAGTGCCTATATCACTGAAGATTAAATGTGCCATATCATGAGCCTCTGAGTCAATGCCCACTAGAAATGATACTCGGACTTTTCTAAATCTAATGACCATATCACAGAGTAATCCTCGGCCACCAATACTCCGTACAGGCGAGTGTGGGGTAAAGATCTCAACTCCACAACCTACCCCACCATCTCTCACATGCCAGTCACCCGTGGGTAGCCATTATTACAATATCAGCAAATGCGTAACCCAGTCAAGTGAGAAAGTACCCCCAAACCATGGGATTTGAATTCCGTTTCCAGAACCCAAGAGTATCTCCCTCCAATTTCTGATTCTCAAATCTACCATTCCTCTTCCTGCGTGGAACAGCCACCATTGATCAACATGCCAGCCCACCGCCTACTCGTCGGCAAAATGGCGTGCATCACGGGAGGGACAACAGGCATTGGCAGGGCAATTGCGCTCGAATACCTGCGCCAAGGCTGCAATGTGGCCGTTAACCACCTGGGCCTCCCGCATGACGAGCACCACAAGTCGAGCCTGATGCAATCGGCAGGGGAGCTCAAAAAGAACGACGGCGAGGCGGGCGAGCTGATGGAGGTGGAGGGCGATATCTCGCAGCCGGAGACTGGGAAGCTGTTAGTTGAGAACGCCGTGCGGAAATGGGGGAGGCTTGATGTGTTTGTCAGTAATGCGGGCGTCTGCCAATTCGCCGAGTTCTTGGAGTGAGTTGTGCTTTTTTTTCTATTTCTTCTTGCTCTTTCAGGGGCAGTGGTCGAGGATGCGAGGGGTCCGGACTAATGTGCCGTAGGTTGGATAATGATCTTTTTGCTTCGACGGTGAACATAAATCTCAATGGCGCTTTCTATGCATGTCAGGCGGCGGCGAGACAGATGGCTAAGCAGGGAGATGGCGGTAGCATCATTGGGATTTCTTCAATAAGTGCGTTGGTTGGTGGTGGGCTTCAGACTCATTACACTCCTACAAAAGCCGGTGTACTTTCTCTCATGCAAAGTATGGCAGTCGCTTTGGGAAAGTATAAGATTCGATGCAATGCCTTGTTGCCGGGTACTATAAAGACGCAGCTCAATAATAAAGATTTAGAGGATCCAGAGAAGAGGAAATACATGGAGACTAGAATACCACTTGGACGGACAGGAGATACGAAGGACATGGCTGGCCCTGCTGTCTTTCTGGCTTGTGAGGAATTGAGTGGGTATGTGAATGGCGCGCAGCTACTCGTAGACGGAGGTTTGTTTGTCAACTTGCAATAGACATAACAGCATAGCGGAGAAAAATATCTTTCTATCTAATAACATATATCTAAAGGTCTTCATTACCAACTCATGAGTTCTTCAATGTTGTAGGCTTTGATAGCCGTTCCACTCCAGAGCATGATCTGCTCTTCCTTGGTAAGGCCAGCAACTCCGCAGAGCATTTCTACAACATCTCTCCACTTCTGCCAGGCATTTTCTCCTACGCCAACTGTACATACAGGCCAATCGCTGCCAAACATGATTCTAGATGTCTTGAAGGTCGCAAGAATGACAATAAGCCATGGCTGAATCGCTTTCAGAATGTCGGGTACAGATGCTGTTTGCAATGATGGAGGTAGTTCTGAGAAGCAGCCTGACAACTTCATGTACGTCTTCGAAAGACGGCTGAGAGTGAAGATATTTTCGCGCCAAATGTTGTACTCGTGTGTATTTTCTAAATCATCAGACGGCATTATTGCGGCATGGAGGTTTGGTTTGCAGAGATGATCTGTTGTATATTAGTATCCAACTCTTTGGAAAGGGGGATTTTCTTACTGATGATGATAGTAACCTTGTCCTCTTCAGCAACACCGTCATGAGCACGAGTAATCATCTCAATAGCCTCGCCAAATTGCCAATCCCCACCACTCCTCTGATCAATACCGAGGTCAAAAACATAGCCTTTCTTACCCAGCCATCTCAGGCCCTCAATGAAGCCATCTCCAAGCATGACACCTTTGGGCTTGTTCTGAACCAAATACCTGAAGCCCCTTATTTTTCCAAAGCTCTCTGCAGCATTTTCGCTCACCATCTCCACGTATTTCTCCATGGCCTCAGCACCACTGGGCAATGGAGCCCACGGAATAATTGCCAAGCACAATTTCTTATGCTCAGCACCATGGCCCTCACCAGGTCTGGGCTGGCCCGAAGCTATCCTCTCGAGCCAGGCGACTTCTTTCAGGGGCATTTCCCATCCAGAACCGTCTGCAACTCCCTTTTCCAGGTCATGCTTGCGGTCCGTTTCGAGGAAGATAAAGCCTTCGAGCTCTGGTGCGGACGACGTGGCTTTCGTATACTCTTCCAGCGATTCCTGGCTTGCCAGAGGGTTTTCCGGTGTATACCATGCTAATGTATCGATTTCGGAGGCTGGATACAGGTGGATATGGGAGTCGATGATTGGGAATCTCGATGAGGTTGGGCTCCGTGACGCCATCGTAATTATACTTGTAGTTGCTGACGAAAACGTCCTCTGCTGGGGAATCCTGGAGTCTTGCGTCCCTCTGATGAAGTCCTTAATTCCCCTTACCTCTCACGACAATTGGGATTTCAGAATCCCCACTCTTCTGAGTCAAAACGGAATTTTCAGAGTGTCGACCAACACTTCAGCTAAAATCAGGTGATAATCTTTATCGCATTGACAGCTGCGATAGTGAGGGGCTTATCGCGGGCAAAAGAACATGGGGTTCTCGTGCCATCGATACACCGAACCTCCCTGTGGAAATTGTGGGGTAAGCTCATGCTCCGATATTAATACTGACCGACCTCCAGAGTTGCGATTTCAAGTCCGGTTTAATATATAACATCTTTCCATAGGCATTGCTTGCCGTTCATATCATATCACAGCTCGTTGCCTTTGATTTGATTGATTTGATTGTCATTCTTTTGTACTTTAAAATGGTTTCAAATCCTCCACCATCAGGCGTTTACGTCCCAGTCCCTACTTTCTTCGTTGGAAAATCGGCCAGCAATTACAATCCCATCAATGCTCCTGTTGACCTCAAGACTCAAGCCGCCCACTCAATCCACCTTGCGAAGAGCGGAATCACTGGTCTTGTGATTTTGGGTAGTACCGGTGAGGCCATTCACTTGACCAACAAGGAGCGATTTGAGGTTTTGTCTTCAAGTAGAAAAGAGCTTGAGGCGGCGGGATTTAAAGATTACCCGATTATTGCTGGTACGGCAACACAAGATATCGAAGGCACTGTTATGCAATTGAAGGAGGCAAAGGAGGCAGGAGCCCAATGGGGACTTGTTCTAACTCCTGGGTATTTCGCTGGTGCATCAACGCAGGAGGGTCTCATCTTGTGGTTCCAGGCAATCGCTGATGCGAGCCCCATCCCTATCATGATGTATGTATCGAAATCCATCCAAGAATCCTTTCACTGACTTGATTAGCTACCATTACCCAGGCGTCTCCAACAACGTCAAGGTCCTTCCTTCAACGTTCGTCGCCCTCGCAAAACATCCAAACATCGTTGGTTGTAAGCTTTCTCACGGAGATGTCTCGTATCACGCTCAGATTGGCGGCACCTCAAAGATCGACAACACCCATTTTGCAACCTTCACCGGCCTCGGTCAACAACTTCTCCCGGTCATCACCCTTGGGTGCGCAGGCACCATTGACGGCACTGCAGGATTCTTCCCAAAATCTGTCGTACACCTTTACAAGCTGTCCGCGAAGACTCAGCCAACTGACGCTGAGATCAAGGAGCGCAGAGAGTTGCAGTGTAAGCTGTCTGCAGTGGAGGAACTTGTGGTGAGGTATGGCACCGTCGGCATCAAGGAAGCCACGAGCCGTGTTCTGGGATTGGGCGATAGAGATGGAACGAGATTGCCCCTTTTTGGCGGCATTCCTGGTGGAGACAAGGAGTGGGAGAACTGGAAGGAAGTTGTTGGAGAGCTGGACGCTGTTGAGAAGTCCCTATGAAATAACGTAGCCAACGACGACATGACATATCCATAGCATTTTGTGAGAATAGACTATCTTTGGGGAAATTGACCATGTGTGCACATGGATGATTTCGAGTGACATATTGAGTCATACATCCATGGATAATAAATAATTATCCAGGGCAGTAAAGACGTTGAAGAGTGCACTGTTATAGTTATTGAGAGTTGCACAGCTATTTGAAAAGCAAATGTATGTGGGCTGCATAGTTATTCATGGTTATTCAATAATTCAGAGTCCTGTAGATGTCGAGAGACATGTACGTAGTAGTTGTTGAACGGCGTACAGTGATTCAAGGCCGTCAGGTTATTGAAAGCCCGACAACCATCAAGAGCCATAGAGTCTGAAGTACACAAGCTCATCACAGTAGTTTTCATATGTTTATTCCAATTCCTAGATGATAATTCCCAACTCCCTTTCTTCTAATGAACGAGTCCGCTACACATTCAAAACGAGAGCCCAAGCCCAGGTCAACTCGTTACCCATCAACCCGACCCAATGCCGCAAAATTTCAAAAAGAAATCCAAACTCTAGATTGCCTTTAGACCGTACACGCATGTCTGCTAGGCATCCTTCTTCCAAGTTTCCCTTCTCCCGAGATCACGTGCTCAAGCCCACTTGGTAAGCTTCATGCTACCCTGCTGGTCAAGAGCCTTGTGCATGTCGAATGTGTTCCAAAGCAAGTGTGGCTCATGGCCCCAGCCGCGTCGCATACACTCAAATTCAGCCTTGCGGAAATAGTCCTCTAGGATAGGTTTGTAGTCAGGGTGAGCACATTTTGCGATGATAACCTTCGCTCGCTCCTTAGGAGACAAACCACGAACG
Organism: Xenosphaeropsis pyriputrescens; assembly: GCA_022609375.1. NCBI lineage: Eukaryota > Fungi > Ascomycota > Leotiomycetes > Phacidiales > Phacidiaceae > Xenosphaeropsis > Xenosphaeropsis pyriputrescens. Next base: position 678,260 of record JAGKQE010000002.1, read on the forward strand.
TCTGCAAGACCTTGCTCCGTTACAACAACGTCTAGATCATGTTCAGTCTGATCACAATGTGTTACCTACACCAATTAGATTAGCTTATAATAATCATTTTTATAAGAAATAGCTGTGGTGGGGTTGAAGGTAAAAGGGGGTTGAGACGGAGGGTGTTTTTTCTTTCACTTACCATGGGCACAATGCACGACACACCATGTGGATCAGTCTTCGATGGACGAGTCGATGGAGTGTGCATGATAGAATACTTTGAATTGCGAAGGAAATCAGCAGAGCCACCGAGACCGTTAAGCATGCGAGATCCCATAACGCAAGTGCTGTTGGCGTGAGCGTAGATATCGACCTCAACAGGGGTATTCATGCCAATAACACCAAGACGGCGAATGATTTCTGGGTGGTTGGAGACTTGCTGTGGGCGGAGAAGGAGCTTGTCGAAGTAGTTCTCCCAGCCGTCGTAGAAACGCTTGAATCCATCTGGGGAGAAACGGATGGAGGTGGCAGTTGCGAAATCGAGCTTGCCGGAGTCGAAAAGGTCAAGGAAGGTATCCTGGAGAACTTCAGTCCAAACCTTAAGGTTCTTGAAGTTGGATTCGGCAAGTCCTCCTACTACGGCATTGGCAATGTTGCCGATACCGGACTGGAGGGGTAGAAGAGATGCGGGGAGACGGCCATGAGTGACTTCATGCTCGAGGAATTCGATGAGGTTGGCGGCAATGGCCTTAGAGTTGGCATCCTCTGGAGCATTTGGAGCAGTTTGGTCTTGATAATCAGACTCAATAACAGCTACAACCTTGTCGGTGTCAATTGGGATAGAGTTGGAGCCAATGCGGTCTTCAACACCCATGATCAGGTATGGCTTGCGTCTGGGTGGGACGTCGCACATGGTGATATCGTGGAGACCTTCGAAGGATGGCATGGATGTGTTGACTTCAATGATAATCTACTAAAGTTAGAAAGCAGCTTTCTCAAGAGATCGTTATCTTACCTTGTCGGCCATTTGGATAAGTTCTGGGGAAGCTCCAACTGAAGCGCCTGGGATAATTCCACCATCCTCAGTAATCGCAGAAGCCTCTACAATCACAACATCCAAGTTCTTGTTTGGACGATCTTTTGTGTAGAAACCATAAACCAAGTCTGTTGGGAACATGGACAAATGTTTGTCGAAAAAGTTGATTTGACCATTGTTGATTCCCTTGGCAATGTCTTTTCCAACCTGATGAGGGCTTCTCCTGTCAATCATGTTTAATTTGGCCCATCTGTTCTCAGTCTCGGCACCCGACGAAGCACCGACGAAGAGTGAGTACTTCAGCTGTCCCTGGAGGTTGTTCTTTTCGACATGGTCTGCGAGCATAGTAGGAACCTTCCTATGAGATAAAATAGTCAGTACGAATTTCTGGAAACATGCCTCCGATTTGCGCTCTCCAGCTCCACGTTGCTCCAATCACCTGAAATAAAGCACTTACTTTGGATATCCTACGCCAGTAAAGCCAGACCATCCGATGTATGCTCCATTGGGAAAATACTTCAAGGTGTCCTCTGCCTTGCAAAGCTTGGAGAGCAGAGATGGTCGGCGAACACGACTTCTTAACAGGGCCGACACACCAGACATTTTGAGATACTATGAACAAGTAATGGAATGGTGGAGTCTGGACAATGGAAGAGGAGGAGGATGGACAGTTAAGAAGGATTTCGGCAAACTCGAGATCGAGATTGGCCGATGTTTGAGAAGCAAGTGTTATTGGCTGCTGTGGTGGTTTCAACAAGGAAGAAGGTCCATTTAACGTGTGTAGGTATTTAGCAAAAAGGTGTCTTGAGCGATTTGGCGGTCTCTGCCCCGCGACGTTGACGTAGCAGGGCCATGAAGAGGAATACGGCGGTAAATCCTTAGGTCCGGGGCGAATATTTAGTGGGTCGGTGAGGGTGAACAGCGCCTAAAATTGGGGATATTTATCACTTACTTGCACTTGTACTCGTAGAACTGTCTGAGAACAGCACTCCATATATCTGGAGAAGGATGGAAGGGCAGACGGTTTCCACAATATCATTCTGTGCAGGTTGAGGCCTCGGTCCTATGAGACATCAGCAATCAATCACTTCACATTGTCATCACCAATCTTTCAAGAGCAAGAAGATTCGTTGGAGAGAACATCTCATCGATCAAGGTGTATGGGCATGGCAGTGGATACATGTGCATACAGACATCCTCTCCAAACACTTGATAATTACGACAAGTGGTACCTCACCTACCCAAGGTATTCATCAGGTACGGAGTCTCCAGGAGAGGTAAGTCTGGCGCGTCGTCGTACGACTAGTTGTTTATTACAGCCTCATCAACCGAGCGAGTACCGAATACCGCTCCTGATGCTCCTCTGAAATCACCATCTTTCCGTACAAGCGGCGGCCGATATCGTTACACATATCCGAATTACCGGAGCTTTCTTGGCCATGGTGATGAACTGCCTGCAGCAGGAGGAGACAATAAATAAGTTAGGATTCCCTACTCCAGAGCACTGAAATGCCCCTGTGTTGTCTCCTAGGATTCCTTTCTCCCGATAAGTATCTTCTTGAACGTGGGGACTCCGGAGTTCACATGAACACTTGAACGGTCGAGACAAAAGAACGGACCCAGGTGGACGTTGTTGTATGAAGACGGGGATTGTACGGCGCACGCTTCTCTGTGTCATGGGGAGGTGAAGACATGGAAGAACCCTGAATTCGTTGTCCACCACATTGCTCATAGATTCCTTCTCTTTTGTAGTATTTATCTCTCTCATTCTCAAAGTGTAGTCTTGACTGATGTGTTTTTCAGAAAAGTCAAATATAGAATATCAAAGTTTACAGGTCGTTGATGGTCTTGCGGGCTACATTTGTTGATACATGATGTGACGATGTATCACGGCGATTTGCGACTGAATGCTCTGCAGTATTAGCCGCAAAGGTGCTCCTTGCAACACCTATCCACTACGTACATTCAAGGTATGTACAAGTACTCACCAACACCATAAAACAAGCATATGATGTTCTAAGTTCCCGATACTTGCGCTTAATTTTGGGTATAAACTCTTATGCACAAATCGCAGAATTCATCAATCTAAGTGCACCGTTCAGAATCACCTGATAGCGAAAGTGCTGCGGCATTATGGCCAGCACCGTCCTTGACTCAAAGCGGATCGATACCGACCAAGATGCGAGGGTCACTTATCAGATAATTGAGTACAATCAGTCAGGGAACGAGATTGCTACCTACGTGAACACGAAGAATGGGAATGAGGAAGGCTTCAGAGTAGATGTGGTGGTAAGCATGCCTTTTCATGATCGTAATAATATTTTGGTATTGACTAGTTCGTTTTAGAACCTCACATCAGCTAGCTCTACGAAGGCGTATGCCAAAAGAGTTTTGGATGCATTTCTGCCGGCTGGATATCCCAGCAGTGTTAGCAGTGATTATTTGGAGTTCGTTATATCCAACTTAAGACGAACCTCATGAGCTGACAGGTTTCGCCAGATATCAAATCTATGTATGCAATGATACCCAGCTCGCTACCACGATCCGAAGACTGACAATCAAATATAGGATTCCCTGCAAGCATTCTCAAGCTCCATAGCAGGCCTCCTAGCATCGCGTGCAGTGCTTGAGGGTGAGTGGATTTTGTTTTCGATGAATAAAAATGCGCAAGCTAACAAGCTTAGGAATTGGAGTTGGCGATACCAGCGCATCGCCTACAGCGGCTCTGCTTCTTTCCATACTTCAAGACAGCATGGGCCGCATTGCCACAATCCTCTTTGCCCACAGGCTCGGCACATCTCTTGAGCCAGAATGCAAGATGTATCGCTTTGCCGCAGATATCTTCAACGATACCGCCATGGTGCTTGACTGCATGTCTCCAGCCTTTCCCAAGGCTATTCGAGTTGGAGTTTTAAGCTTGTCCAGTGTCTTGCGTGCTCTGTGTGGAGTAGCTGCTGGGAGCTCGAAAGCAAGTCTCAGTGCACATTTTGCGCTGAATCGTAATCTGGGTGAGCTCAACGCTGTAAGTCAACCTCACAGACTCATTTTGAGGAATTTTGAGAGCTCACGTCGCTGCAGAAAGACTCCAGTCAGGAAACCATTATCTCCTTGATGGGAATGCTTACTGGCAGCCTCGTCGTATCTCATATTTCTTCACAGTTCGCTACCTGGATAGCCATGATCATCTTGCTTTCTATTCACTTGGGTACAAACTATCTAGCCGTTCGAGCGGTCAGTATGAGGACTTTGAACCGCCAACGAGCCAACATTGTGTTTTCAGACTATCTCCTTACTCGTGGAGAAGCCAAATCCGATTTGAAGATGTTCTTATCTCCAGAGGTAGTGTCATCAAAAGAGCGAATTTTCGAGCGTGATGGCGTGTTGCGCTGGCATGACGATAAAGTGCTAGGCCACTGCGAGATGGGTGTCGACATCAAGACGATTCTCGACTCTATGCAGCGACACAATGCTGCTTCAAGTTCGTATAGCAACATGCAGCTGAGTCTGCGCGAGTTGCTTTCCATCACCGACAGCGAGTACATCATATGGCTCGATGTCAAGCGGTGCATCTTTCTGATTGCGCTAATGCAGCAAACTTTACCTGAGCGAGAATCGGCGATCAAACTTACAGCGTGGTTGCATGCTCTCAATGCCGCGAGAGTGCTGGAGAGGAAGGGCTCGGTCATGAAGGATATGAGGCTAGAGAAGATTTGCGAGGTTCTGAGGCAGACGAAGATGGATGAGAAGGAGGTTGTGGATCTTTTGAAGGGACTAGAAAGTGCGGGATGGGATCTGACATGTGATGCATTGGAAACTAGAGCTGGGACGAGAGTTGAGGTGAAGAATGGTTATAATGCGTCAATCTGGAAGGAATAGGGGACCGATTTTTGAGCATGCGGTAATAGACATAGGAAACTAGTTTCAACAAAGCATCTACATAGGTCCTTAACCTATACATAGAAGGCCATATGTGAGACATTTCCGTTTTGAGTTAAGTGTGTAGTCTATTCTTTTCGACTCGTGTGACTGGGCTCGACCCAGGATTTTGGACCATTCTAATTACACATCTCGGAGATCGTGTTGCTGCTAGTGACACCCTAGACTATGGCATTGGGATTGATGATCATTGATTGAAACTTTTATTGGCGAATGCTCAAAACGGGATTACTTCGTTGACGACGAATGACTTGCAAAGCCAGTTACGAAATGCGCAGAAAAGGACAGTCCTATACACGCACCCACACAGATATACAAGAACACTTTAAACAATCCTTTTAGGCAGTGTGAATTATGGAACGTGGGGATGCTCGCGCTTATATACGTAAGTGTCTGAGAAGCTTCAAGAGCAGGAGCTTGAAGCACTCTATCCTGAAATTGTATTTCTACCAACCAATTATTTTACTAAGATTCCACACATGTAAGTGTCTTTTTAATATAATAGCCACTGGGTCCTGTATGAATAAGCTAATGTGTATTCTTCCCATCGAATCGAACTACTTGCATACATGCTGTAACATGCGGGGAAGTTCAAGAGCCGGGACTTGAAATTGTTCATATTCATCTCGGTATTTATTCCATCAAAGCCTAATGCAGGTAAACAACCCCTAGATACAGAAGGAACCTTGTTTTAGACGTTAGAACAGTCAAAAGAGCACATAAGCCCTCTTTAAGCCAGGGAATGCTCCACAGTGTCAGAACAAAACCCGCAAAATGTCTCTCACGCTAGACCTCACCTGAGGCAATGAAACGAGAATCATTCTCAAATGCCGCTTAAATTGATGGTGTTGCAAGTAACTTGTAATAAGCCTCTCTTTACATCATGGTGACTTTCTTCTATGACTACCTGAGCGCAACAAGAGTCAAACACAGGTTGTAGAGACTCGAAGTCGTGTACTTGCGCTAGGACAAGTCGACCTCTCCATTATCACTCTGTTTTCAAAGCAGTATGGCCTGGGTTTCGTGATGCATGGATTGGGCTAGTATGTGCTTGTCTTGACCGCATCACCAATGGATGATTCAGGAGCCACTTGATGTGAACAAGCTTTAGATGTCCTATATCTGCTCGAGTTAGTTTCCGATTCAAAGTTACTACATCTATATTTGACGGTGTTTTTGATGTTTACGTCAACTTCGACTGGCTTTTTGAGGAAGTGATCAGTGTGCAACATGCCTATGCCGCTCAGATGGTAGAATCACTTCCAGCTGGTTTCATGTTGCTTTAGATCTCGTAGTCGAAACTTTCAGTGAGCTTACCTTTGCTTTTTTGCCAAACATAAAATTATGCATGATGTTGTGATTCAAATCGCTGCAGCAACGCAAGTGAAGTGTTTCCTCCACACAACATCACCGCATCGCGCCACCAAAAGCATCAAAAGCAGCAAAACAAGTTACCAGCAAGATAACGAGAAGCCGAGACAAAAATGAAAATGAAAACATATACCAAATTTGCAAAAGACTCACAACCAACCCATCTGCTCTCCATTAGTCAAGATGGGGTGGTTGCTACAGAAAGGCCCCCAGAGCCTTTACTTCCGGGCTCGAACCGATGACCTCCTCGCAACAGTGGATTGACCTGAACCGTTGTGCCAAACGGCCGCCACCTCTGTTGTTGATAGTCAAAGACATATTGCGGTACATGAAGAGCAAGCGAGTATATGTTCTTACCTAAAGAGGAACTGCTCACATTGGAACTCTGAGCCCAGCCACTGAGCTAGGCTAGTAGTAACAGTACCTAATATCATGCATAGCTTCGTATAATTGGAGCAGGTAGATACAAGGCCGCGTCTTATATCAAAGTCTTCCTGTAATGCGTTGCGCAAAGCACAAATCGCAAACTTGGATCTGTAGAACTATGGCTTTCACAGCCTATCCATTCAAAAACTTCATATTAGATACTCAAGAATTTAATCCAACATTGTCATAACAACCTGATTCAAGAGTTACCAGAAGATCTCGTGAAGCACTTTTGTGTTGGATATGGATATGAGAAGCGCCAAGGATGAAACTGATATTGCCACTCAACTGCAAGACTTGGTTTCTTCGTCACCAATTACATTAGAGACTTGACATTTTCATGGTGACCTCTACAACGACGAACACTTTCCAAACACATGGTTTCTTAATCCATAGTCAAAGTGCGTGGAACTTCACTCAACTCTATTAGATATAGTGACTATAGGAGAAATGAAATCATCGTTTTATATTGCAGTGACAAATACCTGACATTCTTTTGGTCTCCTATGTGATTACATATCGCATAAAACATAACAGAACATCGTTGTGGCATGGGGAAACGTCGCACGTCGAAATGTAGCAAGTGAGTGTATATTTTATATTCGAAGGGGGGCGTTACATTTTTATACATATAATTACATCCTGTCTATCCCTTAACGCCATTCCAAAAACAGACCCAATCAAACCAATCCAACGAATTTTGCGGCTCGCATCTTCCATCCTTCTAATGAGTTGAGCTTCGGCCGCACGTCGAGGTAAAAGCTTGGTAAGCCGTTGGGTTGGGCTTTCCCGGGGTAGAAATCGATCACATATTCAATTGTTGTTCCGCATCTGTCAATGGTCCAGTCGTGACGATCAAATGGTGCAGTGTATCCCATCATAGTCTTGAACTTCGCTCTTGGAGTCATACTTCTTGACAATCCCATGAAGCTATGTAATCTTGGACCTCCACATCTATAGACGGTTAGTATATCAGTTTGGGATTCCAAATACAAATATCTTACTGCTCATCGGAACCGTATGGTCGCTCCCAATCCTTAATTTCTTTCCACGCTCGCTCATTGACAGCGTTGTGTATTGGAACAATTGTCTTCATATCCGCAGCTTGGCTATCGTGACCTTTCCTCTTCATAGCTTCGAAGAACATCTTCTCACTAGGATATATCCAGTTGCCCTCCTTGCTCACTCCAGTCTCTTCCTGACTATTTGCTGGCGATGCATGTTCCGAGGCTGCCGTCGCAGATCTTGGAATTGTCGAGATCACTCTCTGAGTTCCCAAACCCTTCGACACCGATGGGACTATTGGCTCCGGTGCAGCACTCGAGCCGAAGAATCGAGACCAAAGTCCTGGCTTAGGCGTCGCTGCTGGCTGGTCGATTTGTTTCGAGTCGCAAGAATTGCCATCGCTCGCTACAGCCGCCTTCATATCGGCAACCGGGAATGGGTTTTTCTGCGCATTGGATTTCAGCCATGCTGCCCGGGTTTCATGGTCGACCGGGCAGACATCCGCTGATGCTGACTTATCGTTCGACATTTCGTGCCTATTTCGTACAATTCGTGGACTTTCGAAATCGTAATGCGTGCTTTGGGCGGTGATTGTCGATGATGACCGACAATATTTCGGACCCTTGTATATATAGGGCGGCAGCTTTCCGCCTGTTTGTGAATGTCACTTAATTGGCGGGCGCAACGTCTGACCGCCAACGGATTATTCGGTATTACCTCCCCTCCTTTATCGCATCCGAAAGTAAATACAGTCTCTTAACTACCAGCTACAATGTCGGACACCAAGATCTACCAAGCAAGCACCACTGCTCCAGTGAACATCGCTGTTGTGAAGTATGATTCCCGTAGTACTTTGACTTTTGTCTGAGACCCCTTATTGTCATAGCTCTAGCTAATTATTATTCCAGATACTGGGGGAAAAAGAGCGTTGAGCTTAACACTCCAACAAACAGCTCCCTTTCCGTGACATTGTCGCAAAATGATTTGCGCACCCATACTACCGCCGCCTGCGGTCCATTCCCCGAAGACTCCCTCCTCCTGAACTCCCAACCTCAAGACATTTCCGGCGCAAGAACCCAAGCATGTTTCCGCGAACTTCGCAGCCTGCGCGCTGCCCTCGAGGCAAAGGACTCCTCCCTTCCAAAGCTCAGCACCATGAAGCTACGCCTCGTGTCTGAGAACAACTTTCCAACTGCTGCCGGACTTGCCAGTTCTGCTGCTGGTTTTGCGGCTCTTGTGCGCGCCATTGCCGACCTATACGAACTTCCAGCCTCGCAGACCGAGCTTTCCAGAATTGCGCGCCAGGGATCGGGCTCTGCCTGTCGCAGTCTTTTCGGTGGTTACGTAGGATGGAATATGGGTTCTAAGGAGGACGGAAGCGATTCACAGGCCTATGAGGTTGCGCCAGCAAGCCATTGGCCAGATATGAAGGCTCTCATCCTTGTGGTGTCAGCGGAGAAAAAGGGCGTCAGCAGTACGTCGGGAATGCAGATCACTGTCAAGACTAGTGGACTCTTCCAACGCCGTGCCGAGGTGGTCGTGCCAAAGCATATGAAGGAGATGGAGCAAGCTATCAAGGACAAGGACTTTGAGAGCTTTGGAAAGGTCACCATGATGGAGAGCAATTCCTTCCATGCTACTTGTCTCGATACCTTCCCACCTATCTTCTACCTCAATGACGTCTCCAGAGCTGCCATTGCCGCTGTGGAGGCTATCAACGCCAAGGCCGGCAAGATCATCGCTGCCTACACCTTCGATGCTGGACCAAATGCTGTGATCTACTTCTTGGAGAAGGATATGGCTGCTGTGGCTGGTGTTTTCAGAAGCGCCCTTGCCCACGTTGATGGATGGCAATCTGTCAATGCTAAGGTCGAGGACATGAGCCACATTAATGAGAAGGCAGTCAACACACTCAAGGATGGTGTTAGCCGCGTTATTATGACTGGTGTTGGTGGTGGACCAGTTAGCACAAAGGAGAGCTTGTTGGGTCAAGATGGTGAAGCTCTGCGAAAGTAGACATTACAAGGCGTAAAGAAAAGTTTTGTGGTTTCAACACTACATGTTATAATGATAATACCACCATAGCTTTGTGCTAAGAATATGTTTCTTGTTTGTATGTGCTCCTGCTATTCGCCTTTGTGAGATTCGTGTATTTGTAGAATTAGTGAATACAAGTCTTAGACTTCCAGCACCGCGCAATTAAGTCCTCAAATAATACGGCAATTTACAAGCACCTTAACATACCCGTATTATCCCCGGATAATCCAAGCCTTAAGAGCCGCATTTTCAGAGTTATGTGATAGGTATAGTTGCCCCACAATAAAACTGAATATATTGAATATCATTGGTTGCAGCTCGGGATACTCGAATGTGATTGGTTGCTGGTGATTATTCTGCCATGAGTTTCCGCCATGAGGCTCTTAAGGCTCGGATCATTCCGGGTATAAGTATAAAACTCCAAAGTGACTTGGAGTGTTAAGTAACTATCATCTACTTTGAAAGACGTGGATTCTGTGAACAAGACACCCTTTAAACGAGTCAAACCAGCTCTTGCATTTCCTTACATTATTATTATGAACAGATACATGATACTGCAATCAATATGACATAAGATGAATGAACAAATCCATGAAATTCCTAAGGGTAGCAGTACGTTCACGGAGCACTTTCATTCATACTACATCTATTCCTAAGTAAAACAATACTTCCCAAGTAAGTATCTTATCCGCCATTGAGTGATTAATTTGATCATAATATCTGTTATCAGGGGCCGGGCAACTATGCACCGATAGCAAAAGCTTCGTCTTGGCCGCCATCGGTGAACGCTGTGCCAAAGTTAATCCAATAACCCCAATAGTCCAATAATCTCATGTCCGTTACAAATTGTGCATGATGCTGCACAAAAGAAGCAGCAACACTCTCTACCTGTAGACATTGGAGATGTCAGCTCGAGATCTCATGATGATATTGCTGACGCATGTGTGGTAAGGAGACGTAGCAATAAAAAGGCCGCAGATGGTCATCATATCGTGAGGAAGGATATTGTTACCAAATTGTTACGTTTTTCCATGTGCCGCGTAGAATTTAGAGGTGAAGCTGTCATATCAGCTCACGTCCCGGGCCTTTGGGGGTCGCATGGGCTCCGCGTCGTAGGGAAGATGTTCCTGGTGCGGCCGCAACCGTGATCGGCTTGGGGCACTGACTCAGAACTGGCCCTCTAAACAATTCCGTGGGCTGGATATCTCGAAGACTCACAGTCATACCAAACCACCACCACCACCACCACCACCCACCATCACGACCTCGTTGAAGATACAGCTCTCAGTAGCAGATCTTCTTGAAATCAGCCAAAATGTGTGGAATCTTTGCATGCCATCTGTCAGTCTATCCTCAGCTGCTTCAAAGCTTTCCTGTCTCTTCGCGGGGAATATTTGTTGCCCCTCCATGCGCGTAGAAAAGTTTACTGATAGTGCGCAGCCACCCAGATGTGCAAAAGTTCAAGCCAACGGCCTTGAGAATGGCCAAGCAGTGAGTATATCTTGTTTTCCCCATTGCGGAAAATCAATTGACCATTCCTGTAGGATTCGTCATCGTGGTCCAGATTGGAGTGAGTCGCGGAAAGGAAGTTTGCGCCAAGACATCTACTGACAAGATTGAAGGTGGAAACGTTATTGCAAACAACACTAGTGAGTGTTTTTCTTTCCTTCTGTAGATTACTGGAGAATTGACTAACAACGAATAGTTCTTGCTCATGAGCGTCTCAGTATTGTCGGCGTTGGTGAGTAACCTACTATCTTCGAGACGAAACACCTCCTTATATTCTACAGACAGCGGAGCTCAGCCTCTCGTCAGCCAGGATGGCAAGATCTACTTGGCCGTCAACGGAGAGATTTACAACCACAGAGTTCTCCGAAAGTCTCTTAAGACCAAGTATCACTTCAAGACACACTCTGATTGTGAAGTGATCATTCCTCTTGTGAGTTTGGAAACTTTTGGCGGCCTATGAAAAGTTATTGACGGTAGAAAAGTACATGGAGCACGGCATTGATGCACCAAAATTCCTCGACGGCATGTTCTCCTTTGTCCTTTACGATGCCGAGAACGACCGTACCATTGCTGCACGCGACCCAATCGGCGTTACCAGCTTTTACCAGGGATGGAGCAGCAAGACTCCAGACGCTGTCTACTTTGCCTCTGAGTTGAAGTGTCTCCACCCAGTTTGCGACAGAATCATTTCTTTCCCACCAGGACACATCTACGATTCGAAGACCAAGGAGACTACCAGATATTACCAGCCAAAATGGTGGGATCCAACCCAGGTTCCAACCAACCCAGTCGACTACAAGGTATTGAGAGAGACTTTCGAGAAGGCTGTAAGAAAGAGATTGATGGCTGAGGTCCCATATGGCGTTCTTTTGTCGGGTGGCCTCGATTCGAGTTTGGTCGCATCTATCGCTCAACGCGAGACTCTTCGCTTGAAGGCAGATCTTCTTGAACAGCAGTCAAAAACCCCAGAAACTCGCCCAGATGAAGACAAGGGAGAGGGACTCGTTGGAATTGATGACTCTGGAGAGGTTTCTACGGTTACCTACCTTCCACAACTCAATTCCTTCTCGATCGGTCTTCCAGATGCCCCAGATACCAAGGCTGCGTTAGAGGTTGCTAAGTTCCTCGGTACTAAGCACCACGACATGACCTTTACTATTGAAGACGGCTTGAACGCCCTTTCCGATGTTATCTACCACTTGGAGACCTTCGATGTTACCACTATTCGCGCCTCTACACCTATGTTTCTTTTGGCAAGAAAGATCAAGGCAATGGGTGTGAAGATGGTTTTGTCTGGTGAGGGAAGCGACGAGATTCTTGGAGGTTACCTCTACTTCCACGCTGCCCCAGGATCTGACGAGTTCCATGCCGAGACTGTGCGCCGTATCAAGAACTTGCACTTGTCTGATTGCTTACGCGCCAACAAGTCTACCTCTGCTTGGGGTCTTGAGGCTCGTGTTCCTTTCTTGGATAAGGAGTTTTTGGCTGTCTCCATGGATATTGATCCAAAGGAGAAAATGCACACCAAGGATCGTATTGAGAAGTACATCCTCAGAAAGGCGTTCGATCCATCTGTTCTTCCAGAGGGTGAGAAGCCATACTTGCCAGATCATATTCTCTGGAGACAAAAGGAGCAATTCAGTGACGGTGTTGGCTACGGGTGGATTGATGCCCTTAAGGACAACGCTGAGCTCCATGTTACCGATGAGATGATGAAGAACCCAAAGCCGGAATGGGGTTCTGATATTCCAGACACCAAGGAGGCGTAAGTAGGCCCATGTTTTGTGCTTCGAACAGAATGCTAATATGGGAAAAACTAGTTACTGGTACCGTACCATGTTTGATGAGCACTTCCCACCATCTTGTGCTGAGACTGTCATGAGATGGACTCCAACCTGGTCGAAGCAAACCGACCCAAGTGGAAGGCAAGTCGAAGAGTTCTTTCGTCTTGGTTTTTTTTTACATAGTACTAACTAAATCTACAGAGCCATTAGCGTCCACGCTCAAAAGTACGAGGAAACAAAGTAAACTCACATATATTGGTTTCTTTACTCTTCTTTCGGTCTTTGGAAAAACGTCGACTACTTTGATGGTGCCCATGGCGTTTTTGCGTGTTTCCAAATAGATTAGATATATTTCGGGTCAGGGTTGTGTGTAGTACCTCTGGATGAAATATGAGAGAACATTCATGAATCTGTTCTTAAAGTCGCAAATTTTACGAGCCTATATCCAAGAACCAATAATGCACAATCTTAGTGATAACCTGGTGAACCTAGATATCTGCTTTATGCATACATCTGCGGGCTACGTAGTAAGGCAGGCATGAGCGTGTGTTTAATAAGGTTTTTGCCTGGCGTCAAGCTGGACTTTGTAAGGCGGCAATATTTCCCCACTATCTGTGATTGTCGATATCGGACAATCTAATTAACTCCGGCACATTGCGAACAAGCTCCAGTAGAGTCATCTTCCTAATACTGGCAACCTCTTCTAGACTCTTCGACCTATTCATAGACGAGCGCACTCTTCGAGTGACTTGAGATCGATACCAGAAAACTCCTTCCTCGCGTGGCAAGATGACCGACACACCGTCGACACCTTTGCCTTTGGATTCTCGCGAACAGCCAGTGCTGGATCGCCTTCTCGAGATTCGAGATGAGTTAACATTACTCAAGCGTGATCGCCGCTCCTATGTCAAGTCCTCGGATGTTATGACTCTGTATGACAAGACTGTTGAGCAGGTCCAAGTCTTGAACGATATTCGCGTTAGCAAACCGCAAGAGCAGAATTTAGGTGAGTTGCGTCATAACTGATAGCTGGATGTAGCTAATGTTATGTCTTCTAGTTGATCGAGTGCTCGACGGTTGTTTCCAACTTCTCTCTCTGTTCTTCATGACGATTGGCCGAAACAACGAGGCCCCGGCTGCGTACGCTCTCACATCCACTATCAAACGTCTTCTCGATCACCTTACGGAATCGGCGCTCTATTCGGCGAAGGACCTCGAACATATCGCGCAGACTATCGAGAATCTACGAAACATCGTTAAGAATGCCGAAGCTAGTTACAGCCCGAAGCTAATTACATTGTTGACCAATCGACTCGACGTCTGCCAGACCAGTTGTAAGAACCTTTTACAGCAATTGGAGAGATTGGGCCCAGGACTTCCAAGCACACACGAAAAGTTGATTTCTATCTTGCGAAGTATCTCGTTGGCAAACACAAAGGCAAAGGTAAGTTTTCAGAGAAGGGTAGAAATTCTTTAAAACCCTGGCTCTCACCCCTGCAATACAAGAGCACGTGCTTATCAGGAATCGCATAGTTCCCCAAAGCCGATGTCAAGAAATATCAGGCACAACTTAAGGAAATCGATGCCCAGCGAAGCAACGGAAAGTTTACGACCGAAGATGGGACCGTTCCTGCTGGAAGCGATGAGGTCTCATCTCTTTTGGAGAGATGTTTGATGTGGTCAACCACTGTGTTGGAAAGGTATGTGAACCTTTCCTGAGCTGGTAGAACGGTGCTGACTATTGTCAGAGAGGGAGTGATGCCGGAAACTTTTAAGGCTACTTATGACACTCTTGTAGAGATCCGTAACAAGCTCGAGAAGTTGTCCCTCACACAGGCATGGTCGCTGCGTGAGACAGATCTCTATGATGTGCAGAGACAACTGGACAAAATTGATGAGAGCCGTGTAGATGGAAACTTCCATGATGAGGAGGGCAATCCTGCCGAGCTGTATGTACAGAGAGTAAGTAAATTTGACAGATTCGACCATACCACTAGACGGCTAGCTGACCCTTATAGACTTTATTGTATCTCATTCGACGCAGCTACGGATACATTTACTACCTGATGGTATCTTCAGAGCCTGTCTCAGAAGCTCTTCTCCCAATATACAACCAGCTCCAAACACTACGAAGATGCTTGATTGAAGTCAAGAACTCAGGCGGTGTTGAGTCACCTAGAGAATTATACCCTTACAGCATGAAGGTAACTTGCCCCCAATCCGAACCCCGAATATGCAACTGACACCCATAGTTAAATTCCATCGACAACATGCGAAAAGACGGCAAATTCGTTGTTGGCGGTGATATTCCTGAAGGACAAGGTAGTGTTACAGATCTTCTGGCCGAGTGCTATCAGCTGCAGTACGACCTGAAGGTTGCAGCCGAGGAGAACGATGAGTAGTGAAAGCATTACCATATGGGGACTGTACATGGAGTACTTGGTTGGCTGGCGTTCTGGTCGGTCATTATTGGGGGCACAAAACGAGTATAACTTGTACGATACTTTGCGATGACTATTATTTGGGGAGGACTCGTTGCTTGCT
Source organism: Xenosphaeropsis pyriputrescens (assembly GCA_022609375.1). Taxonomy (NCBI): domain Eukaryota; kingdom Fungi; phylum Ascomycota; class Leotiomycetes; order Phacidiales; family Phacidiaceae; genus Xenosphaeropsis; species Xenosphaeropsis pyriputrescens. Next base: position 693,878 of record JAGKQE010000002.1, read on the forward strand.
GAAGTGCTCTGATGGGAGCCCGGGATGTTTGCACGTGTAATGCAACTCACTGATTTTAAAACTTGGTTTTTGTGATCGTGAATTGGTTGAGAGGGTGCATATCCTAGAATAAATTAACCCGCTAAGGTAAATTGGCCTGTATCTGTCAATAATGGACCAGAGCTTAAGCACCGTCAAGGCGGATTCTATATAGCCGTCTTAACATCAATAACAGAGTAAGTTCTGGTTGAGTATTGGGGGATTTTTTTTTTTTTTTGATTATTGAAAGCTCTACAGGTAGGTATCCACGGCTGTACGACTATTCGCATCCATGCATCATTGACGCACATAATTAGTTAATGAGCATAGGATAAAGAGCCGCATTATTTTCTACAGATTTACAGAGCTACCCATATATCAAGAGTTTTTGGGTTGCTCTCATACGTATATTTACATCGATACTGAGCCCCTAGTTATTTTATAATCCTTGGATAGCCTGTATCATTCATACGCTCTTAATCAGCCATATCTTTCTTTCACCTGCACTTGATAGACCATCCGCGTCCACTGGCGTATATTTATTCAGAACACTTCAAGACTCAATCTCACCCCACACAGATATACAACTCGAGATATCTCACGCATGCTTAAGCTACTCACTTTTATCGTATATTGTAATATCAAGATGCAAACTCCAGACCTGAAACGAGCTATATGCAGTCTTAGGATTTGTACAAACAAAAGAAATCATCCATCTTTGACTTCGCGCTCTATTCCAACAACCATAACACCATCCTTTACTTGCGATACCACATACGCGTGATCTTGGTGTGGCGCATCTTCTTCTGGAGTTGGAAACTGAAACAGAAAAGGTTAGTCCTGGAAAAGGTTTCAGTAGATAGGGCTGAACTTACATTCCGTACATCAGAGCCTCACTGGTAGGTGGGCATCCCGGCACATAGATATCGACTGGGACGATTCTATCACAACCTCTGGTAACAGAGTAGGAGTAATGGTAGTAACCACCACCGTTGGCGCATGACCCCATAGAAACGACCCATCTTGGCTCAGGCATCTGATCGTAGACTTGACGAAGGGCAGGGGCCATCTTGTTGGTAAGGGTACCGGCCACAATCATGACATCGGATTGACGTGGGGAAGCACGGAAAATGATACCGAGTCTGTCCTGATCGTATCGTGGGGTGGAAAGATGCATCATCTCGACGGCACAGCAGGCGAGACCGAAGGTCATCGGCCACAGCGAGCCTTGACGTGCCCAGTTGGCTACTTGATCGAGGGTGGTACTGGTTATTATCCGTTAGCAATTGTGCTTCGCCACCCGCCCAAATCACCCGATTCACCATTCTGCATTCAGTGTATGTTTTGAGCTTTGGTTCAACGTACAGTGCATATTGCATAACTCCCTTCTTGCCCTCCTGGCTTGGCAATGGAACCTCACGTCTCTCCTTGCCGGTGATGCTCATGGGCGGAGGTGTTCCGGGATTGCCGTGGACATTGTGCGGAGATGAAAGAGCGCTGGCCGGCTTTGATGAGGAGGAGGAAATGGCAGCGATTGATCGGTATGGAATGATGGCGGCAGATGGCTTAGCTGTAAAGGCGTTGCTGTTAATGGTGTGGCAAGTAGTCTGGGGTCTTGAAGGCCGTACCTCTGAGTGCCAGCGCGGCTGTGGATCTGGTAGTGGAAAACATTTCGTCGGCGGCTGTCAATTGATGATTATCCGAGGTATATGAGATAAGATGTGTGGAGTGGAGAGGGCGCTGTCGCGGGGAAGCTGTCGTGAGGTTCGCATTCAATGATCCTCATATCCTTAGCGCGGTCGAATAATCATCGAAATGTGATTGGCCACATTAGCAATCATCGGCGTGTACCCGAATTGACTATTGACGCCAGCCGCGGAAGTCAATTTATATACACATTATCCATTCAACTAATTACTACTTGGACTATGAACACCATTCAAATGATGCATCATGTAATTTTCCATATTAAATTAGGCCTTACGTGCTCTGACTACCTTCTACGCATGGTCATCATCATTAATGCCTGAAGATTATGGCTTGAATTAGGAACAGTCATTGGCTGACAAGAGTAATAGTCACGCTCTCGCATATATTCTGAAGATATTGAGCACGAAAAGAAAACTTTGATCCATTGTGAACTGACCCCTAAATAATTGAGACCTCAAGCTAACCGCGCAGACCAGATATACCGAAACCTATCAAATTACCAAATTACTGCCCAAGTGCCATGTTCAAGATATCCAGAACCTGCTGCTTTTTAGTCAAAGGAATGGGGTTTGTCTTTAGACATTGGTCTTTAAGACAGCTATCCGCAAGAGCATCCAGCTGTGATGATTCGATCCCAACATCTTTTAAGGTCTCCGGAAGACCAAGCTCTGAGACAAAAGCCCCAACCACGTCTCCGCCCTCCGCGTTATTCTTTTCGAGACCATGTGACTTCAAGACCTCAGCAATGGTCTCATCGCCCCAGAAAACATCAAGGATCTTTTCTTGTCTTGACCTGACCGCTTCGTCTCCGTACTTGTAGTTGTACTTCAGCACATATGGAAGCAATACACAGCTGGTTTGGCCATGCCCAACTCCTAAAGGACCAAGTTGATGTCCAATGCCATGGCTGCCACCCATCTGTACACCAAATCCAAGACACTTCATGGCTTCAATGACACCCTTCATCTCAGCCAATCTCGGCTCCACAGCTTCCCAGTCCTTGTTTGTCTTGAGCAGATTCGGCACTAACAGCTTCAACCCATTGATGGCAGCTTCATCGCTGTCCTTGTTCGAAAGAGGCGAACAGATACCCTCAATGCAATGATCAATTGCTCTGACGCCAGAAGCAAACCATGTCTCCCTAGGGGTACTGATACTAAGGGATGGATCGAGAACAACAATGTCGGCTCCCATGGAAGGGTGTTTAAACAAAGCCTTGTGGCTCGTTTTGGTGTTGGTGGCGCCGCCGAAAGGTGAGTACTCTCCTCCGCTCAAGGTAGTGGGAACATTGATGATTGGTATCTTGCAAGGCTTTGTCTCCTTTACGCTCAAGTTGCTCAGTCTCTCCAAACCTTCGTGGTCACGGATTCCGTTTGCCAAAGCCTAGAAAACCCATCAGTATCAGAAGCTCCGTGAACATATGGTGCGTTGTGGCAAAATCGAATACATACCCAGGAAACGACCTTAGCACCATCAGTCAAACTACCAGCTCCCAAGGTTACAATGACATCAGCCCTGCGTCTTCGCATGTCCTTTACGATTTCGAGAACATCAACCCAGGGTGTGTGGCTTTTGATGCCCTTTCTCACGCCAACAACCTCGACATTCTCCTGATAGTAGAGCTCTTTCTCAAGCGCCTTGAAGTAATGAGTCTTGCTGATAGAAGCCGAGACAATGATATAGATCTTCTTGACCTTGTAAGTATTGGCGACGTGATGTGCGACAGCCTCGGGGTAGCGCAAGCCATAGGAAACGTAAGGTTTGGCCTTTGGTGAAAAGGCGGGATAGAACTGCTCGTGTTGTTCAGACATGATGATGTACTTTGAGTATGTTGATGGAGAGGTTCAATTAATTCTCGGGAACAGGTAAGGTGATGAAAGAACACTGGGGGGTGGGGATGGATTGATAGTATATATATTTGCGAGATCAGCTATTCCTAAGAGTGGAGTGATTGCTAAGGAATCAGGATGAAACTTGCTTCTCGATGACATCGGGAACGGGCGCAAACGTTCGCTGGTTTGCTCATATCCATTCGTTCGTTCGTATGGTTGTTGCATCAACTTACCCACAACTTCTTAGTCAAGTATGATGCTATGGCCCTACTACGGAGTAAGGACCATCGACCGGCCACTTTCTGTGCAAGATGCAGTTCATACAGCCTCGTACAGCCTCGCACATTTAGGTACTGCACCTTATTCGGGCGTCAGAGTGCATGGATCTGGTGAGCAGGTAGGTTAGGTGGTTAGGTGGTTAGGTGAGGTAAGCTTGAGATACCTGGTAATCCCTAAGGTATCGTGGTGATTAAGGTATCCCGTAATTCACAGAATCTGCAGGTAAAACAGTCCAAGCACTCGACTCTACCTACGTAGGTCCTGCGTAAAGGTAAGGGAAGGTATCCACTCTCAAGTACATACAACTCCTGCCGCAATAAAGCACGTTTTATTTCGGCTTCCCTTTCTTGGACAACAAAATCCGTTGTATCCACAATAAATATGGATTTTCTGCAGTTGAGATGCTACTCGTCACATGAATTTATCGATGATCCTGGAACTTACAACTTGGGGCTGCGCATAAAGGGCCTATGGCTGGCAGCATCATGGTTGTCATAGGGGACTTCGGCCTCATTATTCTTTACGCCGTCCAAATGAAGCTCGGATCGCCCGTCCGACCAACCGATAACCAACGAGTGTACGGCTTTCACGGCAAGGGTCTCCCTGGCCAGCGTGTACTGGACAAGTGAATGTATCGTGTGTTATTTTCTTTTCCAGCATACATAGTACATACTTATCTAAAACACTGTTTCTGCATGTAGCCATATTGCCATGATGAACTAAGCCAGACAGGCACAATGACCTCATTTTCGTCAAGAAAACATGTGGGGAGGGAGCATATCTGAGAACGCATGATCAAGCGTAAGATTGCACTAGGATTCCCCCGCTATCTCCACAACTCTCCATGATGGAGACCCCACACAAAGCTTTCAATTGGGGACAGCAGTGCAATCGTCAGAGCTTGGTGACGGAGCGGCCTCCTGCTAAATCATGAGGAATGTTGGGAAGCGGTCGCATTTGACGCGATGTCCCCTTCGTGAAACTTGGCCGAGCAAGACGAGTGATTCGGACACCCTGTAACAGTATATCGCAATGCCAATCGATATGACCTTCCCGAAAACTTCGGCAATTCTTAATCATATACTCCCTGTTCGAACTTTTCCGTATCATAGAAAAGAGCTGAGATGGTGTTCCCATTGAATATCCGACCTTCAAGCGCGTTGACCGCCCTCAAACCAGACAATGGACTTGTGAATTTGACGAACACTTTGGCGGGGCCAGTGCCGTGTCGATCAATATAGACGCGCTCCACAACGCCGTACTGCGCACACAGTCAGTATCCCGTGGTAATCTGTAGCGCAAATGTAAACAAAGCATACCTTTTCGCTGCATTCGTCGCCAATTTCTTGCATGAGACCACCATCTCCAGATCCCTCGACCTCTTCGTCAAGATCCATACCATCTACCATACCCCTGAGCACGATGACTTCGGACATAGCACCGAATTTGCCCTCCTCACTGTCTTTGTCCACAGCTTTCTTTTGTCCCCCAATGATCTTACCTCGCCCACCAGGATCACGGAACCCACCACCTTCAGCGTCTGATTTCTTCTTGCGTTTCTCAACCTGTACCCGTAATGGATTAATGATTCCAGACTCATCTGCACCAAGACCAGAACCTTTGCTCCATCCGTACTTAGACATCAGACGCTCAGCAAATCCCTTCTGGCCCGGACGTCGTGAACGGTCTTGCTCTTCCGTGTTTTCATCTTCTTGTCCGTTGTCCGCTTTCTCCTGTGCCAATGCTCTTTCAAGTTCGGCCTCTGATGATGGAAGCTCGCTGGGCGCTGCTGGAAGATTATAACGTACAGGAGCTCGAGAAATCGCGGGTGCTGCTTGGATCTGAGGTGGAGGTGGTGGTGGGGGTATCGAAGTAGACTGTATGCTGGAGCCAGAAAGATGTGGAGGTGGAGATGGAGGTGGCGCTTGATCTGAGGTTAGTGGTAGCTCTTGACTGAGACGTAGTCTTCGACTATATGCGTCGTCACCAGTGGGAGCTTCTATTGAAGCTGTTGGGGCAGCGGGTTCATGAGAAGCGAAGTCTGTCGGTGGTGGTGCGAATGAATAGTTTGGCGGCGGCGCAAATCGGCCTATGCAATGTCAATATCCGCAGAATCAACAAAACAGAATCATACTTACTGTTGAACGCAGGCCTTGAATCATCCTCATCCTCACTATCTTGCTCGCTGCTACCTCGTCGAGCTATCCGATGAGCATATAATCTGTCCTTCCACTCTCGCACCTCCCGGATCTTCTCATCGCTGTTCTTATATTCCTCATAGTTATTTGGCCGCGAAGGATCGTAGACATCCTCCCAATCTTGAACCACAGCATATTCTGTCTTGTTCTTCTTACGACGTTTTCTGCCCCCACGCTGCCTCTTTTCCCCGCCATAGAATCCATTCACGTCATCATCATCAGCCGCAGCCCAATCTGCAAGGGTACTTTTAACCGGAAGTCGCGCTATGGTATTGGTAGTTGACGTTGATATTTCAGGTTCAGCAGCTTGTGCGTCCTGTACGGGTGGTTTTGGGACTTTATTCTTGGGCTTCGCTTTCTGTGATGCCAATTGAGGTCTTCGAGTAGGTTGAAATCGTAGAGCTCCTATGATCCAGCAACAGCCGAACGAGATCAGCATTCATACAAACAAAGTGTCAGATAAACAAGATATAAAAGGAAGGCGTACCGGCATCGATCTGCTGCTTCTTAGCTGCAGCTTCACCCAGCTTCGAAGTCTCGTCGTCGTTTGGCTTGAAAACAACAGGTTCACGTGAAATCGAAGCAGTTGTGACCGGCGAGCCAGAGGCTGAGGAATCCAGGAGGTTCGCATATAGAGACAATCCACCCCGATGCGAAGCACCACCCGGCGTAGAATTTGACATGGTGCAAGTCGTGTAGAGTATCAATTTGTTGATTTTGAGGTCGCGATGAGATTACCACTTACCTGACTTTAGTTCGTCCAGCCTGGCGACAAGGCTGATGTAGTGGATAACAGCTACTAAAGCTTTTCAAAACACGGGTTTCTTGTGCGATAAGGCCTATCATAGGTAGGTACACCAGATAGCACGTCACATCCGCTTTTCGGGTCTCCGCTTGGATTTTGCTGCCAGAGTAAGGCAAAGAGGTACATGAGATAGACAAGACAACGACGTAATTGATTCTTGACCCCTTTCTTCTATCAACTTGCTTTTCGAGAAAAGAAATCCAAGAACCTGTCCCTCGGTCCATTCTTCAATTGCAATATACACAGTGCGACAACCTTCACAATGGCTGCAACCACTCTCAGTAATTCCTTTTCAACCGGGGCTGATGCAACAGCGATCATAATCCCCTCGAAGACCAGCCCTTTAACCGTGTCCTATAGGCAACTCTCGTCGGATGTTGCAACCTTCCAAGCCAAGCTTGCCAAGCTCGGAGTAACACCACAAGCTGCAGTGTCCATTGCTCTTCCAAATACATACGAATTCATTGTTGCATTCTTGGCCAGCTCATGGCAGAGGGCAATCGCTGCTCCACTCAATGCGGCTTACAAACAGGAAGAATTCGAGTTCTACATTGACGATTTAAGCTCAGCCCTGGCTCTTGTTCCCAAGGGCTCATTCCAAGCAAATGGTGCAGCTGTACGAGCAGCCCGCAAATACAAGGCGGCCATTGCAGAATGTTATTGGGATGCGCAGCGCAGAGAAGTTGTACTCGATGTTAAGGACGAAGGGAAGTTGAATGGCAAGGGGAATCAGAAGGTTGAAAAGGCTCAGCCGGATGATGTTGCTCTCGTTCTGCACACGAGTGGAACCACCGGTAGACCAAAGGCCGTGAGTGACACCATTGACACCGGATTTATATTGCTGAGATATTGATTTTATGCAGGTTCCGCTTACGCACAGAAATTTGACTCGGACCATGAGTATGGGCTATCTAGTATTGCAATATTTATGAATTTTCGCTAACATCTTGCAGAAAACATCAAGGCTACCTATCAACTTACTCCCCAGGACCGTACTATGCTTGTTATGCCATTGTTCCACGTTCATGGATTGCTTGCTGGTTTCTTGGCACCGTTGATGTCTGGTGGATCTGTAATTGTTCCTCCAAAGTTCTCGGCTTCTGAGTTCTGGGAGGATTTCAACACTCATAAAGCCAACTGGTACACAGCTGTTCCAACTATTCATCAAATTCTCCTCAAAAACCCTCCACCATCTCCCAAGCCAAACATTCGGTTCATTCGATCATGTTCGTCCCCGTTGTCTCCAACGACATTTCACCAGCTCGAGGAGACCTATAACGCCCCAGTGCTTGAGGCCTATGCTATGACTGAAGCTTCCCACCAAATGACCTCCAACCCACTTCCACCTGGTAAGCGCCAGCCAGGTAGTGTAGGTGTTGGTCAGGGTGTAGAGATCAAGATTCTAGACCAAGAAGGAAAGGAAGTGAAGCAGGGTGCCGAGGCAGAAATCTGCATTAGGGGAGAAAATGTTACCAAAGGTTATCTGAACAACCCTGAAGCGAACAAGTCTTCGTTTACCAAAGATGGCTTCTTTAGGACTGGTGATCAGGGTAAAGTTGACAAGGACGGCTATGTCATCATTACTGGCAGAATCAAGGAACTGATCAACAAGGGAGGAGAGAAGATCAGTCCTATCGAGCTTGATAATGTTCTTGCTCGTCATCCTGCAGTTTCCGAAGCCGTCAGCTTTGCAATTCCAGATGAGATGTACGGTCAAGATATTGGCGTTGCTATTGTATTGAAGAATGAGCAAAAGCTCGATGCTGCAGAGCTCAAGAAGTGGGTTGCTGAGAAGTTGGCCAAGTTCAAAGTGCCAAAGAAGGTGGGTTGTGCAAATGATGTCGAGTATGGACTTGTACTGATCCCTTACAGGTATATTTCACCGATAACATGCCAAAGACTGCAACTGGTAAAATTCAACGTCGCATTGTTGCAGACACTATGCAAAAGCAGGACGAGCCGAGGGCCAAGTTGTAAAAATCTCCCCAGCAGCTATGACCATGATACACATGACTGGCTTTGTCATCATTTTGGATTTTGTAAATACATGAATATAAATAGTGAAAATTTACACGGCGCAAGCAAATTTCTAGGTACTTGATTGGCATTGGGCCTGTAGTGCTACTATATGCTATCTACATATACCTCTATGGGTTTCTGAACGCGCACTTGAACTATAGCATTTGTTAGCAGCAAAATTACTCTCGGGCAGCTGAGAACTTACAGGATAGATTTGAACCTAGCACAAAGATCAGTACTGAATTTTATCAATATCAAGAGACGTGATCACACAAACTCACCTTATTCCAATCCCAAACGCCGCTCTTAGAATAAACATCCTTCTTCAATTCAGCCAGGACTTCCTCCTTGGAATCAGCCAAAGCAACCATGACACTACCCTGTATCTTCATTCCCTCTCCATCCTTGGGAAGATCCTCCAGATAAGCACCTGTACTATCAGCATCCTTCTCGCATCACCAGCTTTCAACCAGCAAGGCCCTGCGACTCACCGCCCATCTTCCAGAAGCCACTTTCGGCACCAGCCTTAATCCCCTCGAGGTGATTTCTGATAGTCTTTTTTAGTATATTTCATGCCTTGCCATGCAAGTTACACATACGGTCTGACCTTCATCCTGAGCTCCAAGGCCCCGACGTTATCGGGTAGGATCACAATCCATTCGTGCTTTGCGGCTGCTGTTGCCATTGTTCTGTATGATGGATTGGAGAGTCTGGTGATTGGTTTGAATGTTGTTATATTTCTGAAGAGACGGAGTGTGGTTGCCATTGATGTTGGAGGAAGACTGCGGTCGGTCGTGATTTAATAGTGGGGTAGATGCCGGTTATGAACTTGTGAATGGTAGGGCGCCGAGCTTGAAATCCATCATCATCTTTGGCAAATTATATTCGTATGTGATACGGACACTCTTTCGGTCTTTCGGTACAACTTATAAGGTCTGATTTGTAGCTCGCACTAGTTCTATTTTAGATATATCATTAGTTCCAACTCCTTAAATAAATTTTTAAATTTTGATATTTTCAGGGTTCTTGAATTTCAGGATGCTCAAAACGTCCTCAACAGTTTCATACTACTTAGACTCTAGAAGGCCAATAAGATAGATAGCTTTATTGTTCGCACAAAGCTTGATGGCGAGGTATATTTCTTTACAGTAATAGCGGTGTGGCTCTTGATAACCGGATAGCTATGTGGCTTCGAACGTATAATTAATTCTCCAATGGCGTAGCTCTTATGTATTGGGCAGACTCTGAAGAACTTGTTGATCTCAGGGATGACTTGGAATACAGTGAGATGATAGGTGTCATAGAAATCCATCCAAAGACAGAATATACTACACTCGGTGTACTTCCACATAACATACAGATATTGAATACCACTTCAAGATCTTATCTCAAACTACGTAGCTGGCTGGCCTTGCTCTTCATCCCATTTCTTTGCGTCTCTTTTCAGTGCCCGGTTTTCCATCTGAAGAGATTCAATTTGCTCTTGAAGACCATCCATCTGCTCCTGAGCACCAACACTGAACTCTTCAATGATCTTGAAGAAACGCCACAATCGCAAGATGACCACCAAGGACGCCACCTCCTCGAGCACACCGTGTAACAAGACATCGATCACAAAACCAGCGACAATGACTGTGCTATCAAAGCAATGGAACCATGATTGAAAATACCTTGAATCTATTCAGTATGCGGAACAGCAAGTAAAAAGTAAAGCGTTCTTACCTCCAGCCAAAAGCCCATATACTCATTGTCAGTTCCAACATGAACAGACAACTGAACACCAATCCTGCAATTCCAAGACCATCCCGCGCATGCTCCCATTTTGGGTTAGTGTTTTTCCGCTCACAGGTATATAGGTTTATGAAAATATCGGCAAAGATACAGGAAACGTCAAGGGCTACAAGAGCGAGCACAGCGTAGTGCTGGGATTTGGATGAGAGAAAACGCTGAAGGCTTTGTCGAGACCCTGTGTATCGAGCGTGAAAAGTTGAAGGTGAAGGCTCTTCGATCGAAGCCGCTCTTGAGGTGGCATTTGACAACGCTGTGTCTCGGTCTTCCTGGAGAAGTGGTTGAGCTGAGTTGTCTTCGGCAGACATGGCAACGGTGACAGTGACAACAAAAGCCGATGAGAACAGTCACTGGGGTGTTGAAAGTTGTAATTAACTTTTCAAATGCCTAGATATTCGCCAGGGCTGTCGTTGTTGCTCAGCTAATTAAAGGCTTGAGGAGTGTTCTGTTGATTAGAATGAATCAAGCTGGAGAAGCTGAGCAAGCTTCATTGTACCCGCGCCAAATACAAGCGAGGCTTTTCTGCCAGGGTCTGCTGTAGCGTGTTCATGATGTGCATACTTTGCTACAGAATAAATAAAAAGCATAATTATAAAAAAGAGTGAGCATTACGAAAAGCGGTATGTGAGAGACGTCTGATAATAACTTTGGGTGTGAAGCACTACCTGAAGTAACCAAATCTCCAAGCGATCGTCGGGCTGGTGTGATACCCGTTGCCCGTTGCTTGGCAGACACACAGCAACATCGCTGAGGATGACGGAACGCTAGTCGATTTTAGTGGCATCTGATAATATATCGTAGCCTCGTGGTCCTCGAGCACGTTCGTCCGCTCATGAAGCGATAATCACTTTCGACACCACTTGCTATCTAACATACTAACCAGTAGGTATGTATATCATCTTCACATGTGTCTTTTCTGAAGCTAGCTATTTGAGTGCAGCAACGTGAGCCATCTGTTGTGCTTCTGCTGAACTCCTCACCTGCTCTTGAAAGAGCGGAGACAAAAGTGGCAGTCGCGTTTCTCAAGCTTCTGGTGCTCATTAGCCCTTCATGCTCGCCCAATTCCTCTGCACACACATGCCAACCATTACTGACCATGAGTCGCAACAGCTATCCAATAGATACACACGATTGGTATATTTTCAGAATATCACCCGACGAAACCGAGAACATGACCGAGGAGACAGAAGTGAAGGCCCCAGAGGTGCCAAAGGAAGACCCAGTAACTGGCGAAGAGGGCGGAGATGATGAGGTATGGAATACACATACCCAAGTCTGCCAGACCATTATTGACGCAACTCACAGGAGGAGATCACGGCAATGAAGAGACGGGTCGCAGAAATGGAAGAAGAAGCCGCAAAACTTCGAGAGATGCAGGCAACGCTTGATCAGCAAAGCAGCGATCTTCGTGAGGACAAGGAGGACATTGACTCTCGAAGCATATTCGTGGGCAATGTCGACTACGCTGCTTCACCCGAGGAGTTGCAGGCACACTTCCAGAGCTGTGGTTCCATCAACCGTGTCACTATTCTGCTTGACAAATTCACCGGCACGCCAAAAGGGTTCGTTTCACGGTTCATATATACATGAGATTGCATGACTGGGTCGAGCAATCAATACCACAGTGCAAGAGATGGATGCTGATTCGAACAATGCAGGTATGCTTATGTTGAGTTTGCAGAGCCAAACTTTGTAGCTCAAGCTTTGGTACTAAATGAGAGTGTCCTTCATGGCAGAAATCTCAAGGTATGTTGCATTGCCAACATAGTCATCTCATACTAATTGAGTTTTCAGGTTGTTCCAAAGCGTACCAACTTACCAGGCATGACCCGTGGTGGCCGGGGCAGAGGCAGAGGTGGATACCGTGGCTTTGGAGGTCGTGGAGGCTTCCCACCTCGAGGAGGCTATCGTGGTGGATACAGAGGTGGTCGTGGTCGAGGTTACACGCCATACTAGAGGAAAAATGGGTATATGACTACATGGATTTCCATTTAGCAGGACAATAGGTGTACGATATGCTCTGGGATAAGGGTTTGCGATGATTTTGATAGTATGCATCAAAAAAGAAGGAAGGAAGCTGAAGAATGGATGATGCCGAAAAAAACAATGACCAAACTGTTTTTCGAGAGCCTTTGCATGTTCTTCAACTTATACTTGTGATGCACGTGCTCTTCTGTAATGATGTTGGTGCACTACATATACAAGTAGACGTTTTACCGCCTTAGTTACTGCAAGTTGTAAAGGGATGGATTCAGACCGCTTGTGCTTCCTGCACCTAATATGAAATTTCTTAGCAGGTTCTCTTACCCTGGTTTTGATGTTTTTCATGAGATCTCTTGTGCATCTGACTGTTTGATGAGAATCTCTTCATACTGGTTCATGCTCGCACTGATGCATTTGTGAAGTTGTCGCATGTTTGACCGAATCCAGCCAACTCGTTCTAGCGCCCCGCCTCCCGCCTCTTGAGTGCAGGTTGTTCCAACTTGCGTGACGAGGTCGGTGGTCGTGAAAAGCTGTTCTCCCCTTCAAATCAACCATCATCAAGTACCTCCTTTGCCTCCATCGCGCTTATTGCCATTAATTATGTTCCCCGGTTGACCAATTTGCCTCCGAATAACGAAATCGTGGTCGGTGGTCGGAGGTTCAAGCTGCACAGCCCTCCTGCGCCGCAGTCCCTCAGCATCGCGCTTCCTACCTCATAGTTCCAGGATCCGTGCTCTTACAAACCCCTCGAACGAATATTTACGACGACTACAGCAGTCTGAGCGAAAGGCTCGACGAAGAGCATTGTCGATATGTCGGCCAGAGGTTCTGAATCGAATATGCCTACGTACGTTGTCGTCGCCCCCTCAATAGCCAAGGCAATGAAACACCCGCTAACACATCATACAGGCAGAACAACCTTCGAATTACCAGTATGCAACTCGCGAGGCATACATTCAAGATAACAGATCTGACATCTATGTAGTAATCGCCGCCGACGGTCTATACAAGCGCGATGTATTTCGTAGGTGTCTCGGGCTTGACGGATACATCAACATAAGCTGATAAACCATACAGGTTTCCCAGACCCATTCGCTGTGGCTACTCTCAATGGCGAACAAACCAAAACTACGACAGTGATTAAACGCACTTTGAACCCATACTGGAACGAAAGTTTTGATATGTATGTTACAACTTCGGTTCTCGCATTGAGCAATACTAATGATGACATCAGGAGAGCCTCAGAGGACAGTATACTCGCCGTACAGATTTTTGACCAGAAGAAGTTTAAGAAGAAGGATCAAGGTTTCCTTGGAGTCATAAATGTTCGCATTGGTGATGTTGTTGATTTCTCATCGGGTGTTGATGGTGAGTGACGAATAAGAGTCAACCCAATATGGTTACTCTTTCCTTGAGTACCGTGGTTCAGTCACGATATCACAATTTTCTTCGCACATCTGCTAATTCGCCTCGAACTTAACAGAAATGCTCACTCGAGACCTAAAAAAATCCAACGACAACCTTGTTGTACATGGCAAACTCATCATTAATCTTTCCACAAACTTATCTGCACCACCTAGAGGAACATTAGCCCCACCCGGAGGACCAAAACCATCCAGACCCTCTATGAGTACTCCAACCGGATCTACGTCGCAGTATCCAGGAGCTCGGCCATCTAGTGACGTTTCTCGACCACAAGGCGTTGTGCTTGCTGATGGTACCACCTCGACTGCACGACCACCAGGCCACCAGCCATCTGCTGCCAGCGCGGGTCCTTCGACGGCAGCTACGCAAGCCAACGGTGCATCTGCTGCAAGACCTGCAGGCTTTAGTTCTTTCGAGGATGCTCAAGGAAGGTTGCCAGCTGGTTGGGAGAGACGTGAGGATAACTTAGGACGAACTTACTACGTTGATCACAACACTCGATCCACAAGCTGGAACCGACCCACGGCGAGCGGGACGGCCGAGTCTACAAGAGTGGAACGAGATGCAAACACCCAAGTCGAGCGACAGAGACATCAGAACAGAACACTGCCAGAAGATCGTACTGGAGCCAGCTCGCCCAACTTACAGCAGCAGACCCCTGCACCAGCTGCGGCACCAGCTGCGAACACCGCAAGCAACGTGTCTATGATGGCCACAGGTGCAACTACGGCAGGAACTGGCGAGCTTCCACCATTGTGGGAACAGAGACATACTCCAGAAGGACGTGCGTACTTCGTTGATCACAACACCAGAACAACGACCTGGGTGGATCCTAGAAGACAACAGTACATTCGCATGTATGGTGGACAGAACCAGAACAACACCATCCAGCAACAGCCTGTCTCTCAACTCGGACCGTTGCCAAGTGGATGGGAAATGCGTCTCACAAATACTGCTAGGGTATATTTCGTTGATCACAACACCAAGACCACCACATGGGACGATCCACGTTTGCCATCATCCTTGGACCAGAACGTACCACAATACAAGCGTGACTTCCGACGCAAGCTCATTTACTTCAGATCCCAACCAGCTCTTCGCATTCTTTCTGGACAGTGCCATGTTAAGATTAGAAGATCTCATATTTTCGAAGACTCCTATGCCGAAATCATGCGCCAGTCTGCTACAGACCTTAAGAAGCGTCTTATGATCAAGTTTGATGGCGAAGATGGTCTTGATTATGGAGGACTCTCCCGAGAGTTCTTTTTCTTGTTGTCTCATGAAATGTTCAACCCGTTCTACTGCTTATTCGAATACTCCGCTCACGACAACTATACCCTTCAAATTAATCCTCACTCTGGCATCAACCCGGAGCATCTCAACTACTTCAAGTTCATCGGTCGCGTTGTAGGATTGGCTATTTTCCATCGTCGCTTCTTGGACGCGTTCTTCATTGGTGCTTTGTACAAGATGATGTTGAACAAGGCCGTCACTCTTCAGGACATGGAAGGTGTGGATGCCGATTTCCATCGATCACTTCAATGGATGCTTGATAACGACATTGAGGCTGCCATGCTCGATATGACCTTCTCTACGGAAGACGACCAGTTTGGTGTCAGTGTGACTGAAGACTTGATCCCAGATGGTCGCAACGTCGAGGTTACCAATGCCAACAAAAAAGAATACGTCGAGCTCATGACTAAATGGCGAATTCAGAAGCGTATTGATGAACAGTTCCAAGCGTTCATCACTGGCTTCCACGAGCTTATCCCTGCGGATCTTGTCAACGTCTTTGACGAGCGCGAACTGGAACTTTTGATTGGTGGTATTGCTGAGATTGATGTTGATGACTGGAAGAAACACACAGATTACAGAGGATACACCGAGTCTGATGAAGTTATTAAATTCTTTTGGCAGACTATCAGAAGCTGGGATGGAGAACAGAAATCCCGTCTTCTTCAATTTGCCACTGGTACCTCCCGAATCCCTGTCAACGGTTTCAAGGATCTACAAGGTAGCGATGGCCCTAGAAGGTTTACAATCGAAAAGTCTGGAGAAGTTGGAAACTTGCCAAAATCTCACACTTGGTATGTCATAAAATCCTTATATCCCCCTGTACTTTCACTATTGCTAACGGCTCACTAGTTTCAACCGCCTTGATCTTCCACCATACAAGGATCTGGCCGTTTTACAATCCAAATTGACAACGGCAGTAGAGGAGACCATGGGTTTCGGACAGGAGTAGTGTGGTTGCTTTCCCCTGTTGAACTATATGCGTCGGCCCCATTTTCATTTCTTTGGTTTCCTTTTTATAGGCTCTCCTTGCGGCCGACGTCCAGCGTTTGTAATTGGCAAGGAGGCTACATCGTATCCTAGAGGGTATCTGATAGCTTAGTGTTTCCTCGGAAGCCATGGTATATCTAGGACTTCAGCAGCAGAAAAAAGAAAAGTATGATGCGTTGAATCCCAACCCATGTTCTGAAGGGATCTGTTTCCTTCTCTCTTGTGACGCTCTCGATTTTAAAGAAGTCAGCCCACCTTTAATTTTGAAGTGACTGCGGTCGTGTGAAGAATTGTTCTATATGTCCAAATTCTCCTAAATAACTAACGTTTCTTCCGCGGCAGGTCGCTCCTCATAATTAATGATACCTTCTAATCGATAATGATTTTCGTAACTACTGCAGTAGTTGCATTCGTCTACTCCGCAAGATAAGACCTCCCAATTCCGTCATTACCAGTATGAGTATACGGCGTAGTTACGGGAGAAATACCTCGAGGAGGATTACGCTACTATTTTGAGTAAATAGAGTACAGAGTAGAATACTCAAGGCATTCTGAGAAAAAGATGAAACCTAAAAACTAGAACACACCTTGGTGGGTCTGCCACAACTCTACGTGCTGACGAGTAAAGATAAATCTCAAGGCCAAACGTTGTGAAGCCTGGGCGTGGCTAGCTGAAATACGGCTGGACAGAATATCAGAAGGTGGCGCATATGGCGTAGACTAAAATTGCGGAATTGTCTGCGGCTGCATCTTCATATCCATGAGCTGAGCACTATTTCAAAGGGAGCAGTCCTTAGAGATTGTGGTCTTTTGTTATTGGTGCTATGATCGAACGACTCTGAACTTAACATGTTAATTAGGTTGGGTGCCATTGACACTGTACCTATGTATGGAGAGGGCGCAAGGTATTTGAGCTGTAGACCTTCCCGTAAGTCCACAGGTCAGTTCATAAGCTGAAGGATTCCTGAATTATCGAGATTGCTTCTTTGAGCTCTTGTACTCTCTAAAAGTTCAACTAGGAATTTGAAGTATGTCTACTCAACACCTGCACAATGATATCTCACGCCCTACACTTGAACACGTCAATCTACTGGAGTATCGGTCCTCTGGAACCACCACCTATACCCTTGGCAGCCAACCTGATGAAATTAAGCCGTCAGTGAAGCTACTTCCAGTGAAGTGATTCTCAGATATGCTGTAGTTCTCAAGGTCATATACTGAATGTTCAACAATCCAGCTTCTCATCCACACCATCGCCAAAAGCTCTTCACAGCAACCGAATTACCAACGCTGCAAAAGGGATTGCCGTCATATCTTTGGCCATTCCATTTTACTTGTATGCGGCGACTGTATGGTATCTCCATGGTAAGCCCGTGGAAAATCAAGAGAATTTCCAAATGCTATTAGAAGGCGGGAAAAGGGTAGATTAGGTCTATATATGTGTGGTCAAAGACTGATTGGAATCCATAGCTGGGAACCCTTTTCCCACTGATCTTCGCCTTTGTCATTGCACGAAGTGTGAAGCAATTTGCTGGATGGAGACTCGAACGCGGAACAACTCTTGGACTCCTAGAACAAATGCTTGGAAGCCTCACAGTTGGATCGACGGTATCGACCCAGTTTCTTCTCTGCAAATTCGATGTCGCCGCTGCCATTCTCCTGTTGACTTGGACTCTTTCACCAGCCGGCAGTCAAGCCTCCCTCCAAATCCTCAGTCCGCGTCTGAGAAACATCACCGCACCTGTTGGCATATCTTACGTTGACGAGTATTCTAGCCTTCCAGGATTTCAAGGGGCTGCTCAGACAGTTTATGTCGTTCCAACGCTGAACCCAATGTTTCTTTCGAGTCTGATGGCTCCAGTCTCTACCCAAAGCTCTCACCAAGATCTCTGGGGGAACGTGAACATACCTGACTTCGCGAGGCTCAAGAACTTCAACTCATCATGTACTGAGTGGTCCAGTGTTGATGATGCAGACTCCTTCTCATCTCTTATCGGTATACCTATTTTGGACTTACCACAAAATGAAAGTACCACCTTCAACGTCGAGACCTCCTATATCTCAGTTTTCTGTCACGATAACATAACTTCCAATACAGTTTCTGACGGTCACGGCAACGATATCCTTACCTTTTTTGACACTACTGAAGTTGGTAACTCTACACTCCCTGAGTTACATTCTAATGAAACATTCATATCTGGCTCTGGCGGCTCTACACTCCTGGAAGATCTTTTCGGAACTTTCGACACGGCTCTCAATGGATTTTACGATTCCGGCACTCTCGGGACAGTGAAAGTCTACGAAAATGACACCCGCTCATACGAGCCCCGAACATTACTCTTCCAATCGGCCTTGGGCGAAAGAAATGCTTGGTGTCCGATCACCACTACTTATATAGAGGCAAATGTGATGTGCCTATCTACTCTATGTAAGGTCACAGCAATGAGACCTTCGCAGAAGCACCACGCAAACGCCAAACTCACAAATCTTGGATTCTCCGGTGCGTTTGAACAGTTTGTAACTAGTCTTGTTGTTACGTCAAGTCAAGGTCTGAATGGGGGTACTATGACGGGTACCCAGTTCTTTATCATAGACCGAGTTTGGCACCAAGAGCCGGAAGTCCTTTTAGCAAAACTATGGACGGAATTGACTCGAATACTTTTGGTGCCTGGCTGCAGCAGATTATCAATACCTACTGGTATGGAAGTTCGTCCCCCGAATTCATCATGCGGCACACCGGAGCAGCATACAGTGTGGGTTACGGCAACGTATACAATCTCACTGCCCAAGGTACGAATGTACAGTTTCAAGAGGTGTATTACTGCAACTTCCCCTGGTTATGGGTTTTTATTACGGCCACAACCGTTATGGTCCTTGGAGCAGTCATGGGAATGGGTATCTGCTTCGTGACCCGGGGACCCGAGATTCTGGGATACTGCTCGAGCTTGCTCCGCGATACTCCGTTTGTGCAAGAGGCACGCAATGGAAGCGCCATGGATGGCTTTGACAGGGCAAGGCAATTTGGCAGTGTGAAGGTGAAACTGATGGATGTAAAGGCAGGTGAGGAATTTGGTCGAATTGCGATTGCGGAGCTTGGAAGAGAAGTTGGTGGGAGACTTGTAAAGGGGAGATGTTATGAATAGCAAGCGCGACGTTGGATAGCACGTAATGTTATCAGTAGTTGATTGCCGCAAGAAGCTTCATACCCTACGGTCACTCCAAAATCAGTATAGCCCTTGAAAGCTCTACGACTGCATAAGTTTATAATTCTTAATAAGTGTGCTAGTCGAAGTGATCATCCAACTCTAGATGGCTCTAAAGTATTCCACAACACTGCAGCCTCCAACAAAATTATACTTCTCATATGATAGAACCGCCCAGTCAAATAAATAAAACAACATCCAAACCGAAACACGTACGATAAAAGAGCCATTATTTTCAAAAAGTTTGATATTGGAAATGAACTAGAACAGAACACCCTACAACTTAAAACCACCCGCACCATTCCGAGCAGCGACTTCTTGTACCTTGTTGCCATCAACATCACGAACTTCACCCCTTTTACCAATGACCTTGACACCACCCCTCTTGAGATCCGATAATGTCTCAGCCTCACGCGCCTTCTTGCCCGTCTTCTTCTTATCACCCTCCAGACCACCACGCTTCTTAATCCTCTCCTTCTCTCTTCTTCTCCTCCTAAGCTTCTCCTCACGCGACATCTCTTGTCTTGCCACTGGAGCTCCGCTCTTAGGTACCACTTCGCCCGCTTCGATGGTGGCCTTCTCCTGCCCGGCCTTATAGATCTCCTGAGGCGCCAGCATGCTATCACCGCCGTTGATGCCGGCAGCCGTCGAGGGCTGTGCATCTTCCATGGCGATGGTAGCAACGTCGGATACCACAGTGAGCGATGGTGCGGCGGGCTTAGGCTTGTAGTGCCAACTGCTGAGTGCATCTAATTTCCCGCATACATCTCGCCATAGACGATCGATCTCGTCGTGTTCCTTCTTGAGCTTCTCGTCGGATTTGCTGACATATGTGTCTGGGTTTGTAGCCTTGATGTGCTCTTCTTCGTACATCTCAGCAAGACTTTGCTGTGCCTTGTTGTCGTCCAACTCGAAGGCTCCGCGGCGAGTTGTGGCTGGAGTCAATGAGTCTGGGCGGCGACGGATGACTTCATCGAACTCTTGTGCTAAGATACGGCGCTTAATGAGTTCTTCGATGCTTTCGCTTACTTCTGCCGTGATGACAGGTACTGGTTTGCCAGTACGTTCGAAATCGAGATCTTCTTCGAGGAGGGAGTTCAATGGGCGGTCATTGGCCTTGGCTTCTCCTGATAGAGTCCAGTCACGCTTGGCAACTGAGGCTGCCTCAAGACGACGAATCTCCTCAGCCAACTTGGCCTGGCGACGCTCGTGGGCTGAACGACGGGATTTGGGGTCTGCTGGATCCAGATCCGAAAGAGCATCTCCTGAATCGTTGTTATCTGAAGCGTCATCAAAAAGATCACGACGGACGTCTGCCATAGCGCGTTCCATAGTTGTAGTATCGTCTTCCACCGGTTCTTGGGCTCTCTTCTTTTCCTGACGAGCTTGATAAGCAGCTTCCCGCTCGCCTTTTCCAGCCTTCCTCGGGGGAGGCTCGAAGAAGTCCTTGTATAGAATATCATTTGTGTTGTCACCCGCATCAGCGACATCGTCGTCCATGTTGGCATCCTCATCATCGTCATCACTGTCGCCCATTGGGGCATTGAGATCAACGTTGCCGAATGTTGGCCCACCTTCCTCATCTTCCTCACTCTCTCCATCAATATCCATAGCAGCCTCCCTGCTCTTGCTAGAAGTTGCCTTGAGAGCCGTCTTGGGAAGTGGAGCACTCATTGGATCAGCGTCCCAATCAATGTCATCTTCGTCGCTTGCCTCGCCGGTGTTAGGATCCGCATTTGCATCTGCTTGTTCGAGGAATTCGGTCTGCTTGTTGAAGTCGTCTATGGAGAAAAATCCATCATTGAGTCCGTGTGGGTCCTCGGAGAAGACACCCGAATCCCTCTCTTCCTCTTCTTCTTCTTCTTCCTCCTCATCGTCATCGTTCTCGTAATCATCCTCTCCTTCCATTGCTTCCAGCATGTCGTCCATGTCTGCATCGTCCTCATCCATACCCTCCATATCTTCGCCTTCGCCATCAAGCTCTTCATCATCTTCCTCCTCCTCCTCGTCATCCTCATCAGAATCGATCTCAAATCCGTCTTTCCCAAATTTCATCATCTCCACCCCAGCATCTCTAACTTGTCCAGTAAGCTTGACACCAGGAATGACGTTCCCTTCCGAGCCACCCAATTCCTCCAGAGCTCTCTCCGCATCATCTCTCAGTGCATCAATCACTCTCTTAGCCTGTTGCCAAACCTGTTCCACAGCAAAACCTTCAGTGTGAACCTTTCTAATTTTGAGAACCTCTCCATTATCGACCTTCTCCTCACCACGCTTCCTCTTCTTGCGCTCATCCTTCAACCTCCGAGTCTGCTCATCAGCGACCTGCGCAGCCAAAGAATCGAGCGTGGCTTTAGCAAACGCAATGCTGGCGTCTGGGATATCGGCGGTAGGCTGGATGAACGAGTGCCGGTTTTCAGGCGCCAGTAATCTGAGCAGCGCTTCGTTGGCGGAGCTGTTGGCGAAGGCGAGGGAAGACATGACGGCCTGGGATCGTGAGGGGTCCGACAGGGTATGGGACGTGGAGGTGTTGTCGGATGCTGAGCTCTCTGCTGTCGCCATCGTTTCTGTTGCGATTTGACGATGCAAAATAATCGTCGGCGGAAACTTTAGCTGCCGTTTGTTTTTTGTTGCACTGACGGATTTATTGATTTGCCGCTCGCCGCTTATCGATAAAGATATAACTGAGGTGGAAGAGACGTCAATGTTAAGTGGCCTGAGGCCGCAGTGTTATAATTCAGCGTTTTGGGAACCGTTTTCAGAAGCCTGCCTCTTGATGTTATGATACTTCTTAGTACCTACCTAAGACTTGAGATCGAATTAGGCGCGGCTATGATTTCACGATAAAATTCGTGTGGTAAGTTCTAATATTCTGCATTTAAATGAAGTCTTTTCTTTATCCTTTCTTACAAAACTCTATCATCTCCAGAACGAATTGGTATTCCCAAGTTCAAGAAGATGCTATTAGAACCTCTTAGGGATGCTCTCCGAAGAGGCAGTTGAATTCCATCGGAGTCTTTCAAGTGATTGTAAGCATAGCACTATAAATCAGGCCTCAAGCCATACTTGAATCTACATGTGATAGTCATGCAATGCTCTTGAATATCACCAACGGCACCTGCTGCTACGAGATGATACCACACATTTCACTCCATGACAGCTGAAGCTTTACATTCACGTGATCATACGCACCATAATTCGTGCTTGTTGTGTGAAATTTCAGGTGTCATGGAGTGAATTTTACACGATCATATACAAGTAATAGGACGTGACCCCTCAGGGATGCTGGGGAATATCGTCCGCGCTTGATGGCTTTACTACCTGCAGTTGCAGTCATTCGGTGGTTTGCTCTGGAGAAAGCGATAGCCAGCGATTATTAATATCTATACAGGCATTAGTCCACTATCATGGCTCCCCCGCATGCTAATTCAAGGGAGTATGCATAACATGGGATTGTCGAATGGCATTTGGCTCGGCCGCACCCCTTGCCGCACCCCGGTGGATATGCAGTACATGCACACATAATCCATGTACTTCGAGTAAAGTACATCAAAAGCCTTTGTCTTTGGCTTGATCTATCTATTGTATCTGCCTAAAACAGATGGGTTGTCGGCAGTTTACCATCTGTTGCAACGCAGCCAGCCATTCCAGTATTATGAACTCTGTGGCAAATTTACACGCACAATCATGTCACAGCCATAACGACGAGTGTTAGAATGTGTTTTTTTTTAGTGTTTATTATTGCTTGATTGTACATCAAACCTTCTCGTGAAAGATAAGAATGTGTACGACGGCCAGTAGCAAAGCTAACTTGATACAATGTCGAGCCAAGTAGTGAGAGACAAAAGAAAAGAGAACTTCTAAGTTGTAAATGCCCCGCCCTCCAACAAGAAAGGGTATCCTAAATGCAGTTGCAGCCTCCAATGATAGACAAAAAAAAAAAAAGATGGTCGAGGGATTTGTTCGAAAAGAGCTGTTCCCGAAGGTTTAAAGGAGAAAGAAAAGGGACAGCAAAAGCTCCGTGGCCAGAACACCAACACCGGTTGCGCCTTTTGCTGAAGAGGGGACAAGGAAAGAGGCTTCTCGGTATGAGAGCAGGATATGTGAAACAAATATATACAGTGAGTTCCATCTTCTCTTTTTGATGGTATTAATAGGGCCTTCTATCCCGCTCTTGGAAAGCACGTTTAGAGACCCTATAAAGCCGTGTTGCCCACGACGAACACGAGTAGTCCGCCATTGACTAGGCCGATGACGGCGAACATGACCACGGATATTATTAGAGAGATCGAGCCCTTTCGCTGTCTGTACGACATACTAGCCAGGCCGAGGATAGCAAAGAAAATACTTGTGATTACGGCAACGACAACGCCGAGATCGACCTCGATTCTCAACTTGTGCCGTCCAGTAGCCATCAAGATCCAGGCGATGAAGAGTAAGATAAGTGATGTTGTATAGCAAGCAATGCCACCACGGAACAATACCACCTCTTGATATGCAGACATTCTCTGGTCTTCCATGGAAGGAAATGTGGCGTAATGAATGGCATAGCCGGATGGGAACTCATTAGAGGACGAATCATCACCGTCAATATCGGTCTCCAGGTCCGTCTCCGTGTTGTTGGAATGTGTGTACAAGTTCGGATCCTGCATCGTTGTTGGAAGGAGGGATCGGCGCTCATGGGCAGTTGCATTGGGCGAGAAAAGCGATTGCAATTTACTTGGGATGCCACACACACCGGACGCAAGTCTGATTGAGGCACTTTTTATACTCTCAAAACCAGGGAATGATGACCCGTCGTCAGAATTAACGTATATGGTGTATGGTTCGTTGTCGCCATTTTCACTGCCATCGTCATATTCATTCCATGAACGTTGAGCTACTTCCTGCATTTGTGGCTCAAGTCTTTGACTTCCGTTTTGACGTCGATCTGATCTCGAGGGGGGTTCACCCCCTGATGTAGGCGATGGTGTTTTTTCTCGAAAGAGCGAGTATACATTGTTATATTGTGTCGTCAGGGGCTCGAAAGATCTCTTACAGAACGATTTTGGCGTAAGAACTTCTTTGCTGAACCGTTCTGACAAGTTGGATGATCGAGTCCATTTCTGTCATTGTCAGATTAAATACAATTGTATGAAAGTGTGAGAAAATTATACAAACCTTGTATTTTTTGAGAATCTTGCGGAATCCAGTACGCTGGAGGTCGATGAATTTCTCCAGCGATTTGATGTCTTCACCGCATCTTAAGATTTGCGATTCAGCTTTGGAGAATTTCTCTTGGCGTCTCGCAATCTTGTTCGAGCCTCTAACCCCAGCATAGCGTTCTGCCAAACGGAGTATAACGGTATTGAAATGTTCTGTTGCTTATCAGTATGCCTGTAATCCCATAGCATTCCATTGTCTGTACTCACGGAGTCGTCGGTAGATCTCTTCGGATTTGTCCTTCACAAAAAGCTCGACACGATCGTGTTGTAGGGTTAACTCGGTATAGAAACGGTCCTCGAATTTCTGCAGTTCGTGATCATCCTGGCCAGGGATCGTAACGGCTCGTCCTTCGGTGCGTGAGGTAAAGCTTTTGATGTGGTGCTTTAATTCATTGTAATCTAGGTTATCTGTTGGCGATTGACGTCAGCGATTGGCCCAGATATCACGCACGTGAAGGACGCAGAGGACGTCGGAAAGGGTGAGAATACTTACGAGGAGTCCATTGTGGCACCGAGTGCTGCTGTAGCGTTTGTCCGTACTTCATCACTCCTGAATATGTGACTTGGGAAATGTGTAAGGTGCAGGTGCAGGTGCAGGTGCAATGATCTATGCAAAGGACGGTTGTTCGTGGTCGTTGATGTTGCACGCTCAAGAAAACAAATAACGGCGCTGACGATTAGGCGTCGGTGGTTCGTTGGTTGCTGTGTTGTTTTCTTACTTGTACTGCTGAAGCATGGCGGGTGGTGGGATGTCATTCGGGTGTTAAGTTGATTTATTAGCGTATATATTGGTTGTTCACCAGGCCCGAGTGGCACCAAGGGGGGCAGTGAAGAAATCGCCCGCGCCTGAACAGTGCGCCAGTGGGGACGTTGGAGATGACGGGGCGAGGTTTGGAATGTGGAAAGCAGCGATATTACTAGTTATGAGGTTCGTACTCGAAGTAATAGAGGTAGATAAGTGCAAGTAGATGCAAGTAGATGCAAATCGATGCGGAGGATGACTTGCAGGAGAGGGGAACGGCCGAGACAGTAGGTATGTACCTATCGAGAGAGCAAGTGAGTGAGGAAGAATCGAATACTGTGAGCCAAGAGGAAGAGAAGAGGAAGTCCTGTGTATGATATAATATTCGTTGCTTGCTCCCTTTCCCTTTCCCTTTCCCTTTCCCTTTAGTTTCAAGTGAAAGGCGATTCCCAAGAGATGTCGTTTTTGCCTTTGTCGCCTGTTTCGCCTTTTTTACAGCAGCAACACTGATGTATTCCAATCGGAAGATCCTAGAGATGGAGGTTTTGATGGAGCATCCAGGGATCCCTTGAAGCTATTCACAGTACATAGTAGACCTCCACTACGGAAGATGTATGGTATGCTGGTCGTACCGCAGACTCAGAAGCAGGCTTAGCAGCAGGTTCAGCAGTACCAGGGCGAGAAAGGCAACTGAGCACGCGAGTTGGATGGGTGAGGGCCAGAGAACAGTCGAGGCTCTTCTGCGCCAGGTCTGTACTAGGTCTGTCCCGGGGGGGTTGAAAAGGCTCTCGGCCCTGTCGATTGGTATGGAAGACAGCTCCAAAGAGTCGGTATCACTGCAGAAGAGTGGAGATGACAACGGAAAACAACAGCTTCCGTAGCTGTTCGCGTGCTTCAAGTGCTTCACGATACAACTACGGGGTACATGTATTTATGTACAGTACCTCTCCAAGAACTCGACGAGAACGATGAGGCAATATAAAAGTGCTCTACACCTACACCATCACCATCACCATCACCATCACCTCTCGATATCGGAAGGGAATGTGCGAAAGGTTGTTGTACACACATGCATTATTGTGCTGATGTGCGTCGACAACAGTACCTTACAATTCTTCGGACTTTCGGGCAAGAGGTCCGTCCCGTTTGTTTGTTGTTTCTTGTTCCCTGTTCCTGAGCAGACACCTCATCGTCGTTCACAAAGAGAAAAAGGATCATATGAGTAGTCTCTACTTGACTACCAAATGTACCTCCGTGACGTTCGAAAGACGGCACTTCACCGTAGTGTGTATGTAGTACTGTAGCTGTACTATGTAAGTATCCCGTTACCAGAGCGGCATGGGCAGAAAGCGAGTTTCGTTCCAACTTTTCAGAAGCTCCAGCAAAGGAGAGTTTGCCAAGAACACTTCCAAGTAATAACCCAGGATGCGTATGAGGCCGTTGAGTCTGTAGATAGCACGGTTGTGAAGAGTGAGGAGTGAAGAGTTGTTCCGGGTAGGATGGGCGTGGATGTCACTGAAATACTTGTATTCTACATACTCCGTACATGCGATTGGTTTTGGACAATCAGATCGGTGCTGGGTATCGCGGCGCATCTCGACTAGAAAAAGTCTAAAATACGGAGTCGCGAAAGAAACAAAGCTTGGACTCGACTCGACGGACCTTTCGATATGCATACTTGGGTAGTATTCCTGCGTAATATTCAGAGTCATAATAATACTCTGTACTCATTGAGCATTGAGGAGGATTTCTGCAGCTGTGGAGTAGAGTATGTAGTGCAGTTGGCCATAAAACCCACAGGCAATTCATTCATTTTTCATCGGATCACGAACCCATGATGCCGCGCTGCTCAAGGGGACGTTTCTTCTCCACCTCAGCCAAGTCAACCAAATTCCTGCTTCAGCTTGAAGAAGCAGAGTGGGCAGGAGGCTGTATTCACATAGAAAGCACCGTTGCCAGGTCTGTACATCCTTTCTTACTTTCCCTTCGTCCTCAGCCTTCCAGGAAGGTGAGGTGACTGGTGGCCCATCTTCGTCTTTTTGAGGTGGGGAAAGAGGCCTTGATGGGATACTCTACCTAGGCAATGAATGGAACCCTTCATATATCAATCACGCGGGGACTCTCCATCTAGATAGATTACCGCCGCCGCCTTTCTACTTCAGCAACGACCATGACTTTTCTTCTCCTCAGAACCGTCGGACATGACTACTAGCACTCTTTCTTCCCTACCATTTTCATCTATGTACTATGTAGCGGTTTTTGAGGGACCCTCTAACTGCAAGTAGAAGGCCATGGCGAGAAAGATGCTAAGCAATTGCTAGTGCTCGAGTAAAGTGTCCGTATCTTGCTTCAGGGTACGTTCCTAGATCTATTATCTGCAAATCACCATATGGGAAGTATCAGATCAGTCCAAGTTCAAAAGAAGCTGGATCTTCCCACCATTGGCCATCATGATCTGACAAAGGTAGAAGAAAACTCGGAATCTGAAGAACGAAGACAAAATGACGTTTTGAAATATAGAAAAATGATCTTTCAAAACCCAGACAACTGATTCCGAAGCCTCAGACGATAACGTCTTAATACCACCATATTTCTCATCTTCCCCTCTCATGGAAGCCTGCCGAGCAAATCTTAGACGTCTATGTTAAGATGCACATGCGCAGAAACATGCAGCATGTTGATCATCATTCGGGGAACATCCCCGATCCACTGTCCATGATCAAAGAGCTCGAGCAAGCAACTGAAGCTATTCCCATGCTGATCGCTCGACTCAGCACGGAGGACTGCCGGCCAAGTGAGATCTCGCGTGCGCACCTTGTGTTTGCTCTCGACTCACATCCTCAGATGCATGTTCATATTGACTATGGAACGAGTACTGCAATCCGTACCTGATTCAAATACACCCCACCCTCCCGATGGGCACTTTTTCCACGTCTACACTCGAAACCCCACCCTACCAGTTACACATACATTGTTCATACATATGCACTTGAAAAAAAGTGCTCAGCATGTAATTCGAATATCCAAAGGAGAACTCCCGCAGATTCTCCATGGCAAGCGGAGGACTTCCGCTTACATTCGGCATCCCCAACTTTCAAGTCCCTTGATAATATCACAGTCTGATCCGAATCCCCGACATCTTCTCGATTCTTGACACCCCCCCGATAACTTGCATACAAAGACCCCGCCTGTCGTTTTCTTTCCTCCATTGACATTGAATGTTGGGACAGCAATATACGTGCCGCATATAAGAACCGAGCGTCCCAGTTCGCATACGGATGAATATTCCGCCTGAAACTATGCTTGGTACTTTGATATAAAACTGATACTTAGAAACGCAGAGGGCTGTGACGGGGATCTCGAATTGTGGTACTGCAACAGACATGGCACGGGAAAAGTGCCGTGCAATTGAGTTTGCTGGTCAGTTTCTGCTGACTGCTTTATCTGCACGACATCATTTGGTCCAGGGTTCTGCACCCACTCCCGGGTGCTCACCAGCAGACCGGCAGGCACACCTCTGATTGAGACAAGGCCATGCTGAACTCCGCCTCCGAGTAACTCTCGAGCGAGTTCCAGAGGTCTCACATCGGTTGAGGTTTGACTGTGCAAAGGGCTTTAGATTGGCGCGCTTGGTATAGTATGCGTGTATGTGTGATCTTGGATGATGAATCGCTTGGTTCAGAATACGATGAATATACAGCTCTCATCACGTTTGTTGTTCTAGATAGTTTGGTTACTCTGGATAATGTACGACTCCCAATAAACACTCTCAAATTTCAATGTGTCGATCCACCATGGAAGATCTGGCCGGGTATACCCTAAGTACAGAGTAAACGCACTTGAGACCAATGTCTCCACACAACAGAACGCGTGCACACATAACATGTGATGTACCTTCTCGGCAGACTACATGCATCAAGGAGTGCAGCTGCATAGCGGTTTTCGAGATGGCGCTCGCATGGCATGGCAACATCCTTCATACGCTCGATGTAGCCCATCCTTGTCCAGTCAAGCGGGGAAAGATACTAAGCTGTAGGATGGGAGGGTATGACAGTCCTCCATAAGGATCATGGATGCTCAGCTAAGCTTTTGGATCGGCGGAGGCGTGTTGATTCAACAGATATCGGGATGTGAATGGGCCTGTGGATGGGCAGGGAGGAATCGCGTATAAGTCATTTAAGCCTTGTCCTTATCCCCTCTTTTCTGTGGCTGTTACATGAGTTGGGAAATGCAATGTTCTTGGTCTGTAGCAGGGGTGGCAGGTACACGGAGATTGATTCTCTTGTAACATCAATCCACCTTTCCTCGCTATTAATTCTTTGTCGGCATTGCTCTACATCGTCGTCTACTCTTGAAATCCACAATGATAATCCTTGGCACCTACAATACTAACAGAAATAGCATGCTATAACAGTGTTGGTATAGCCAGTCCATAGAAGATAAGAATGGAATATATCGAAGTTTTATATACTTATTAGAGCAGCGAAGTTCTATTTATATGACTAGGAGAAAAGCAGAAGGTCTAGTTTTTCAGACCTAGATCCAAACTTCTTTGACTTGACCCCTCGAAATCCAAGTAAGCTCTCGCTCGAAACTTGAGCAGAGTACTCGAATTAATGCATAGCCCATCTCATGGTGTGCACTTGGGCGTCGAGGATACATGCATGGGAGTTCCATGTAAATTTCCGCCTGCTGCTTTTCATATCTCTCCAACTTCTGATATAATATCACATAAGGGAACACCATGGTTCTCAGAAGGCGAGTAGCTACACAAGAGACGGGCCTACACTTGTTCTTAGACTTACACATTATCATCCACTCTCTCCTTGTTATTCGGGCATGAAGTTGTAGCATAGTGATTCTATACACTTAGGCCCAAACAAGATGAGTTGAATTCGATGGTTGGTATAGAGGCATAGAATAATTTCTTCACTTGGTTCAGCGATATGTATACATATGGGGGTCTAGCAAGTACACTTACTAGTATGAATACATGCCAAGGTATATACAAGCTATTCAAGAGCACAGAGATGGATACTTTATTGTGGCCTTTGAAGCTTATATCCTCTTGATAGGGATCTAAGGAAAGCTGCTCTAAAATCTAGAGCTGTTTATATTCATATTTGCAAGTCATATTGAAGATCTATATCCTCAACACCTTATGAGTGATTATTCATTGTTGTTTATACACCTAACATTTAATAATCACACACAGGAATCTTACATAACCTACTCTAAATACATCCTTCTCTTCTCCCTATGTTTGAACAAGATAATTGGAAGCGCCCTGTCGAGCATACAAGGCTAGCGAGTGTAGACACAGTCCATATTCTTTGTCGAACTTCCCCTTATTACCATGTAATCCTTCATTATCATCTGAACTTTGATTCCATTTTTTCAAGTGACAAAACTCAAGTTCTATGCAACGCTCACCTAACACCTCCATATCAACAAATTCCCTTGAACAAGATGAGCTGATCTAATATACCCACTAGAGGCGCAAAACACAAAGACCATCATATCCACATCACAAACATATCCCAGACTCCTTCCAAGAGCCATAATTTCTCTCACGGTACGCTTAAATATAAACTCAAGGGTCCATCCAATATAGCCAACAAACACCGTACAAACACCTATATAACGCACCCCACATCCGCCATCCTCCCCTCCGCACAATCGATAGCAAGACTACAACACGCATGACTATTTTACCAGCGTCCCTAGTCGATCAGGCCATCACGCACAAAGAGAATTCCACATCACCATCAAATCGCGCGTCTTCATCATGTGGGCTTGAGTGTCACCAGCGATGAATCGTTGCGTCTTTTTGCTCTTGGGTAGAGTCTTGTGCCAAGGGTTCTCTGCTGCAGAGGCATGTTTGAGGGGGATGGACATCTTATGTAGATGTTGGTATATGCGTTGGTGATGGATTTGACATCCTGTTGTTTTGGCGGTGTAGATCCTCAAGACTCTGCAAAAGTTCGTCTTGTGGCTTATCTTAAGATCTGCAATAGACTTGATCAGAGTATCGGTGTTCTGCCTAAGTTGACATCTCAAGACCAACTACCTATCTCACAACAATTTCCACACCATCCAGCGACGCAGCACAGCATTCTGTAAAAATCTATATTTTGGGAGCTATTCTAGATCCTTTTAAATTTCCTCTAGGTCCTTCTAGGTTCATTATTATAAACATTATACACAAGCATTAAAAATAGACATGACATCGTATATCCATGAACATCTTCCATGCCCACCCACGGCATCCATCTCGAAACAGCCCATCGGCCTCGGTCCCCTATAAGAAAATAACCATAAAACTAGCCAGGGCTGCCAGCAGTCCACCGGCACCAATGACAAGATGTTGCGCACCGCCCGTCGCCAATGCCGATGCGCTGGCTTTCGTGGTGCTAGCGCTCTGCGTCGTCGTGCTCGTGCCTGTAGTGGTGGATGTGACCATATTTCTGACCAGCAATGTCAAGTTGGACACGGCTATCGAGGCGGTAGATGATCCCGTGGTGGTAGCGGGAGCGGATGTCGAGCTTGCTGGGGAGGAAAAGGCCGTTGCGGGGGCATAGGATGATGCATCAGAGCAGAGGGTATCCTTGATTGTTTGTGCAGTGTTGGCACCACTTGCGTTCGGGCATTGGTTGTAGCATCTGATGGACATCATATTAGCAATTGGAATTCCATGATTTGGAGAACCTTGTTGCAGGTTCAGGGACTCTTGATGGAGAGGAGAGGGAGGCCGTACAAGAGAGCAGCTTGCGCAGCGTTGCATAGGCAGCTGTAGTCCGCCGAGTTACAGGCTGAGACGGCCAGCTTCTCGGTCACCAAGCAGGCTTGGAAGATCTCCTCGACGGCGCAAGAGGTGCTTGTGGCAGCGACGGAGGAGGTTGATCTCTGGGCGGCTGTGAGAGCCGCGAGAAGCGACACGGCGAAGACAGGAAGATGCATGATGGCGGGTGAAGTTTTCGGGTTTGCAACAGATCGGATCGGATCAGATCTTCGAGCTGAGACTGTTTGACTTCCCAGACAGATAGGCAATTGCAAGAAGAAAGATGAAGAGTAGGAGGATGATATAATAGTAATAGTAGCTGTGCTACCATGGCCCCGACATTTTATTGTACGTGAAGGAACGAGAGATGGGGTCGGATGCACATAGCGTCACCACATACCCCGGGCCATTGATATGAAATTGTACAAGTAGGTAAAGTAGGTACACATAGGAGATCTGCTACTTGGCCTACGATGTGTTTATCCCCTTTGAAGATTCGTGAGGCAGAATTGGATATCGTGGGGGTGAGGAGCGGTGCATGATTGGGTACGTGCAGGAAAAAGGGCCATCATCGGCCAAGCTTGTCTCAGGTCGGTTCCTACGGAAACTGGTATGTAGATTGACGTTTGAATTAAGAGGTCGTTGTCACTGGTACATGACGATGTGCAGTTCAGTATCGAGGATGTATGTATGTACATACGTATATGCGTATATGAACACGTTATGAAGCTTGATGATGTTCTGACTTGGCTGAGGTCAATTGAATGTATGTATATGGATGAATGAATGGATTTGGTGCAGATGGGAGATGAGATGAGACAGATGTAATACTACAAGTAAAATAGTAGCAACTAAGTGTATTGTTCATCGTGGGGTTCTCTCTTGGCAGAGTGGTCGATGTCGATGTCGATGTCGATGGCTGATGGTCGATGGTTCATGGTCGTTGGTGGTTGGTTGTTGAGAAGCCACGCCTGAGACGCCCCTTGAGTGTTGTTCCTGAGTGGATGGAGTATTGAGTTGTGAGCTAGTCACTTAATGGACAAAAGATGTCCATCCCCCTGATACTACTTATGTACTGGCATCTCGAATGAGCCTCATGTTCTTTGGTGGCAAAGGGGCAAGAAAGAAGAGCCAGAGACCCGAGGCTCTCCGAATAAATCACGTGAAAGGAGAATCGATGGAAGACTATGACTGACACGAGACGAGGCGAGACGATTACCTATTACCTAAAGAAGCACCACCTAAGCTTATCACTGAGCTGAGACTCTTGATGTCTAATTGAATCTCATCTCATCTCATCTCATCTCATCCTCTTTAGAGTACATGTGCTTCAACTACTTCCCAGTCAAGGTCCGAGTGATTGTTTTCCTCAGAGCGGTCTTGTCGTTGTTGTGATGTTCACAGTGAAGTGCAGAGTGGGCAGTCTCATCTCTTGAGTACATCGGCCCAACTATCTTGAAGTACAGTACACACATATTCTTGCACTTGTTGAGTATTATTAATACGGTAGAGTCTCGGTCTCGGACGACATCGTTTGAAGAAATTCGTTTCGTACTTCGTACCTACATAACTAGGTCGTCTATTCATACTTATAATCATATTCTATCTGCATTATCAGAGTAAGAGTAGCCCGGATATCGCATCTTTAAACAGCTCGCTTTTCTACAAGTAAGTACATACTTGTACTCTTTCTGAGCCTCGGCCCCCCGATGCCGGCTCGAGTTTCGAATTCGTCTGTTATCATTGGTAGATGTCTGTGCTCAAACGTATTGTGTGAGATCGGATAGGCTGACACGAGCAGCCGTTCTAGACATCCCCAATATGTATGTACTATGTACTTATGTGCCCAACTTATCGTGCTCAGTAGTAGATAGTACCCATGAGAAAAAGACCCTTCCAGTCTCTTGCTTTTCCCTTATATAGAGAACGAACACTCAGCATTGCTTTTTGTTTCTTTTGTTCTGTTCTGTCCTGTTCTGCTTAAAATCAAACTTCCCTTCACTCACACTCGCCGTTCAATCCCTTTTGCTTTTGTTTTATTTTATTTCATGTTGAATATTCAGCCAATTGCACATATCTCATTTCTAAGACGCAAACTTTCAAGCACACGGCACTAAGCCGTTCCAGCCGCTTCGGCGCCACCGACTTCAGCTACCCAATCCATCCCCCGCGACCAAAATCCATCACAATCGTCTCCTCGGATATATAATAATACTCAACCTCTCTCCCCCACGTCCTCGTATCCCGTCCACAACTCTCCACCGATCACCGACCGAGTACTCTGAATTCTACTCCTTTGCAATCGCAATCGCAGCAATGTCTTTCTCCAGTCTGGTGCAAGATCTCTCCTACAGAGACCCCAACGATGCCCGCCGCCCCGTTGCGCGCTCGAGTTCGACCGTAGGATCAAACATTGATGATAGGAGATCCCACATCTCGCGGGCAATGTCATATGCCAGCACTACAGCCACGAGCGTCAGCATCTCAGGAGACATCTCCAGCCAACTTCATGGTGGCTACAGCCATCCCCTCGCTCGATCATGGCAAGCAGAGAGACAATTGACCAAGGTTAGCAATTCGATTACTCTGTCGGGCGCATAGACTAACGTCCTCACAGTCAATGTTGATATACCCATTATTCATTTCCGACCAACCCGACGAAGAACTTTTAATTCCATCTCTTCCGGGTCAATACCGCCGCGGTCTTAACAAATTGGTCCCATTTCTCGAGCCTCTTGTGCGCAAAGGACTGCGATCTGTCATGCTTTTTGGAGTTCCAGTCGCACCAAACGCCAAAGACGCACTCGGCACCGCTGCTGACGACCCACAAGGACCCGTTATGGCCGCCATCCGAATGATCCGCCAGCGCTTCCCACAACTTTTTATTTCGGCTGACGTCTGCCTTTGCGAATACACATCACACGGCCACTGCGGCATCCTTCGTGATGATGGCAGCCTCAATAACCAATTGTCTGTCGATAGAATTTCGGACGTCGCCATTGCCTATGCCCAGGCAGGCGCCCACTGTGTCGCACCCTCGGATATGAACGATGGCCGCATTCGCGCTATCAAGCTAAAACTTATTGAGGAAGGTATTGCGCACAGAGTCGTGCTCATGTCGTATGCCGCAAAGTTCTCTGGCTGTCTATATGGACCTTTCCGCGATGCTGCGGGCTCCTGCCCATCTTTTGGCGATCGTAAGTGCTACCAGCTCCCTCCCGGTGGCCGTGGACTTGCTCGTAGAGCCATTACGAGAGATATTGGGGAGGGTGCGGATATCATCATGGTTAAGCCTGCTAGTCAATACCTTGATATCATCAGTGATGCCAAGGAGATTGGTAGAGATCTCCCAATCGCTGCGTACCAGGTCAGCGGTGAATTCGCCATGGTTCATGCTGCAGCCAAGGCTGGTGTTTTCGATTTGAAGACTATGGCTTTCGAGTCTACCGAGGGTATTCTCAGAGCAGGGGCCACGATCATTGTCAGCTATTTCACACCTGATTTCTTGGATTGGTTGAGCAACTAGGTGCACTATAGGCGTCTAATGAGGGAAAACGGGTCATAAATGATGGGTCTTGGGGCGTCTGGTGTAAGGGGGATAGCGCATCGATGAAAATCTTGTCGGTTCTGAATTTGTTTCTTTGGTGTATTTTATAGACTTTTTACTATACCTTCTGTGTTTGCTGGCAGCAGTGTTGGTGGGAGAAACTGTCTTTGGTAGTGTTTTCCAATCATGCAAGAAATCAACTCAACTATTTCAATCAAAGTGCCATGCTGTGATTTGACGACGTGTGAGAGAGGATTTTTGTGTTTATTATAATCTGGGCAGTATTCAAGAGCAGCATATTCACTAAAATAGAAACTTCTAATGAAGCATCATTACACGGTAAGAGGTTCACGATTATCTGGAGCTGCACAGCTGATGAGACATGTAGGACACTCATGACAAGACGTGCAAGTTATTGAAGGCCGTATGTTGGTACAGTCATCCAGAGCTGTACATTTATCCAGATCTACACACTTAGCGTATTTAGCAGCATATTTTTGAGTCAGCGAATACCCATCTCCATGTCCACCTAGGCTATTAAGGAAAGTTTCCTCGTAGCAGGTACCTATCAACAACCTCGTAAGGTAATCAGTTGCAGTTCTGGTGGACCAAGGATCCAAGCCAAGAGACCGCGAGGCTATGACGGCCCCGCACCGCCGTTCCGCGTGTCTGGGGTAGCGGGAACACCCATCGAGCTCCTCGGGCCTACGGTTCGGTGCACGCTCGGCAACTTTCAGTGACAATCCATCTGATCATCAATATGACTCTTTACTTCCAATTACCCACTCGACGTGCTCTGCCATGAAAGGGATCGCAAATGGCCTGCGAAGGCCTGCCATTCAACGGACAGCTGCTCGGAGCTTGCCAGAGAGCTATGGGACTGTGAATTCGCCTTCCTTTGCAACTTATTCACAATACAACGCACAGGGACGATGGGCTTCCTCGAAGGCTAGGGCCAGGACGGCCATGTTCTTCCCTGGTATGTACTACCACTTAATCTATTATGCAGTTTATCTTATCGACAATTGTATCATCACTGCGATGACCCCGCACTCCATCATCAAACCTCCCGAGCGATGCTAACATTCATCAGGCCAAGGCGTCCAGAAAGTAGGCATGCTAACACCCTGGATCGAGGCCTTCCCCGCAACCGCAAACCCCTTAATTGAAGAACTCGATCATTTAATGGGCTACAAGCTCTCGTCCGTCATCGCCGACGGCCCGAGTACAAAGCTGACCGCCACGCCAAACGCCCAGCCCGCCATCATGGCGACGTCGATTCTCATCCTGCGCATTCTGGAGCGCGAGTTCGGCTTCAAGGCAGCAGAGCGCGTGGACGTCACACTTGGACACTCGCTCGGCGAGTTCGCGGCGCTGGTGGCGGGCGGCTTCGTGGAGTTCGAGGATAGCTTGTATTTGATACGGAGGAGGGCCGAGGTCATGGCCGAGTGCAGCGCGCGCGCCGTCACTGAGTTCGGCGGTGAGTACGGCATGATTGCTATTGTCTCCGAGCCGGATCATATGCCGGGTCTGATTAATGCTATTCATGAGTTTGTGGCTCATGGGCGGGAGGGCAGTAAGGATGACAGCATGCTGCATATCCCGCCCATCTCGCAGGTTCTGGTGGCGAATATCAACAGCAAGAATCAGATTGTATTAAGCGGAAATATTGAGCGCATTAAAGAGCTCTTGGCGCATGTGAGGCAGTTTGGTGGGCATGACCCAAGGGCTGTGAGGTTGAAGAGTGATAGCCCGTTTCATAGCCCGCTCATGATCCCTGCTTCGGCTGTGATGCGGAAGTTGTTGGCGGGGAAGAGTAGGATTAAGGGGAGAGAGCATGAGGATATAGTGAAATTTCCAGGCGTCATGGAGTGCGTTAGCAATGTCTCGGCCAGACCATTCGAGAGCAAGGCTCAGCTGGAAGATCTCTGGGCTAGACAGTGTGTTGAGACGGTTAGGTGGTGGGACAGCATCAAGTTTTTGGATCAGGAGGAGAAGGTTAGGAGGTGGATTGGAATTGGGCCTGGGAAGGTAGGGAGGAATCTGGTGGGGAAAGAAGTGGGCATGCGTGGAAGAGATCTGGTGAAGGGCGGCGGTGTGTGGGGCATCAGTGATCCGAAAGAGATCGAGGAGGTTCTGAAAGCATTGGATGAGACGGAGGGCATTACGGATGATGAGACTTGACATGTCAAAGTTATTGGCATGAAGTAAGAGCGATGTAGATGCTCGATGTGATTATGACAGATACTGTCGGTCAAACTGCATTTTCTTGACAGTTGAGGAGACGATATGGCCAACGTGCCAACCAAACATATGGTGTATCCGAGGACAAGGAGGAAAACAAGCAACTTAATTTATATCTATATACCTATTAGAGAGATGTGCAAGGTTAGGGAGATGAAAGCTTCAGGAGCAAGTTCTTTTCGAAAAAGAACAATCTACTCTAGACTCTTGTCAACTGCTTCGAGGGTGTTCTCGGAGTTCGTAAACGCATCATTTAGCGATAGGCTATATGGAAAACAAATACATCATTATACATCACTGTCCCAATTGAAAACCAAAAGGGCTCCTTGGATACCAAAACGCTCGTAGGTGTCTGAAACAAGCATAGCTACTTGTGATAATGCAAATTAACAATTGACTACCATTATTTTACGCCCGCAGGAAAGTCCAAGCAGAGCTAGATAGTTCTTATCAGCAAACATCTGCAGCGAATAACCTCGAGCACTGAATTATGCAGTTGTCCACTTCGACAGATTGCGAGAGCATGTTTGTACAAGTACATTGAGAATCTCACGTTATCCCTGCGAAACTATACCTTTCTGCTTTTTCTGAAAGAATTTCCTGGATTGTGAAGTTTGTTCAAGCTTTAGAGAAAGTCACGGAGTAATGATGGTGATTAAAATACTAATGATGACGATTTGGCAAGTTATGATGTGCCTTTTTTGACCTAGTTGGTCTGTAGTCTTGACTTTTTATGAAGGCAGCTACACATATCTTGGTCTCCTCCTGACTTGGAATCTCCTGGATAAGAATTCACAGAGGAACGACGTTGGCTCTGGTATCTTTGTAGTCAGATATAGAAGCTTTTCAAGAGCTGAATATGGGATTGTACTAGAGGCTGGGTGCTGATATATTAGTAACTACGTGTAGAGACTACTAACATAAACACACTTGCTTAAAGCGCACCTGAGTTTTTTGTGAACAGGTTCGAGATGTTTTTGATAGTGAAACTTAACTAATACTGTAGGGAGAGGTAGTTGGTATCCAATGAGATGATGCTAATAACTAGAACAATGATAGAAAACAGTGTAGCAGTGATGACAATAACCCCAATGGCACCAGCCCGAATACCCACAACAATGTCTCTGCTGGATTATGCATGAATAAGATGAAGAATGGAACACAAGGGCAATATGGGTTTTATAACAATGCAATGAATGGCATTGTGAGTGGAAGATACACGCCATAAAACCACACATAGCAAGAGCCAAGAGAGGTAGGATATATCACTCTCACTTACATATGTTTAATATATAACATATGATATAACAAACAGACAATTAAGTCCAAACAGCAGATCAACCCCCAGAAACCTCAGAAACCCCTCAAGAACATCTACATCTACATCAAAATCCGCGAATCCCCACCCAGAAATCGCCAAGCCCTCAAGCACGACTCCTCACCTTACACAGCACCCATCCCAGACCCAGCAATAGACAGGAAAGAGCCTCATAGAGCACCGAATCCAATCCAAGCAACTCAAGCACGTCACTCTCCACTATACTGGTCCCAAGTCCCGCTAAATCGCCATCCCAAAACAGATCTGGCTCGAGATGAACGACGACGAAGGCATTGATGATGGCGAGGTGCATGGTGATGGACACTATAACAATGGTCTTTTGCATATTGAGTCGAGCTGCAACCATCAAAGAGTCGTCTTTGCATCAAGGGTGATGGGAAGAGAAGGTCAGGGACAGCGGCGTCCGGGCCGGGGAAATATACGCATGATCATACGGGTAATCGTGTCAGGATGGAGGCGCCGGAATTGGGCAATCACTTTCATATGTGCGAGGCACATGACATGAGAGGTAAAGCTGGTGGAGTTGTCCCAAGGCATCGCAGCTTATTTATTACAAGTTCTGATTACAGAGAGCTGTACAGATCTTCAGCTACAGTCATTCACATCCATATGCTCTAGCGAATATCAACGCACATTCAAGACACCCACAAACATTAAGAAGCAATTCATTCCTATGGATACCGTCATGACTCATTCACCCCTATCCAACTCCAAACACGCCTCGACCAAGATCCAACAGTCAACACAATCCAACACACACAACATCCGCAAAGCCATGCATTCTATGCAATGCCACACACAGACGGTCCATTCGTAATACGCCAATTCAACCAGAAGAAGCCCCACCCAACGCCACTTATGCAATCCATAAACTCCAACAAGAGACACACACAGAGATACAAACAGACACGAACATCATCTAAGCCGCACTAGTGCGTAACCTTTCTCGTTCCCAAACTTCCCACTCTTCCACTCGTCTTTCTAACACCAGTAGTATCCCTCTTTGGGCTCCCGCGTACCTTCATACTGGCACTGCCAGACTTGACCTTCTGGGCAACAAGGTTCTCGATATCATTCTCACGCTCCTCGACATCAACATAGACGGTAGCAACGCTCATGGCGCGAGATTTTTCTCTACCTGGTGATCGGCTACTACGACGGGTAGCACGCATCCGCAGCTGCCATTCCTCTTCAGACTCGGACTCGCCGCGTGATGAGCGGTGGATAGAGACGACTTCCGAAGTAGCTTCCTTGCGTTGCGGGGAGGGTGGTGGTTCTTCGCCCGAAACAGTGCGTGGTGGGTAGGGGTAGTGTCTATCGATGCGAGAGGTCTTGCGGGGTTGTCCTGGGGTTGGGGCGGGGAGACAATCTTCTTGCACGCCGATAGAATTCCGCTCGTTGTCGACCTCGCTGAGTGGTGCTCTTCGAGAGCCATTGGAAGGCGTAGACACACCGCCGCTTTGCAGGCGGGTCTTCTTGGTAGGTGTAGATGGGGCCATTGAGGAAGCGAGAGAAGCTCGTACCTCCTTCTCGATGCGTGCGCGCATCTCACGCTCACACTCCTCCTTCACCCACCAAGATCGGAAGGTGCCTTGATTGAGGTGCAGCCAGTGCTGTTGCGGTCCGACTACCATACCTGGACGCATAAAACGCATGAAGGCGATGATTTCGTTGGCAGTGAAACCATATCTGTAAATGAGATATGCTCCAATGAGGCAACCTGTGCGGCCGAGACCGGCCTTGCAATGCACTGCGATGCCTTTCTTTTGGACGGTGATCATCTCATGAGCCAGGGTGATGAATTTGCGAACAACACCGAGCGATGGACATGTTCCGTCGTCGAAGATCATGTCGAGATGAGTTATTCCAAGGGCCTCAAAGTAAGAAGGGCAGTATAGCTCGGAGTTCAAGCGAACAACGAGACCAATATTACGTTCTGAGAAGTGCTTGAGGACATTCTTGAAAGGCTGTGGAAGAGTGGGATGGTCATCAACTTCCTCCAAGGTCGATGGTAGAGCAGCGAACAATGGAGAGGAGGTTGGAATCGGAGCAACAGGTGTGTGTTGTGGGGAAGCAAAAGCGAGGAAATCCGGGGTCAACCAGTTGAAATCACCCTGATCCACACGCTCGAACTTCTCGTACTCCTCCAGATCGAATTGCGGGAGCGCACAGAAGCCCTCTTCCTTTGCGCGCCATACACCGTACACAACATCTTGGATGTTGATGACATAGTCTGCTTGACTGTAGCCAGCATCGCGGAAGGGCATCAATGGCGGATCGGCTTGCGCAATTGGAGCTAGCGCGAGGTGAGGTGGCCATCCTTGGATCAATACCATGTAGCATGCTAACAAACAAGCAGCATTTGCGCGACCTAATACAGATGATGTTAGTGTTGTAAATAAGAATCTTCAATCAAGTGACACTTACTGCGAGCATCGGCCTTGCTCCAGAATACAACCGGCTTGTTCTTGTTCTCTGGGGCGCCTAGAATGTCGTGAAAGTGTACGGCAAATCGGTACAAGTGCCCAATATGGAGTGGCCCGAAGTCGTGATGGAAAGCATTGTACAAGAGGGTATCATCTACAGAGAAGTAGTAAGGTGGCTCTTGATGCTTGTCGGAGACTGGAGTTGGAGCGGCTGCGGCGCGAGAAGAACGCTTCGAGGGCGACCGAGAGGATTGTTGTGCTGGGTATGGAAAGATGGTCTCTGCAGTTGGTGGGCTGGTGTATGATGCCAGGTACAATCGATCTTCAATAATAGTCAGTACAAGTTCGGGTGTGCACGAGATTCTCTTGAGCGCCTGGAGAGCTTTGTCGAAGACCTCGATCGGCGCTCGAAAACATCCCGTCTCTTGCAATTCGGCGACCTCGCAAGTCTGGTTATTATATTGCATATTGATACAATGATAATGGTAACGAGATAAAGGATGAAAAGCATACGAGCGACGTTGATGGGGAGTGCAGCTTACCAGGAATATATTCGATGATTTGACCGTAGTTAGTTGATCGTAAGGAAGGAGACATGATGAAGAGAGTCTCCAGTTGAGGAGTCGCGAAGGACGTATCTAGGCGGTGGTGAATGCGTGGAAGGTAGGTAGGTATGTCTGCAAGGGAGGCTCGCTGCAGTATTTCCCTCTGTTCTTAGGTAGGTGAGAGTAGGAGCGAGGGTTGTATTGTGTTGTGTTGATATTTGGATGATGTCGTTGAATTGTTTGTTGTTGATCTTATGGATGCATGCTAGTGACCCGACAACAACAACAACAAGGCAGATGTTTTTGTTTTTTCAAGTGCCCGTGCTTGCGCAGTTGAATGATGCAAGGCAATAATGGAGAGGTTGGGGGAAATGGAGAAGATGAATCTAGAGATGCTCTGCTCTGTACAAATATTGGTGTTTTTGGGTGTTGTTGTTGAAGGATTTGTGGGGGAATGATAGAACGAAAGAAGATGTTTTCCTCGATATTGATGGATTGAACAGTCTGGTGGTCGTGGTTGTTTGTATGTACTCGAGCGAGCGGCGGAGGGTGGGCGGTGGTGGTGATGGTAGTGGTGATGGTGATGCACGAATCCACAAAGAGCTAAGACCTGTTATTGTTTACGTGGTAGGCGAGCCAATGGGAGCTGGAGGATGGGGTCCCGCTGACTAGGATCGGTGTCCCATAGCAACCAGCGCACAACCAGCTGTACTTGCTGCAAGGTGTATGTATGTGTATTAGGTATAGAGTATTTCGCTTTCCACGTCGACGTGAATTGAAATGAGTTGAGTCTTTGGCCTTTCCCTTGCTTTACAAGTACAAGTAAAAGTAAAAGTACGTACCTCGGAGAGACTCCGCTCCGCTCCACTCCACTCCACTTTCTCCAATCACAACCTCCGCTCTCTGCCTTGGCATCTCATCCACCTCTCTTCCTGTCTTCCTGTCCCGTCGTCCTGTCCTTCCTCGACTCCTCCTCTCCGCCGCTGCCACCACGACATCAACCTGGCATATGCACCAACCACCACGACCACATCACCCTTCGCCGACGCGGCCGCGGCCGCATGAAAGCACTACCGTATTAACATTGTCCCTTCCACTCCACTCCACGATGACGATTTTCAATCTCAATCTCAATCTCAATCGAACATCCCAATGACCTCAGACCTCACGATTTTGCCTGACACTCCGATACTCACCACCAGCAAGCACGAGCAGTAGCACCGCCGCCAACCAGCACATCCCAACGAGCGAGAGTATCAATCTATGCAGTGCAAGTGCTAAAGAATCCTACGGACAAGCAACTAGAGTAGCCAATATCATCTGTGCCCAACGCCCGACCAGCCGGACTGGACTGTCAAATCCATCTCGCGGAAGTACACACGTATCTCTACGGCATCTATCGATCGAATCTACCTTATTATCCATATCTTACATCATCTACCTCAAAGTCAAGTGAAAGCACTCACTCTCTCCGCACACCAATCCCCAACCTCCTCCAAAGCCCGCCCGCACCCACAACAATGGCGCCCGTCAAAGATCCCGAATTCCCCTGCTCCCTGTAAGTAGCTCCAAACACACACATGACCTTCGCAGCAAAACACACCGCACATTCCCTTGGCCATCCCACCCCTCCCAGCCATCATCATCATCGCCGGCATCCACACACCATGCAATCGCCCAGGTCCAGGCACAGGTCCAGGCACAGGCACAGGTCCAGGCACAGGCACAGGCACCGCTAACGTCCCCCACAGAGTAATCGACATCCCCCTCCCCACAGCGCGGCTCGCGACATCCGCATTGCAGGCACTGCGCGTCGACAAAGAGCTGTCTGCGCTTGTGCAGCGCGACTTCTCCGTCGTGGCGGCTGGGGATGCGGATGGGCAGGCGAGTGTTCTGCGCACCGAGTACCGGGCTACGACGAATCGCATGTTGCGCGTGGCTGTGAATGGGTTCATGGAGAGCTTGGGTGTGGTTCTGGGCGTGATGGAGGAGTTGGACGTCGATGTGCTGGAAGGACGGCCATAGAAGGGAGGGTGAAAAGAGGGACGTAGATGGACGTGGG
This sequence comes from Xenosphaeropsis pyriputrescens, assembly GCA_022609375.1. NCBI lineage: Eukaryota > Fungi > Ascomycota > Leotiomycetes > Phacidiales > Phacidiaceae > Xenosphaeropsis > Xenosphaeropsis pyriputrescens. The sequence continues at coordinate 738,311 of JAGKQE010000002.1, forward strand.
GATGGCATGGGCATGGCATGGGCATGAGCACGAAGATGTAGATGGAGATGAGGCGTATTGCTTGGCGTTTGGAAGGCTGGGGATATGTAATGATACAACGAAGGCATTTCTATCACTTGATGCCTTGACAGTTAATGGAAGTGAGGTTCGAGGGTATGACGAGGCCCTCATGAATTTGCAGTAATGATTTTAAGAAGCCCCTCCCACCGCCCCAATACGCTCATTTATCCCATTTCCCAACGAACCGGATACGTAGTGATTCTGGTTTAAAGTCTCTAACCAGCGGGCGCCAACCCGGTTTGTTCTGTCTCTCGAGTGGATATCGCTTTCCCTTTTTGGGCGCCTTCTTCTTACAATGGTAGAACTGCCAGTATGGCAGATCGATCTTGGTGGAATGCTTGGGCTTTTCCCAAGCATCCAAAGCCCTCATTTCCATCCCGTTGGCTCTCTCGTAATAAACACCATGCTCGGACAGAGCTCCGAAGATGCTTTGGAAAAGCTCGAACTTGCCGCCGCCGCTGCCACCGTCCCCGTCCTGCACGGGTAGATCATCGATGGAGGACGGAATGGTGCCGACAACAGTCATGCTCTTCCCCTCGGGCTCAAAGTCCGCAGTCCACGATGGAGGCTCGTCAGGTACGAAGAACTGGATCCAATCCCCGGCTTTCGCAACGTCTCCCAATGCTTTGCGCTGCTCGTCTTCTGCCGACGTGCTCTCTGTGCTCTCTTGGAAGTCATAACGCGCATTCTGGGCCTGTACGAGTGTGGTTTCTGGATCCAGAGCTAGAAGTCCTTGCTTGATGCCCCATCCACCGCCGCCGCTCACTAATCTTTCGTCAGCACATGAATCCCAATATCCGTGAAACTAATGTCCTGACTTACGAACACGATGCAGTCTCCCCCCTTTGCATATTAGCCAACGTAGATAAACGCACCGCCCTTTCCAAGTCTTGAGAGTCTGCTTCTTCCACTCGATGGGAATCGCCTCCTTGCTCATTTTGTTAGCTAAAGTGCCAACATTCGTTCCTCCGGCCTCTAATCCACGAAGCTGGCTCTCTGAGATGATTACCGCCCAAACTTGCACAGTCTTAGGGGGTGTGTTCTTCGCCTCGAAGTATTTATCGACTGTAGCTTCCAGCTCTCTACTAGCTGGCACCGCTGCATTATCCTCCTCCTCGATCTTCAACTGCCTTACGATGTTCCCCATGCCTGATTCAATTTGACGCCAAGGGGTGAGAGGAACAATTGGGACTTTGACAGACAAGCCATTGGTAGTTTCGGGGAATTGAATGATCTGTGAGTTCTGCTCCTTTCTTTCACAACGCTTCCAAATACCGCTATCGACTTTTACCCACCCATCAACGAACAGTGTCGACGGCCTGCCGTTGCAGAACAAGGTGTTGGCAAGTGGCAGCCTCATCCTCTCGAAAAGATCATCTCCGTGAAGCGGGCGGCGGAACCTGAATTCCAGATTGGGTTTCGTGTCAGAAGCGGGCCGTGTTCTAGGCACCACGTTCCCCCTACGATCAATTATGATGGCAAAGCCCTCATTGCCAGCCTCGTATGGGCCTACCTTTCTTGGGTGAGGAAGCCGGTCGACCACTGCAGAAACCACCGTGGTGTTGATGACCTTTCCTCCAAGATCTCCGAAGCTTTCTAAGCGGTCAACGCCTAGAAATTCTCCGAGAATTTTGGACATGAAAGCCTCGTCATCGATCCAGGAATCGCCTCTGACGAATGAGGGGGTCGTGAGGATAACTAACTTAACCTGCAACTGCTCCTGAAGCGCGTTTCTAATCAAAATCCTAGGAGGGCACCTCATGCGTGGGGTTAAAGAGGCGAGTTGCTTCAAGAAGTCTTCCTTACTCTGCCAAGATGTCAGTAAGAATCAAAGATGAAAATTTGAGGAGGAAAACCGACAGCTTCAGCGGGGTTATCACAGACGAGTGTGCATCGATCATATTCGAAGCGTATAAAAGGCGCAAGATTAGGTTTGGATTGGGTTTTGTCTGTGGGTAGATTCTCCGTAGATGGGGTCTCTGTAGATAGGTTCTCTTTGAATGGATTATCCTCCGTGGATAGCCTTTCCTCCGTAGATAGATTTTCTTCTGTGAATGATTTCTCCACTATGAGTGGGTTCTCCTCTATGGATGGGTTCTCTGTAGATGGGTCCTCCTCTATGGATGAGTCCTTCGTAGATAGCTTTTCCTCTGTGAATGAGTTCTCCTCCGCAGATAGCTTTTCTTCTGTGAATGAGTTCTCTGCTGTGGATGGGTCCTCTGTAGATGGGTTCTCCTCTATGGATAGGTTGTCCAATTTGGATGAATTCTCCTCTGTGGTCAGTTTTTCCTCCGTGGAAAGCTCTTCCTCTGTGAATGAGTTCTCCGTAGATAGCTTTTCTTCTATGAATAGATTCTCCTCTATAGATGAGTTATCCTCTTCGGATGGTTTTTCTTCCTCGAGTAGCTTTTCCTCTGTGGATGAGTCCTTCACTGTAGACGGAATTTCCACCGGAGCTGTATCTTTTGTATCATCGAAGTTGTTGCGTGGTATACATCGTGAGAAAGTCCTTGTAGTCGCGAGCACGGGACGTACACTGCGCACTGGAACACGCAGGGAAAGGCATCGCCTCGCAGGCTGGAGAAGTAACCTGAAGGCCATTGACAATGCTACAGATGGTCACTTTCATCCATCAAGACCAGAAACAGTGCTGAGTTCTGAACGCGAGGAATTGATAGCGCGTGATGATAACGTGTTCGAAAAATTGATGTCGTATTATGTGTGTCGTCGCTAAAGGTCGCTTTCTTGACCCGAGCCATCAGTTTAAGCTCTGGGGTAGCCACAACTTGCATGATACATTATTACACTGCTCTGTACATATAAAATCATACACTTATTTATACTCTTAAATCTTTTAGTGGCATGTCACAAAATATGCAATACTCTCATGAGTGTGAATGATCACATAGAAAGAAGATAAAGAAACGCTCTTTCCTGAAATCAAATATCTATTTGATCTTCATATATTTTTTAGCATGGAAATATTCGAATATTAGATATACCAGTTTTTGTTATGATTTCTGTCTAAACAATCAGCCAACTACTTTACTAAAAGCACCAATGGTTCTTTGGAGACGTGACTTCATTTGTAAATAATATTACTCTTCGTTCAAGGATATCTTTTATATCATACATAAAAACAACACCCCAAACAACGCTACACTGAAACCATGCTGCACCCCCATCTAAGCACCCAGTATATAAATAACCACATTAAATCCCATCGTTCGACCGCTCACCTCCCAAAACATTATGTCTACATGAAAACAATGTTTCAAAGACGAAAGAACCACCCACGGTATCATCGAACGCCCCCAGATAAAGATATAATTCCGAGAAAAAGCCGCACCACTGTATTCAGCAGATTCTATTTCGAGAGGCATATCAACTCTTGACTTCCGCCAATTTCTTCTCCGCCTCTTCAGCCCGGTGGTTTGCATCAGCAACCTGCTGCTTCAGAAACTTGATATACTCAATAGCCTGCTCGACAGTACTAGCTTTTGAGCCTGCGCTCTGTGCAGCTTTCGACTCCTTCGACTCCTTTCCATCCTCTCCATCACCACTGCCACTCTTCTCCGCACCATTTTCCTTCCCACTCGGCGGAAGTAGGGTAGCGATTTCCTGCAGAGCAAAATTGATTCTATTCCGTCGGCCCTGCTCGGCAATTTTGTGGGATGTACGCTTGGAGGTAAGGTTTGTGGAGAGCTCGGTAGGGTACGAAACACCGGGAAGGTGGGTGCCTTCAAGGATGTTCTGGTAATTGGATTTAGAGGCGAGGAGAAGAGATGCGGTGTCGTCAGATACGCTGCCACCACCTGGGAGTAGGGGCTTGATGCTCGGCGAGATCTTGGGACGTAATGCAGGGGATACCTGCACTGAGCTTATAGAACCGCGTTTCTTGGTTCCGCGGGGAAGGAGGTTTGGCGTCTTGCGGATGCTATCTGGTGTAGGGCAGATGCGTGGGCTTTGGCTTGCTGCTATCGTTGGGCGGACAAACACTGGCGAAGGAAGCGGTTGAAAGCCTGGAGTTTTGGAGGCAGAGCTCAGAGTTGGAGTTGTCTGCCCATCAGAGGTTGTTTCAATACGTGACAATTCTGGCTTGGCTGTATCGGTGGACGCGGCTTCGGGGAGAGCAAAATCGTCCATGATATGATCGGCGATAATATTATCATGGGATGGTATAGCTGGTGATTGTTGCTCGCCACTGCTTGAAGGCTTCATCAATTTCATGAGAGAAGCTGGTGTTGCTGGTGATAAGCCACTTTCAGCCACATTAAGTGATTGGGCACATCCTTTTAACTGGCTGGCCAAGTATGGCGAATTTCGTACGGAGCCTGGCTGTGGCAGTGGAGGAGGAGCCATCGCTGTGTCTGGCAGATGCTCTGGAGATATGGATCCATTTTCAGATACTTCAGTGCTTGGAATTGACGGCCCCGAGCCACCATTACTTGCAGGTTGTGATTTTGTACCTGGCTCAACAATTTCCGCGAGAGTTTGAGGAAGGATAACAGTTGAGCCTCCCTTCCGCCTTTGCGGTTTCACGATTGGAGATTGTCGTACAGCACGAGAACTGCGGGGTTTAGCAGCTGGCTTTCTTACCGCTTTCTTGGCTCCACTTGATGGTTGAGGCTCATTGTTGAAGTCGATGGGTGAGGTTGTTGCGGAATTCTCGATACGGAAGGCCTCTTGAACTGTGCGATGCTCGTTCTGAGCGTGTAAGGCAGGAGAGCTTAGTGGACTGAAGTATGCCCCTGGCATCGTAAAATCATTCATTTGAAATTGGGTTTCGAGAGGAGTAACGGCAGGAGAAACCAGGGGAGTGAACGACATCTGTTCTGTGTTAGCTGGACAGCCAGTTCGATTTCCCAAGAGGTTCGACACACGTCTTGCTCCTTTTGTCTTACCTGGAATCTATTGTACTGCTGTTGCTGTTGCGATTCAGGAGTCATGTAGAAGCTGCTAGCTCCTCCATGCATCTCAATGCTATTTGGGGTTGGGGGTACCATGTTTTGAGCATAGTAATTCCGTTGTTGTTCCTGTACGGTCCTCTGCTGCTGTTGCTGGCGCTGTTGCTGGAGATACTGGATCTGCGCATCCAATTCCACCAAACTCTCATGAGAGTCATAGACATTATCGATCTGCGCATTTGGGATCGTTGAGTGATTGGAAACCGGAGCGTTTATCGAATGCTGCTCTTGCATAACCACGTCCTTCATTTGATGCATATGATTGTGTACATCCATATGCGTATCCATTGATTCGTCTCCATTATGTTGCATTTGTACGTGCGATTGATCATCAAACTCCGGGAACCCGAAATGGAGACTATCGCTGAGATTGTTGATATTCATGTCGAGAAATTGTTCAAAGTCCTCATGTGGAGGTGCGGAGAGGGTGGGATCCTCATGGTTCCCCCACAAGACAGAGGAATCCATGGTGTTTTTGTCTTTCTTTCCCTTTGGGACAAGAGAGCGAGGTATCGAGTCTTCGACGTTCTGAGTCTTTGACTCCTCGATTGAGATTCTGTTGTAGATAATGAGCCCTCTACGACGTCGTTGCGGGGCGTGTTCGCGAGCGTCTTGACGCCCGGAACGGTTGTGGGTTTGAGCGCAATAGACCGATAACGAAGTCGACACCTCGCAGCAACGGAGATGCTGGATTGACACTTATCGCGGGAGTCGTTGATGGTTTGAGCAGCGACTCAGGATAGAGAGGTCAAGGTGATGAGAATGTTGGAGAGAAGGTCGTCAGGGCATCATCAGAAGTCTATCGGGTGTCCGATGCATTCGCAATCGCAAGCAATTTCCCTCTTTTTTCCACCTGGATGGTGCCAGTCGTGCCAATGTACCGGCTCAGGCCAAACCTGGACAGCCGTGGAGATAGCGTTTCGGTAATTGACGACGTTCACGAGTATTCTACTTGCTATGAAAATAAATCGCAGTTCAAGGTTGAATTTGAGTATCAGATATTCCTAGAATCATCCTCCTTCCTTTCTTTTCTCACATACTGTTTCGAATGTCTCGTCCTTTCTCGATTATTCTTCTGTTTTTATCTTTCTGCACAAATAAGAACGATCGATTTTGTTGGTGGAATGAATTTTGTGAAATTACTTTTGGTTTTGCCGAAGGGCACACACATTTGCAGTATACATGCTGTCCACCAAGACCACAACTACCAGAACCTGCACAGTCTCAAATTCTACCCGCGAGGTTCAGCTTGCAGTAATAAAGCCTTTTGACTATTATGTATTGCCCTTGGGCCCATGACCCCGCTGGTCCGTGTATTATCAATACCCTGTACTTCCACTCTTCGTACTGGAGCACTTTATGCAGTTCGAGGTGTACTCTGTGCTAAGTGTATGGAGTACACGTTCTAGATACAACATTAGCAAACCCTGCACGAATATAACCATGGGACGCTGGTACCTTATGGACATGATGGGTAGGGTGTAACGTATAAGTGGGATGTTCAATGCCATTGTGTCTTGATGAGACTCGTGGGGGAGTCTTCCCCTCCTTATTGCACTTGACGGGTATCTCATAACTTCGAACGAAGCAAAACAGCACTTCCCAAGACCAGATAGAGAAAGTGACCTTCTAACCGAGCAAGTTTTTATAGACCACAGAAGTACCTTGACTATCCACCTCCGGGGAGCAGGATAGTGCTGCCACAGAAAAATAGTTTGCAGGAGACCTTGCAGGATGGCAGACTCTGTCCCATGGAAAACCATGTCTCTTGCAGGACCACAACAAGGGAGATTCGCAAGCAAGACTAGTCGTTTTCAGGGGGTTGGACTTTTCGACACACGCCTACTTGAAATCCAGTCTTCTTATTGGACTATTCAGGCGCTGAAAGCTTAATGTTTGGCTGGCGGGGAGCCGATGAGAAGACTGGCATCTGACTTAGTTGGTAGAGAGAGCACGTAGGATCTGTTGAACTTCTCCCACTCGTGAGATCCATTCATACATGATGTACTAAAGCCTGCAGATTTGTGCGAGGGAGCGTAGGAGTTGCAACATCAGAAACCGAACCCCGAAAGCATCAGATGAGCCTTGCTGCTATTTGTCTGATCAGATGAGCGTGGTCATGGAGATTGATGATGTGAAAAGCGTGCTATTGCTGACTCTGAATTTCCATATAACCTGGAGAGGATGGGTAGAAGCTTCTGACGAGGTCATGAAACGTTGACATAGCATGACCAAAGGAACTCTTCTCATTTAAGTACAAAATGTTGGTATTCGGTGAAGGAAAAAGAGCACAACTACATAGTACTTGGATGCTCTTATTCACCGTTGGCCCGAGAAGGCTTGTGAAGATTTCAAAGCCTTTGAGGAAACGAAGGTCAGGAAAGGTTGATTCGTGTAGTCTGTAAATATGTACTTACATCTATACGTGCACACCTCGTATGCATGTACAGTGAAAGTGCACACATTATTCACACTTATCCCTGTGCTAATTTTGCAATCACCGACGAGACTCGCTGAACAAACATCGACGAAGTCTCCGATGAAGCCTCGCACCGAAGTTCCCACGGACCAATGAGACCAACAGTTACATTTTCCATAACCATTTTGGTAGCCATGGCCTCACAGTGCCTAGAATATTATTCAGAAGTCAGCTTAAGCATTCTGGCTCTTTCTTGGCGGTACTCCTCCGAAATACCGGATAGATCTGGCAATGGCGGAAACTATTCCTGCTGTAAGAATTAGGAATAACCATGGCAGATCTTCAGATCACGATCTGCTGTTTTTCAGTTGTCGAAACGGGGATCGTCAGCGGGGTAGGCGGAGTGGCATGTCACGGCTGAGCACGGAATATTTTATAATCAGACTGTTCTGAATGGCTGTTCATGAGCCGCCCGTTTTGGAAGGTGAACAGAGCACTGGACGAGATATGTATATCCATGATGTTCATGGCGCTCCTAAAGATAGTGGACCGTCGTTGGAACTTTTTGCTGATAATATTCGCGAGTCGTCAACTGAACGTGGTATACCTATAACGCTCTATGTACTAATCCCTTCGTACTTCTTCTATAAAGCACTTATGAGCCCAGTATCGATATCGATCTTTTCAAAAGTAGAAAACTTCTTTACTCATAGGGATAGATATGATGGCCTACATGAACTACGTAGTAGCATAGCGTAACAATCATAGTCCATCCTTTAAGTGAGCGGGAAGTCAAAGTGCACGATGAATTACATCCCGAAACTCTACGTAGTACTCCGCATTAGTATTCCAGGACCCCGGTGCAGCAATGAACACATTCCAAAGACGGAGAGAGAGAGCGTGACCTGTATGTATCGTAGGTGGGCAAGAGTGTAGATCTTCAAGAGACCACGAACTACCTATCCATGACTTGACCATCACACGTCGAAATAGTTTCCCCATTTGGAAACGAGAACCTTTCATGCAGCTTCGAGTCCTTAGCAGGACGACAAGCAAATCATCTATCTGACAGGCTCTTGGATAGCATCCCATGCATTCCTCCGTAGCCTGGTGCTTCGCGTGCATATCTCCCTTGTAGGTTCCGTTGTACTGGGAACGATACACACTCCACAAGTAAGCTCTTCTATCAAGGGCGCACCTCAAAATTGGATTGAATTTGTAAGACCAATATAGACAACTAGTTGGTTGGGTGTTAATGATTTGTGGATGTGAGGGAAGAGCTATGCAGTTGTTCAGGATCACAAATTCGGTTCCCAGCAGCCATATAATATTATATCGAGAGCCTTGATGTCGTTGAAAATGCTTCCTCGTCTACCATGGCTAATTATCGAGAGATATAGCCCTCAAGGTTTCCTCAACAAGTACAGATTCATAGGCCCATACGTCTGGTATGCATACAACTCTTCGAACTTGTACTACTCTTGATAGGCTGCACCTCTTAACGATTGTTTCTACATCAATCAGAAAAGTATCAACACAGGTATAGTTTCGAGTGACTGAAAGTGCTCAACAAATGCCCCAAGACCTGATGGAATATGTGTGTTCTGCAAAGTTGTAAAGCACTACCTACACAATGTCCACTACCCTAGCCTTTTCTTTACGATATCACCAGGACCGCAAACAACACATTCCAAAAACCCCAAGAATAATCATAAATATAGCCCATCATGCATTCATGAGCCTTCCATGTAGATCAACCATTTCCTTGAGCAAGTAACCCAGCACCGAAGCCGTTGGTGAGGACATGCTCCTGCGATACCTCATCCCCTCAACGCCCAATCCCCCACTCCCAACAGCCACCACCATCCAAACCACCACCCACACATTCCAGAAACACCTCAAACTCCAAGAATAGAATGAAGTATAAGCCAGCATAAACCTCTGAAAATTTGAAGTAGGCTTACGGTGGCTTTGAGCGCCCAATCCCGCATCGAACTTCCACGATGGGAATTCCTCTTCGGGAGCCTCCTTTCGACGCCGGTATCCACCACCACAACCCACAAGCGCCAACACCACCCACCACGAGTTCCAGAAACGTCTCAAAATTCAAGGGCTGCTTGTGGGGTAGTTTGAGATGCATCTCTGAAAATTTCATGTGGGGTTACCGTTGACTTGAGGGAGACTTCCGGTGTTGGGATCAGCTGCGAGCGAGGTTAGCGTCGACGTGCCTGGTATGGTGCTCGTATAGCCTTGGCACTTTATCAGCTTCGTATTTTCTTTTCTTAGATGCAAGGTGGATGACCTGTGCTAAGGTAGGTAGATTGGTCTTGGAGCATTGTGCATGGTATATGTAAGATGCTGAGCACCAGGAGGTAAAGCATCTCAAGCACCTCAAACACCTCAAGCACTTTAAGTCTCACAGGTCATCAATCACTCAAGCAAGGAAGCAAGCAATCAGTTAAGAATTTAGTCAAGCAATCAATCAGAGCATTCACAAAAGTCAAATCACAAGGACATGAGAACCATTGAATTAATCGCAGAAAGTTTTCCATATGCCTAGGAGTAGGTTGCAGTGAAGACTAAGCAGCAACCACAGAAGTTCTAGATACAGGTGCTACGATCTAAGAAAGTCGCAACAAATGCAGCATGAGCCACAGAAGCTGAAAAGGCCAAAGCCACCAAACCAAATCCATCGCAAAGAAGTTCCTTTTCAAAGAGAAGATTACAGAGCCACAGGCCAACCTGGAAAGGAAGAAGAGTGGGAGTGCAGAATCATCGCAAATGAAAATGTGATCGGTGAAGCCAACCAACGACCCTTCAAGGCAGAGAGACAACGGAACCCAGAAGAAGGGAACGATGTACTGGAATGAAGGTTTCAAACTCCGAAGAGAAAGAAGGTGTCGATGAGGATCGATGATCAGTAAAGGAAAACAAGTGGGGGAAAAACAACGCAAAGTGGAAAAAGAAAAACAATTTCTGGGTGAGTGCCATATTCGTATCTGCATCCTGCCCTGCAACCATTGAAAAACTCCTCCGTTCAAAAGTAACAAGTTCCTTTTTTTTGTCCTGATTCGCAATAACAAGCCAAGCCTAAGTTCGTAAAGGAAACCGAAGAAAAGAGGTGGAGAGAAGTTTCATTGTACAGTTGTCATGCCAAACCCCACCGGACTCCAACCAGAAGAGGGGACAAAGGAAGGAAGTCGGAAAGCAGAGAGAGGTAGGTGTGAAAATGCAGTTTTTGTGTCTCAGCGTCCACATACAGTTGAGACGCCCAATCAACATGCCAAAGGAAAGTACTTCATTCGGAACACTTAGCGCAATGAATGGTGTGCCCAAGGAAAAAGAGAAACAATGCCACCCAATTGTACCGCAAGACCAGAAGTAGAAGACCAGTGCATGCCGGTATCAAGGAACGCCACTCGCTCAGACATAACTCCTTTTGCTATACCGGGGATTGAATGAATGCAAATGCCATGGAGCCTCTACTGTAAGGTTGTTAGCTTGAGGTCAGAAGGTCAAGGAGGTGAGAGAAACTTACGTTGAGGGGAGCAAAGTTGCCATATGGGTGGCTTGGAGGCATTCCCATAGATTGGTATTGGGGTGGTGGAGGAGCTGGGCGGTATGGGGTACCGGCTGGACCAGAGTTGTTCTGAGAGCGACCCCAGCTCAATCGAACACGAGAGTTTCCGATTGGATAGCCCTGCATCTGATTTATCGCCATCTCAGCTGCGTGACGCTGCACAAACTGGACGAAGCCACATCCCTTTCCTGGAGGAATCTTCACATACGTAATCTCGCCGAAGCCCTGGAAGAAGGAGCGGAGCTCATCCTCGGTGACGTAACCAGAGAGACCACCAACGAACACAGTGGTATTGTTTGGGTCTGTGAACTGGTTCATTGGCTGTGGAGTACCGTAGTAGGACATTGGTGGGGCACCCATCTGGTACATGCCTGGAGCGCCCATAGCTGCACCCGGCATACCACCCGGCATACCAACCATACCGCCAGCTGGACCACCGCCCGTCTTGTTCTTTGGAGTGGCAGTTGAGATTCTCATTGGTCGGTTGCCGCAATAAACACCCTGCATCTCAGTCAAGGCACGCTGCTGGTCCGACTCCTCAGAGAAACGAACAAAACCGTAGCCACGGGACATTCCAGAAATTGGATCGGTCATGATCTTGGCGGACTTGCAGCTGGGGAATCGGGACTGGAAAAGAGACACCAAAACATACTCGTTGACCTCAGGACCGAGATCACCGACGAATATGCTGAATTCTGGGCCACGATCATCACTTTACCATACATTAGCCATTTAAATTGTAAAGACAACCACCCAGAAGAATGACTGTAGTGATGGATGTGATACTTACCGACGATCGGCCAAACCACCACCAGAGGCCCAGTTAAGCTTGAAGGGACGGTTGGTGTTTGGAATCATGCTTCCGTTGAGAGTAAGTGCCTTGGAAGCAGCAGTTGGAGACTGGAAGTCGATGAAGCAGTAGCCAGCGTTACTTTAAAAAAAATGTTAGTTGTGCTTGGATTCTATTTTATTTTTATCTGGCTGTGCGAGAGTGAGAGGATTTCGGTGTTGTAAAGTGTGGTGATGTACGATGTGTGAAAGTGTAAAAGATCCTGAGACAAAGGTGAAGGATCAAAGTGAGTCATGGAATGATTACAAGCCAAAAGCTCATATGTGTGATGTATCGATTCAAAGAAAGAGAGAGGGGGAGATCGTAGCATGTGAAGAAAGAGACTCACCCCGAGAATTTATCACGGATCATCTTCACGTTGACCTGCTCACCCATACCGAACCAGATGGATCTGATGAAGTTCTCATCAATCCATGGCTCCAACTCACCCATCCTGTGAGAAAGTTAGCAAGGGTCATTGATGTTCCTGTGATTGTGAATGTTGGTGTTGATGCCGAAATCAATGGCCCCCTATCGAAGCGAATCACGTGATACGGGATAACAAATAACAGCGAAGAACACTTCAAAGAATCCAGCGGATTCCAAAGTCCAAACACAAATCAAAGACACCAATCGATTGTTGTGATGTTGAAGATTCATTGAGGATGTTCACTTACCAAAGAGTGGTCTTTGCGTCACCACCCTGAACACTTCCAGTGGAAGCACCATCGCCGGCCTGACCCTGGAATGGGGCTGGGGAGCCCGACTCCTGGCCGTGCTGGGTAATACCTTGCTGGCCCGGCATTGCCTGCTGACCTGGTTGCTGGGAGGTAGTGTTGCCGTTACCTTCGGCGAATTGAGCAGACTGTCCTTGGTTCGGATCAAAAGACGGGAACGACATTACTACCATGGCGTTAGTTGGGTGCGAGGATTCCGAGTTGGGGAATGCCATTGCGTGAGAGAGTTTTGTAATAGAATGAATCAAAAGTGTTGTTCGGAAAATGACTGTAAAGGAATCGAACGATCGTGGTAAAGCAGAGAGCGCGTTGAGCTTGGAGCGAAAGCAGGATGTAGGAGTAGGGAAGTGGGGAATTGGGGAAGGTCGAGATCGACCGGTAGAAGTAGGCGTATTAAATACTCGTCGACGAGTCCTTAGCGAAAGAACAAGAAACTAATTCCTGAAACGAGTTTGCATCCCTTTGATCTCCTCGATGATTCATATATCTTTGATGGTGGGTGACTCGAATCATGGTGACTGATCGAGTGCCTCGCGAGGCATTCGATATAGTCACGATGTGGTGGGTAGGAGGCTCGTCACGGGTGTGGATGGCTGGGCTCTCAGGCAATCTTGGAAGAGATGCCTTGTTGTATGTTTACATCAGGACATCCATGTCCATCTGACCACATGCTACTCGGCCTCAACCCCTTTCATCAAAAGAGATCATACTTGAAGATGATACATGTGGGCTTGCAGGCATCAAGAGGCATGACGATATATATCCATCAAGTGTGTCTCTAAACAGTGCGTCATGCAGTTTGCTTACACTCCAACAGATATATATGATCTCTACCTCAACACCCATAACGGCAACACTGAAGTTGGCCATACGCAAGTGCGAAATTCAAGTGAAGCCGACAGAAACCATAAGATTTCAATACTCCAATTTCTGCTCTCCGAACTCGAAGTGGGTTCGGCATCACCAGCAAGATCCAAATCTTACTGATGAAGTGTCTTACACTGACAGTCAGATTGATGGCCAGATGTACCAGGCGAAATAGGGATTGAAACTTCAAGATCCTATTCGCTAGTCATGCAAAAATCCAATTGCAATGCACAGCGGAAGCTGTTCATAAGACAAAAAGACGTTCATATATGACATCCCCTTGTTTACAGCTGTGCGACTTGTGCCTTTCAGCCACTGCAATCAAGAACCCTCAAAATTCCAGTCACAGTAGCTGCATCGGTCAATTCAAGATCACCATCGAGAACGCACAGAAAATAAGACACGCCTGGTGTGTGTCTTGAGTGAGCCAATACCTGATGTCAATCAAGTTCCAATGTGAGTGCTGACGAAGTGATGAAACTTCAAAACGTTCGGGCCCATTCTCAGTCCCTTGCCATCCGCTCAAGAGCAGGTTTCATGGCAAATTTGGATATGATGCTCTGCACGGAAACATACAAGCAGACGAAGTATAGCTGCAGCATCCACAATCCCAACAAACACCTAGAAACCTCAAGCTGTGTTCCCAAATTGGCGCAGGCTGCTCCAGGCGGATGCTGATAAAGGGGGGGGGGGGGGGGGATGCTGTGGTTTCTCATGCACGACACGTCGGAAATGAAGTTTTCAAATCTCATGTGCGCAATGGCCCATCCCACAACCGTCCAGAATTCCTACTGACAGCCTTCAGGTCTCCCCCGCATCTCAAGACATTTGGGATTTCTTTTCAGCCCAGGATACTGACATCGTCCCACAACTAAGAAATAACTCTCATACTTTCCGAAAAAAGCACAAGAGGTATGACGTAGCCATGCCGGTAATGGAGATCTTCACCAACTTCAATTTCCAACATGTGCCATAAATGCGATTCGCTCAGCAGCTCAGAGCTTCGTTTCGGAACGTAAGAATAAACGTAGGTGGGCTCTGTATCCGTCCGTGTGGGGGGAAAAATTACATACTGATTTTTCCAACTCAGATATGAACAGATCAAACTTCGTTCTTCGCGATCAAGTATATTATTATCTTCGGAACAGAAGATATTTCGAATCGAATCGGGTCGGTTTTTTATTCAACGAATTATACGCTCGCGATTATAGGAGGGGTTTCGTAGGTAAGGACTCGCAGGAAGAGGGAGAAATCGCTCCAAATCTGCAAAGACAAGAACATCTGTAAGTAACAATTTCGCACAAGACGTCTTTTCTATTCTCGATATTTTCTCTTTGGAAGAGGGTAGACATGAGATTGATTTTCTTTTCTTCTTCTTTTTTTGGGTGACTAGTAGGGTAACAGCTATATATGTACAGCAGCGCATATAAAGCAACGAAAATGGAGGAAGAAGAACGGAAGTAAGACCTTCAAGGGGACTGGAGAAAACGATATAACGCATGATAATTTCGATTGGCTTACTGCGCCATGTTGCCACTTGAATGCCAGCAAACAAAACAGCGCAACCGCACAAAAGAAAATCTGGCATCGCTGTCATGCAACGCAGCAGGTGAGCGACTTGCTTTGCCACACAATGCATCGCCAGTAAGGGAGGATATGTTGGTACTAGCAATGCAACAATCCATCCGTACCGCGCAAGATTCGCCCTCAATTGCCATGCCTGTGTTGCATCTCTCTCCACCGCCCATCGAACGCAGGAAACCCAATGCGCCCCGAAACAATTGACAGCAAGGAGGAGGTATGGTACACTGAGGACTGAGGGCTGTGGACTGTGTTTCCGCTGAGGGTGGAGAGGCAAGGTTGTCTTTTGATGACGGCGACCAGTGTGGTCCATGGGGTGATGATGCCTTTCACCTGTCTTCTAGATTCAAGGCATTCGAAGACAGTGTGATGGGATATTTGGAGGGAATGTCAAGCTCTTTTTGTTATGCTGCTCAGTGTCCGGTGGTGATGGGGTGCGGTCCACTTAAGCGCAAGAGCGAGATTTCTGTTCGAAAAATGATCGACTTACAGATTGACCGGGTTTAAAGCTGTTTTTTGGGGGGTGGTGAGAAAACTTCAACGCGCGCTGGAGTAATTCAGAAGTGAAGCACCGGGGGGGCGATACAGAAAGGACGCAAAGGACCAAATGAATATCGACAGGAAACGACGAGGACGTGGAAGAAGGACGGTTAAAGGCTTTTTAAGTGATGTGCGAAGGTGCAAAGGTGCGAAGGTGCGAGCAGGAGCAGAAAAGCAGTTAAGCAGTTTTTTTCTTTCGCGGACGACGAAGAGAGAAGAGGAGAGGAGAGGAGAGGTGAGGTGAGGTGAGGTAGGTAAGGTAAGGTAAGGTAAGGTAGGTAAGGTAGGTAGGTAGGTAGATGAAGAGAGGTAGGTTAAGGTAGGTTAAGGTAGGTAAAGGTAGGTAAAGGTAGGTAAAGGTAGGTAATAGGTCTGTGTGGTGAGTTAAGATGGTGGGGGGAGGAGGATGGTGACCCAGATAAATTAGCTGGAGAGAGAGTTGAGAGTTGAGAGAGAGAGAGAGAGAGAGAGAGTCGAGGGTTGGGTAGTGGGTAGTGGGTGGAGGTAGGTAGGTAGTGTGATTGAGGTTTATGTGTGTACATAGTATGTGTGTATGTGTGTGTGTGTATGTGTGTATGTGTGTGTATGTGTGTATGTGTGTGGCATGTGTGGTGTGTGTGAGTGTGCGTACAGAGAGAGAGAGAGAGAGAGAGAGAGAGAGAGAGAGAGAGACTGGCACACACACAGAGAGCAGAGACGCACACCAGACTATGCAAATACGTGGTGGACCACCAGACTGGCTGTGTGCGTATATGTGGGTGTGTGTACTTGTAAGGCGAAGGCAGGCAAGGTTAGCAGGTACTCAGGTAGGCAAGGCAAGGCAAGGCAAGGTAAGGCAAGGTAAGGCAAGGTAAGGCAAGGTAAGGCAAGGTAAGGCAAGGTAAGGTTGAGCGACGGCAGTCGACAATCGACAATCGACAATCGACAATCGACAAAGAAAGAGCTTGGGAGCACTACCTTACTCGAAGGACGGTGGTGTCTGAGTATGCGCGAGTGAGAAGAAGATGCTTGTCGAATGAGGCCAAGAGCCTTTGATGGTTGTGAATAAGTCCAGCTAAGTGTTAGAATACTACATAGTACATACTACCTATTCTTCTCTGTCTGTCTGTCTGCATACTCAAAGTAACGGAGGCACAAACTGGTGGCTTCCTGAGCTTTGCCTGGTTGAATTCAACATTCTTTGAGTTGAATCAACACATCTCAAGTACTATGTACATAGTACGCCTCGATATTCCATTGTTGCTTTTGTATTTGTTTTTGCTTGATCCAGAGTATTCCTCACGGATGGATAGGTGGGACTGGTGGCAAGTTTGATTACTTACAAAGTAAGGTAGCTAGCTACCTAGCTATTCGATTCTAGCCAAGGTACAACAGTATGAGGTAAAAGCTACCTATCTATTATCGATCGAGAGCAGACGCAATGGGAAGAAAAGACACCGAAGATGAGTAATGATGATGCACTGACTATTGCCTTAGGAAGGGAGAAGCATGTATTCCTACCTTATGTGCTTTTGTACTTGAGTATTGTAGAATACTAGAATACTTAGAATGTCATTGATTCCTTTCCATGGACGACAACTCTTTTTTCATAGTGCCCGTGCGGGCGTGAGAAAGAAGCGTTGAAGTATATCCACATGTAGGATGTTCAACATTCAAATACATACTATGTACATAGTAGGTATGAATACATGATGAGTATTTTCTCCAGCTAGGACCACTCTTTGTCCTGTTTCCTTTGGTAACAGCTGCCGAGTAGACAAACCATTGCCAGAGATCCGGCTCACCAATTCAATGTCTCTTCTCTTTTCCCTTCTCTACTCAACTGGTGGAGCTATGCAGAATATCTCTGAAGACGACGAAGAAGAGGAGAGACATATGACTACGGGCGACACGAACGACAAACAACTTACCTACCCATAGACTATCGCTTAGCTTTGGGCCTTATTCCGAGAGCTCCATGTCCATCGAGCCGGCGGCACGCAAAGGTAAAGGTAAAAAGACGCAAGAATTCGACCTTGTGAGCTTGCGGATGAGACTTAAGACTATTCTACGGCCGACCATAGACAAGCAGAACGAGAACTGCATCTAGGCAAAGAAGACCCAGAGGATGCAGAGGGCAGGAAAATGGAAGAATTATGAACCAAAAGAGTGGCCTGGTAGAGCAGTGGGCTTCAAGAACAATCCTCCGGTATTTTCAGTCCTCATGAATATTCCGTCAGCCCGAAAATACTGGACCACCATAATACCACGCCGTGTGCATTTGTAGCATGTTTAATAAGCAACGGCTTCGAGGATTCTTATTTCATCTCGGCCTTCCTTCAGCCGGGCCAGACGATGAGAAAAGAGCCAGGTAGGTACGGACATGAGGTCAACATCCACCGAGGCACGTACATACATGTGTGAAGACGGTCTCTTGACAACCTCAATATCATCCACAGGGCAAAATCCAAAATCAACAAGAGCGAGAAGAAGAAAATCTTTGATGTTACATAAGCAGAACAGGCAATCAACTCAACAACAGAATCAGACTCAGGCTCAGACACTCAGATCACGCAGGGCTACCTACGGTAGGTACCTAGGTACTGCAAGGTTGAACAAGGGCAGCACTTCTTTGCAGGACTCTTGCAGCGACTCAACACACTTCGTTTACCCGTTTGGTGCATAGCATGGCCTATCAGGGCCATAGTACGCCTTCATATGTGAGGCTGGCGGTGGATCGTGTGGGATGGGGCTGAGGACTTGGACGACGCCATTCCGAGATGGGTCACTTGCAAACAAGGTGAACCCGTGATGAGCGATGATGGATGCAGCGGCGCCTGTTACGATGGCGATAGAAGCTGATGCTGCAGCTGCTGCTATGACGGGTAGCCGAAGTGCATGCTGTGTGATGCTGTGACGAGATGCTGCAAATCTGCAAGAGACTGGCCACTCGTGTTTGGAGATGCTACCCAATGGAGATACAAGTCAACTTGAATGTGGCTTAGACTCGATGACATTATCATCAGTCGTTTTGCCATGGTACGCAAGAGCTTGATAATCTATTTATAATATCTCTTCAACGTATCACTACCTATCCCCAGTACTCTCTCCCCAGCCCATCAGGCATAAGACAGAATACCACTCTGGAATTATTCCTAAAGTCTAACGACATCCGGTATCTATATCTTCATTTTAACATGAATTCATCCCAATCCAAATGCTCGATGTGTACTACGTATTACTACGTACATACATCACACTCGGGCAGAACTTGGACATCCCTCGCTCCAAAGCCGGCACGGGCACGGCAGATCTTGCACACTCAACAAGTGGGAGTGGAAGTGGAAGTGGAAGTGGAAGCGGAAGTTTTGCAAACAAGCACCAATATCATATTCTACAAGCACACAGGCCAACCTCACGCAATGAAAAAGCTCCGTCATCCGGGATCACTGACCTCCACACTTCGACTTGCTTGCGGTCCCCTTCGTCAGAACCTTGCCCATCCCTACCTCACCAGCTTACCTAGGCACCTAGGTAACTCTAGGAATACCAATCGCAACAAGCATCTCATCCGAGTGGGAAGAAGGAAAAAGAAAAAAAAGAAAGAGAAAAAGACCCGGAGCCGAAAGTGAAGAAAAGAAGAGAAAAGTAAAGAAAAGAAAAGTAAAGAAAAATAAAGAAAAATTGAGAGGAAAATTCATGGTTAACGTCCATGGTATCCGGCCGAGTCCCCGTCTTGATGGGAAGCACACAATTATTATGTATTATGAACATTCATTAAAACAGAAATGAAACAACCTTGCATCATTCATATCTATATGTTGTGTATGAAAAAGTCAAACGAAACCTGAAGCCCGCCTGCCTGCATTTCGGCCCAATCCGACTCGAGTGTAACCTCCTCAGACATTCCACATAAGATGTAAAGTAAGTAGATGCATACAAGTAGACACGTGATGTTTACATCTTCCAAATCATCCTTCACACACGCTTCCTATGTACTATGTACTGTATGTATTCGTATTCTTCCTTCCACAACTCTCGGGAACATATCAATATCAATATGAACAGCCACTGTGCAAGCACTCAACACACGGCGTGCCACGGCGCGAATATGTGATGATACGGCATCAATACGGTATCTATGTCACTGGACTCTCGGCCCAAGCAAGTAAGCAAGCAGGGAGATCATCAGATCCAGCTAGATGACTATCCGGCCCAGTAGCACGGAGCTTCCAGGCACGGCGTCCTCGAGTCACAGTCACTGCCACGGTGACGGTCACGGTCACGGCCACGGCCACAATCGCAGCCATGGCTAGCTACCCTTAGGGATATCCATATATCCATCTCCATCTCCATCTTCATCTCCATATCCTAGGTAAGTAACATGCTGCAAGCCATGCCGTACACAAGGTCAAGCATCGCACCACAGTCCACAGTCCACAGTCCACATTTGCCAGCATCCAGCACTCAACACTCAGACACAATGCCCAGACGGCAGAGTCACATCGCCGTCGCCCTCTCTCCAGCGTGTTCGAGGCCCAGCTCGCACACTGTTCACACTGTCCACGCTGTTCGATGACTACCTACGCCATATGACGTGACGGCACCTCACTAACAGGCAGGTAAGTTTTCCTTGCACGCGTGCGAGGTCCATCGATGTGACTGCCGTATTCGCCTTTCACCCTTCACCCATTGCCCATCGCACATCGCACATCGCCCGCACCACGGCGTCGCCTCTCTGGACCTTGCCTGCCCTATGGACCGTCGTTGGTATATCCCTGTACTGAGTAGGCTGTGGATGGCGAGAGTAGACATGGAGCGGCCTGCTGTCGAGTACTCTGGGCGGTTTGTCTTACATAAAGTGGTTGAGGGGGGCGGGTATTCGACGATGCTGTGGAATAGAGAGGGGGAGAGAGAGAGAGAGAGAGATTTGGGATTATTTAGGGGATTGTTGAATTCCAATCATTAGGTAGTTATACTCAGCTATATATAATATATAATATCTGTCGTATGTATTGTTACAGGCAGGGGGACATGGAATCTCGAGCTCAATAGATATTGAGAAATTGAACGTCATATAGTTATTAATTTCTATATTTATTCGGAGTTTCGGTGATTTATGTTATATAGTAATTTAGATATCTACAGTTGTTCACGGCTCTATAATTCTTCAAACCCTCAAAATCGTTAGAAGTGTAAAATCGTAGAATCTAGCTGTAGTCAGCGGGCATAATTTAACCAGTTAGAGGTACGATTCGATACTCATCATTATTTATACTTGCTCTGATGTAAGATTATTGTGCTGTGAAAGGTACTTTTTATCGGACAGGATATATATGTATCGAGTATTCACACATTTATATTCATACAGATATTATCTTCCACTTTATTCATAGATATCTCTTGATGAAGTCCACCTCAATCGATGTCTAAATTTGTCATTGAAACAAGCGTATCTGAAACATATTGTACTATGTACTTCGAAGCTCGAATACAAACCCCAACTATTCTCCATCTTCATAGAATCTTTCTTCACTCTTCCCTCGAAGAAGAGCAAGTCAACCAAGCTCACCTCCAGCCACCCAGAAATCTCCATGTGGCAAGGAAAGGCTACTACTTATTACCTACCCAACCACCACAAAGCACAAGCTCGACTCCAAGCTTCAATCCAAGCTCCCAAGTGCAACTCTCCCCTCCACCCTCGCACCTCACCTCAACACCATTCAACGCACATCCACCGTCGAAGAAGCAACCGTGGCAGCTTACCTCAGACAGACTAGGATATCCTACGCAAACCCCACCAATCCAATCCAATCAGTCCCATTCTACGCACAGTAGCACTGTAGAACACACCAGCACATCCGTCCCTCGCTCAGCGCCCTCGTAACCCAACCCAACCCAACCCAACCCCAGGACTGAGTACCAGAAGTCTGGTAGCGAAGCGATGAGATTTTCTTGAGATCCGGGCGTGGAGCGAGAAGGACGGAGGTGCGAGACTGTACCGCAGTAGTAGAGTGACTACTGCGTAGACCACTCATAGCTCTTGAATTGCTTGCTCGGTGACTTGTGGTTGGCCTTTGCGGCCGGTAGTCGGACGGTAGGTTGGGAGGATGGGGGGAGCGGGATGGATTCTATGCTAGAATACTCGTATGAATGATGGATACTGGATATTTATTCGTTGTTGGTGATGGTGGGGTCATGGGATGGATCTTCGTGCATTAGAACTGAAGACTCTACTCTACTCTATTCTCTTCTACATAGTACAGTCCGAATAGTTGGCCGAGGTCTGCTTGGAGGCTGTCGAGTGTTGGAATTGCTGCTTGGTGAGCGTTGTAACGGGGAATGTATACGTATATTGGGTATTACAACTTGCTTCCTTACTTCCAGCTATTGGAGATTGATGCTCTGTTGATGGCCGGCGTTGTATTCAATAGTGAGTGGAGACGGCGTACAAGGTATGTACATTACATACAATTCAACCAGTTGCCCAGGGGAGAAATATCGAGACGGGCTATTCTACCTGCCGTCGACGTTGTGGGCATGATGGACATATGAGAAGGCATAGCATTGTCCCTCGTCCTTATCCCCTTCACTGCTTAGTACACCGAGATCTCGAGTTGAGGCAGAGTCTTGAGCTTGGGGAACATGCACGTAGACGGTGAAGATGAGCATCAGTAAGAGAACGTCGTACGCATGTACGTGTACATGTACCTGAGCTGCACGCAATCAATCTGCCATCCCATAGGCCACACCCAGAGTAGATATGTGAGACGATGGTGAGGACGCAAGCAAGCAAGAAAGAAAGTGTGCAGCAGCCGCAACAGTTCTACGTACTATGTAGTACCACCGTAGCCAAAGCGTATCGTATTCGATTGCAAGCAAGTATTATCAAATCGAATCAGCGCCGAGGAATCAGTACATAAGTACACATACATACAGCAACGTACCTGATGCGTCTGAATACTCCGATGCCGTAAGATACCCAGTAGCCACGTCGTGAGTGAACAACAGCAACCCAATTCAACCCAATATCATCCAGTCCAGTCCAATTCAACATGATACAAATGCAGACTCAACCGCTCCCCACACTGCACCGCACGCTCATCAAAACCCATCAAGCAGCCCCTCTCCCAGCAGCAGGAACGACGAAAGACCCGTCAAGAACCCTTCGTGTGCGCCCAAAGCCAAAGGAAATACGCAATATAAGACCCACGGCCGCGGCATTCCAGACGTCGCCGAATCCCAGTGCGGCGAGGAGAGACGCGGGGGTGAATGCGGAAAACGAACCATGAGCCACCGAGACGACAGGGCCGAGATTCCGCATTCCACGTTCCCTTGACTTTGCGGACTCCAGAGGCCGTTGGGGGCATTTCACGGGTTCGAGGGGTGTGAGCTGGCATTGAGGCAAGTTGCGGGTTGGAAGGCTATGGAGGCAGTGGAGGGAAGGGAGGGGAGGGGAGGGGAGGGGAGGAGAGGAACACGCGCTGCTGATCCCCGCAGATAGGAAAGGTAGTCGGCCCTTGCATGCATGTCATGTAGAGTAGAGTAGAGTAGAGTGGCGATGAGGATTCTGCTGGCTGTCCACATGTCCTGTGCTGCGTCCAAGTAGCCGCGCAGTACCTGGCGGTATCTACAGAGATGTTGTCGCTACTGCAAGGTACATCCATCCATACATACGTATACCGGGTGCATGTACATACATACATCTACATAAGGTACACATACATACGTCTACCTACATATACTCACATACCAACTTGCATTTCACACCGTCCCGTAACCAACTACCCGTAGAGCCCAGAGGAACGCTCAACCCACAATCCGGCATAGGGAGAGTCTGCATTCGGGACGGGAGTCCATTCCGCTGGGCGAGTATGGTAAGTCTTGGAGGCAGGACGGGTGGAAGTGCAGAGGGTGTGCGGAGGAAGGATGTCACGTAGCATGGCATTGAGGTTTTAACGTTCGAGATCATGCGATGGATGCAGTGGCGGTGGATGAAGCATGAAGTATGAAGCATGAATGTGATAGATGGCGGTGAGAGGTGCTGTGTATTAGAAGCATGTAAAGAAGGGAAGGGAAAAGGAAGAGTGAAGTAAGCAGCGGAATTCAAAACAAAGCGGTTGAGATGCGACTCGATGGCAGACAGCTGCCCATGAATGACCAATGTGATGAACCATGAACATGAACATGAGATTGTCTGTGGGGATGATCGAATGGAAGGAACATTCAGAGCCAATATGTTTATGCATTATGTATCCTCATCAGTAGCCGTTCGACTCCCAAACCAACCTATCTTAACCCCCTCACATACACCGCAGGGACACACAAGACATCAAGATATGCTCATGTTCAAGCCCTCTGTGATCGCCCTTGTCCACAGCTCCCTCTACAACGACGATAGAGCAGTCCCGATCCGCCTCCAGTTGACCGCATTCACGCATATGAAAATGGTCCAGTAACAAAAGCACTACCCTCGCCCAAACCACCAAAAGCATAAAAACAAAGCAGGCAGGTGATGCAATAAAGACAAAAAAAACGTACAAAAGAGCCCTGGCCGAAACCCCCCCCCCCCCCCCCAAATCCACGTTCAGGAAGAACCCTTACCGGAACAAACAAAAGAGACGAGAGGAGGCGCAAAGAGAGGACGCAAAGAGCGAGGGAGAGGAAAGCCCAAAAGAGACATCTTCTAAACTTTCATATCCTTGCCCGCACCACTAAAGACAGGATAGAAGACGGGGTACGTAAAAAAGTGACAAACGATAAGCAACGCCGAGAAGATCTGAGATGGCTGCAGAGCAGAGTAACAAAAAGCGGTAAAAAGGACATGTGGAAAAATTCCAAGGAAGAAAGGAAAAAGCAAAAGTGGTATCAACGTAAACTCAGGAGTACCGCCGCGCATAGGCGAAGCCCCAGGACCAAACGAGTTTACAAACAAGTTTTATCAAATCAAAGCTCCAAGTCCTCAAAGGGGAGAGCAAGACAAGTCAAAGTGATGGGGCAAGGAAGCAAACAGACAGTGACAAGTGACAGTGAACCCTTTATACAGGAATGGCAGGCACAGACGCCAGCACCATGAACACACGCCTTTTAACTACTATGAGCACGCATGAGAAGCTAATGGCACGACCATCAGTATCCGTGTAAAAAAGGTAACTAGAAATCTGACATTCCTCTCCTAATAACTGGACGACTTACCCTCTGTAATGGATCATCCTGATCAGCAGTGATCAGCGCCGGACTTTCTAAACTTCCGTGCGAGATGGGCCCGGTAGTTGTAAAGGCCCGGGGCTCCAGAGGGGGTCTCAACGACGATGTCGTTGATGGCCCTGGAGATGTTGCCTCAGGTGTGGCGGGAGACTCACTACTTGTGCCCCCCACTGCTGCAGCGGGAGCGTTTTCGCCTTCTTGGGGTGATTGACGTACGTCGCGTCCTTTCTCGAGAAGAGCCCCCCCTAATGTCGCGCATTTAAGAATGGTTTGAATGAGATGAGTCTGCTTGAGAGGTTTTGACAGATATTCGTCCATCTGTGCTTGAATACACTTCTCGCGATCACCCAACATGGCGTGGGCCGTAAGGGCGATGATAGGCGTTCGTCGACTGCCGAGGCTGCGCTCATACTCACGGATCTTTCCAGTGGCTTCAAATCCACCCTGTTGATGTTAGCTTGCACAAAGGGATATACGTAGATAGATTGACTCACCATAATTGGCATTTGCACGTCCATAAGAATTACGTCGTATCGTTTCTTCTTGATAGCCTCAAATGCTTCTAGTCCATTACCCACCACTGTTACAACGTGGTGATATTTCTCCAAAATCTTGACGGCCAAGCGTTGATTGACGATGTTATCCTCAGCAAGGAGAACATCAAAGGACTTGGTGTTGTCTGCTAATGATGGTGCGGCTCTGTTCTCCAGTGCCGGAATCATACCGTTTCCAAGATCGATAGTCAAGCATGGTGTAGTCATATAAGATGTGATACCTAGATCAAGTGCAGATTTCAGACTGACGTGCACCACTGGAGCCAGCAGCACAATCGGTATGTATTTGAACTCGTCGATGGAACGTAATCGCCTTGCAGTCTCTATCGAATCCACGATAATCACGTCGTAGGTGGCAGCAACCTTAGGAGCACTTCCATTGACGATGTTGGTGTGATGTTCCGAGTCGACTACTACAGGTACGAGACCCACTTGTGCCAACATCATAATTATCTCCTTACCGTGACCAGTCTGCCCCTTGTCGATGAACAAAACCTGGTGTCCTTGATATGGCTTAAGAGATTTCGAGATAAAGCTGATATCCGATGTTGCAAGTCGCACAGTACAAGTGAAGTAGAAGGAGCTTCCTTTGCCGTAATGACTCTTGACCCACACGTCTCCTCTCATAAGGTTGACCAGTCTCTTCGAAATTGACAATCCAAGACCAGTACCACCGAATTTACGTGTCATGGACCCATCAGCTTGCTGGAAAGTATCGAAGATCAAATCGAGCTTGTCTGCCTGGATTCCGATACCAGTATCCGACACACAGAATTCAATGGCGTACTCGTTTGGTGCACAATGGTCCTGCTCGGCTTTGCGGATCGTAAGACTGACCTCACCATGCTCGGTGAACTTTATAGCATTGCCGACAAGGTTGAGAATTACCTGTCGAAGTCGGAAAGAGTCTCCCACAACGTGATCCGGCACAGAAGAGTCAACTCTATATGTGAGATCCAGGAACTTCTCATTTGCCTTGACTGCCAGAGTCTTTAGTGCATTGAACACCGTTCCTCGTAACGTGTATGGGATCTCTTCCATGACCATGCGATTCGCTTCAATCTTGCTCAAATCTAAAATATCGTCGATGATTGTTAACAGACTGTTCGCCAGATTGTGTACGATGTTCAACATTTCTCGTTGGTATTGAGTGAGATCGGTATCTAAACAAATTAGCATTTCTTTCGATGCAACGGGAAACTGGATATCACTCACCAAGCGTTAAATTTGTCATGCCAATGATCCCATTCTGAAACCCGGGGGCATTAGTATAAACATAAAAGATGTTAGATTGATATTCTTACCATCTGTATTGATTGTCAGCGAACAAGATCGAAAAAATTAGCCGAACAAAAAAAAGTGTAGGGTACATACAGGAGTTCTGATTTCGTGAGACATATTAGCCAAGAACTCAGATTTAGTTCTGTTGGCGAATTCTGCAGCTTCTCTTGCGGCAGTGTTTCTCTGAATTGAGTCCCTAAGGTTGTAAACCATCTGGTTAATCTTACGCTTCAGTTCATCCATCTCTCCGGATGCTTCGACAGTAATCAATTTGGTGAAGTCCCCATCGGTGGCAGCATTGGTTATATCGCCGAACGCTCGCACTTGAGCAGTCAGGTTCATGGCCATGGTGTTGACATCGGTCGTAATCTCCTTCCATCGACCACCAATTCCAGCAACATCAGCCTGGCCACCCATCTTGCCATCTACACCGACGTCCTTGGCGACTCTTTGTACTTCGTTCGAGAAAATTGAAAGACGATCGACCATGTTATTTATGGTTTCCTTCAGAACTAGTATCTCACCCGCAGCTTCAACTTCTATCTTCTGACTCATATCACCGTTGGCAATAGCTTGCGTAACTGTCGAGATACTTCGCACTTGAGAGGTGAGATTTCCTGCCATAGTGTTGACATTTTCGGTGAGGTCTTTCCACTTGCCCTCCACGTTCTCAACTTGTGCCTGACCACCTAACGTACCGTCCGTTCCTACTTCCCTTGCGACCTTGCTGACCTCGAATGCGAATGTACCAAGTCGATCCACCATGGTGTTGATTGTAACCTTGAGATCCAAGATTTCACCCTTGACTTCGACCCCAATTTTCCTTGTCAAGTCACCCTTTGCGACAGCTGTTGTGACCTTGGCAATCTCTCGTACTTGTGTTGTTAAGTTCATGGCCATACCGTTGACATTCTCGGTCAGATCTCTCCAAGTTCCTTCAACATCATGAACCGTAGCTTGTCCACCAAGTCTACCTTCAGTTCCTACTTCGCGAGCTATCTTCGTGACTTCCCGGGCAAATTCTGTTTGCTATTAGTATATATGATTCGAATGTGCATGTGTATAGGCTTACGCTGTAGTTGATCCACCATGCTGTTGATGGTCGATTTAAGCTCGAAAATTTCTCCCCGGCATTCAGCTTGAACTTTCTGTGTTAGATCACCCTTGGCGACAGCTGTTGTCACCATAGCGATGTCGCGTACTTGTGTCGTGAGATTGTTGGCCATGGCGTTGACATTGACGGTCAAGGTATTCCACATGCCCTTGACGCCCTCGATCTCAGCTTGACCACCCAAAATACCTTCCGTACCTACATCGCGAGCGACCCGTGTGACCTCAGCGGCGAATGTTCGCAATTGGTCCACCATGGTGTTGATAGTCTGTTGAAGCTGTAAAATCTCTCCCTGAGCTGGTCTTTCAATTTTCTGTGTGAGATCTCCATGTGCAACGGCAGTGGTGACCGAGGCGATCTCTCGCACTTGGTCGGTGAGATTCTGAGCCATAACGTTGACTATTTTGGTGTTAGTCAAACTCTTTTCAGGAGGGCGTACAGATAAACAATGTGAAGGATAAAGACATACCATTGTTGGTCAATTCTTTCCAGGTACCATCCACACCAACTATCTGAGCTTGTCCCCCAAGAATACCCTCTGTGCCGACTTCTCTTGCCACTCGGGATACTTCACTGGAGAAGACTTGTAGCTGGTCCATCATAGTATTTATCGTTCGCTTGAAAGTTGTGATTTCAGGGTCCATTTCCACGGAGTGAATTTGCACCTTCTTGCTCAAATCTCCTCTTGCAACAGCAGTTACGATTTCTCCTATCTCTCGCAGAGCCTTTTGGAACGCCTCGTTCGCCTGTTGATGCTTCTTCAGCTCACGCTCCAGAGCTGCAACGCGCTCGACCTCAACGGCTTTGAGGGCCTGCTCCTGGAGCTGCTTTTGCTCAATGAGCTGTGCATTTACACCAGCCAACTCTAATCTTTGGCTATTGAGAAGTTTTGACTGATCCTCGACATGTTCTCGTAGAGCTTCTAGTTCCTCGTCGCTAAGTTTGACGAACCTCTGTGGCTTACTGGAGCCAGTTGGGTTCTCCTTCGTAGCAAGCAGGGATGTGACGAGTTGATGTCTTGCAGTGTTTTCACTTGATACGCCCCGGGGGGTTTGAGTTCCATCGCTGAACGGCGATGGAGTGAATTCGCTGGGTGTATCTGGAAGAGACTGGTTGTTGATTGTCAAGGCTCTTGCCTCCAGGCGTTGCACACGGGAGATGAGGTTTGCGATCTCACGCTCCAGAGCCACTTTTCCTTCGCATTCCTCGCCAGGGATCTTAATTCCATGTGCATCGATACCATCTCGTCGAAGTACTGGTTTCGAGTCTTGAATATCAGGTATTCCTACGGCAAGGCTCTGCAGAATCGCCGCCGTTGCGGCCAAGGTCGAGTCGTCAGACATGATGAAGTCTGGCAGCCTGCCAAAAGCGAGGCTGGGGTGGTTTGGAGGCTTTGTTGCTATACCATCAATTTTTGGTGTTTTGATCGAGTCGCGGGAGTGCCAGTTCGTCGTGTTGGGTGATTTGATGTGTTAATACCTCGTGGTTGCTTTCTAAATCAGCTTTTGATAAGATTCGCCCGACCGCCTTCCATTTTCATCCTTCATCCACAATTGCACACCGCAAAGTTGGCGACCTTTCTCAGGGTCGCGTAGAGTGGGCGAATGGAACAGTGAACGCACACAGGCTGGAGGAGTGACTTACAAAAAAAGAAAGAAGAAAAAAGCAGCAGCAGAGATGGCGCTCGTCGAGTCAAAGTAATGGCATCCAGTCAGTCGTGCAACAACTGCTGTGAATTGTTTGAAATAGGATGCTGAAAGATGGTCCTGATGCGGGTGAGCCGCCGGGATTCACGCTAACCGATACAATGCTCGAGCAGCTATCGAACTCTACTTTCACCGTTGTTGCCCCTTGACGTGGTCAGAGAGGGGACGTTCGTAGGTTGGTATGTGCCCTCTTTTTTTCTTTCTCTTTCTTTTTCTTTTTCCCTTTCACGAGAGCAATTGCAGCCTCGACTTTGTACCTTGTCGGGGAATATGGAGAGCAAAGATAAAAAAAGAGTTTCGGTGGTCGGTCGTGTGTTGCGGGATGTTGAGAAATGGGAAAGGCAATGGAAATGGAAATGGAAATGGAATGGTGCACCAGTGGACCACCAGACTGCAATAATTGCCCAGGCCCGTATGAATACTCCGCAGTATCCGCAAAAAGGATGTGTCTGTGGATGGTGGTCTGGTTCTGGGTGGTCCCCTCGCACCCTCGGTCAGGTATGTACTTGTATGGATTCGATGAATGGTCCACGCAGAGTGGCAGAGTACAAGTACGGTACAACAGAAGACGAGTGAGCGAGGGAGAGTGGCACTGTGGTAAGTAATACCTAGGCACCTAGGATATGTCTGGTCAGGGTGCTCAAAGTGTTCAAGTGTTCAAGTGTTCAAGCTGCCTCAAAGGTCGGAGGTGGGTTGAATCGGGATGGCGAAGGCGTGTGAGGGTACCAGGGCCCGGCGAGGATAGGCTTACGAAAGATGAGCCAGCGCCAGGTCCTGAGTGGTCCCGAGTGGTCTTGAGTTGATCTCGAGTTGGTCTTGACTGAATCTTGACTGGCCTTGACTCGACGTGAATGGCGTGAAGTGGTCTTTTGATTTGGGCCCTTTAGAGCTACGGGGAGCGGCCTTTGGCTCTCCCACGAAGATGGCCTCTATTGGTTCGGCTTCGCTTGAAATCAACGTGGATGGGCGTTGTGGAGATACTTAGCACATTACCTTGCTTGCCCTGTGTGTTGCCCCAAGTCCCCTGGTGTACGCGCCAATAATGCTATGCTCTCTTTCTCTTTTCTTTTCCCTGAAGGCATGAAGAGCTGGAGGGAGGGAGAGAGAGAGGCATGGAGGCACAGGAGCACAGGAGCACAGGAGCACAGAAGTGCAGAAAGCAAGCGGAGAGAAAGTAACTCTTTGCGAACTGTGTGTGTATGTACATACATGTGTGAGATGTAAGAGGCTTAAGATGGAAAAGAGAGACAGCGGCAGGCAGGGCAAGCAGATAGGTCACTTGCATCTGGTGCATCTGGTGCATGGAGGGTGTGTTTAATATGTGGTGCGTGTATTAATACAAGGAAGGGCAATACAGAACATATCAATAATACTTCAAGGGGAACGTTGAATCGCGCCCACTAGTCATTCTTAGCCATGAGTACAAGTACTACGTACAAAATATATCTCTGTGTTGTTCTGGGCAAAAGAACATAAAATCTCGAGCTCTATAATTATTCAAAGGCTCTATACTTAATAATTTGAAACTCAATACTTCTGCAGAATTCTATAGTTATTCACAGCTCTACATCCATTCAGTAACTTCAAAATCATTGGAAGTTCAAAATTGTAGAATCCACTTGTGGTTAGTAGGTGCAATTTAACCACGATTTAGCATCCCCCCACTTCGACTGCCTATGTGCACAGGGTATTTTTATGCATTCCGTATGGAGAGTAATACCTTCATCGGATATATGTATGCAAATAACAATAATGATAACGATCATAATAACAGAATCTACTTGTATGGGACTTTGCGTGGGATGAACGAGATCGAATCCCCCTCATCTTCCTCTTGTCTCCTCATCCGTGAGCACCTTTTCAAGACCATAGCACGGAGAACCCATGCGGCGGATTCGCCCTCGGTCATTTCTCTGATGCGCGAACAATCACCATATCCTCGACAAAGCATCCGCACAACCTTCTTCGATTCTTCCCTTCTATGTATTGTATCGAAAACATCGGCATGTACCTATGCGAGGGTGAGTATGCACATGCCTTGGAACACAGGACCCTTGCCCTTTTCTTCTTCACGGCGACAGAGGGCTGGAGGCTCGTTGATTCTGCATGCTGGATGCTGGATGCTAGATGCTAGATGCTGGCTGGGTGGAATTGTCTCCACCCCAAGTCGAACCCAGCGAAACCCCAGCAGCTCTTCTTTCTTTTTCTTTCATAATAAGCACAGTCCAGTAGAAAGAAAAAGAAAAAGAAAAAGAAAACGAGAGAAGATGAGGCCATGAAACGAAATTGAAAAAGAAAGGAAAAAATTCATATGTACCAGCTTAGAAAACGGATACTACCGCCCTGGGAACTGGAGGAGATAGCATGCTTTTCTCCTCTTTCCTCAACCTCCCTTCTCCTCTTTGCTGAACAATACATTACTCCGTACTCACTCCGTCCTCATATACTTGGTTGTATTGTATTCCACGTCTGGCTCTGTCGACTCAGATAGACCCCATGGAACTCCGCCGCTATTCTTCACCCGTTCACGTATGCATCCACGCGGTGTTCATGGTATTGAAGAGTAGCAGCGATGCGGTCTGAGTCTGTGCAGTGACACTGTTCGCTCCTACATACAGAGATGGATGGATATGGTCCTATCCAAGCACACCAAGCCGTTAAGGATCTCTGGCAGGCCCGCTAGCTCTGCTGGCTTCGCAGGTGAGGTGGGTCCCGCTCACCAATTGATGATGATGAGGCTTGCAGAGGCGCGAAAGCACTCTGCGTTCAGGGAGCCGATTTGGTCATGTACACAAATAAGTTTTATTGAGAGGGCACATGTACCGAATACCATCTCGAATTCGTCGACCCTCTTTCACAAAGAAATGCAATAATACGAGACGTGCATGTGGTGGCTATGTATCCTGGGCTCGGACGGAGAGAGCCAGAGGCTCAGACTCCAAGCACGGCAAAAAAGAAAAGAAAAAACACTTCCTCCCCAAGGGACAGGCATGTACAAGTACACACTGCGGAGCAGTAGCAGCAACAGCGCATGAAAGAAGTCCAACAACAGCATCAGCGGCACAATCAACACCGTCGACGTCGAGACTTGCTTCAACTTCACGCGCTCGCATGGTGCAAGCTCGCGCCCAGAGGGGGGGCAGATAATCAGAGACACGTCGAGGTCGATGATAATGTTCCACATAAGCCACAAAAGACACAAGTTGACTTTTTGCGAGTCTTGTCAACGCAGCATAGGTTGTCAGCGTGTCAGCGTAGGTTTGGAAGGCGAGGCGATGGCTTCTTTTAATTTTACGGGCATGATGATCCAAGAGCAAGTGTCCGCCGTGCGGCTGTCTCTGCCGATAATCCAGACCACAAAGGGACACAGATCTCCTCGCCCTTGAAATCCTGAAACGTCTCAAAGGTGCTGCTCTTCATACAAAAGTGCACCAGCAGAACACCAAACGAAATGTGCAAAACTGTTGATGCTGTTGTGCCCAGATGGCGAAAGAGGCGTCGTGAGAGATCGGCGGTCGAATTTGCCCTTCCGTGCTATTTTTTTTTTTTGATGCCGGCTAGAATAATTCGTATCTCTTTTCTTTCTCTTGGTCGATTTCGTTTTTCTTCCAATACCCTGGTCACCGATGTAAACTTGACTGTTGACGGGTGATTTGGGTTGTCCATTCATAACATTGTTATTTTTTCCGGTCCCTTTAACTTCGTTTCTCGTTTCTCGTCTCTCTCCCTCTCTCATCGCGTCTCGTCTCTTGTCAGGTCAAAGTTGGTGGCTTTCGGGTTATCAAACCACAAACCAACAAGAGACTTCGCCTCGCTTCACGGCGAACTGGTGCGTCCAGATTGGGAAGATGATCATCGCTTTTGGACCCGGACACAAAGCGGCGGCGTGCACGGCGTGATATCCGACCCTGGAATCCTTAGAGTAGCGAGCGTCAAGAAAGCAAATATGAAGAACACGAAGATCGAATCTCCAAATGAATGGCACGAATGGTAAAGTAGCACTTGGTAAGTAGTGGTAATAATGGATATATGGATATGGATATGGATATGGAGATGGAGATGGATAAGGGTAAGTCAAGGTCAGGTACGACTCGGACGTACAGTGGAATGTCTTTGTGCCTGGGAATGGCCTGTAGGGGAATGAATGTCTTTTCACGTGGCCGCTCTGACCTTTTACCAACAGATCAACTCTGGTGCAGTTCTTGGAAGGAGCTTTGCTCCGGAGAAGGAATAAAACGACGAGAGATGGCATGCCTATGTCACTCTCAATCTGAGATCCCATCTTCAGGCCTCAATCTGCAGAGCACAACATTTCAATCAATTCCATACGATATCAACCTGACCCTAATGCCGGAAAAAGGCTTATTCATATTAATATCCAGCCATATTGCGCTGGTACAAAGTAAGTGAGTGCATCCTAAGCTGCGGCCGAACACGAAGGAACAAATCCAGTCAGGCGATCCTCTTGGTGGCTCCGCGCGCGCCATCGCCGCATTTCCTCACGCAGAGCGAGGTACATATATGTACATAACTATTTGTACTACGCACTCCGTAAAGGTATGGAGTAAAACATGAGGCGCTGCCACATTCTGCACTCAGGGTCTTTCGCCTTCCTAGCCTCCTAGTGCCTACGGAGTGGTACTTCCAGCGGGGAGCCGGCGTCTTCTTTTATTGTGGGACATAATACCCTATGTGCCTATGGAAGGCAATATCAAAAGAAGATGGGCTTGGTGGCTCGCTCGTCACGCTGGCTCACTTGGGATACATACGCAGTAAACTGTGGATCTACTTCGAAAAGTCTAGGGAAGGGGGCCCTCGGGCTGCTGCTGATGGCCTGCCATGCCCGCCTTGGCTTGTCGACAGAGACCGAAGACTCAGATCCGATCATGAGCATGAGCATGAACATGAACATGAGCACAAGGTTACCTAGGTAAAGGACGCAGTACCTAAGGTATCTACTTATCCTTGCCTTGAAAGCTTCCGTTCATTTCTGTGACATGATTCGCGCGTATGTGTGTAAGTAAGTAGGTTGTTGGATGATGAGGCTACTCCTTACAAAGGCAAAAATGACCGCTTCCTACTATCAGATCCCCAAATTACACAATCTCCAAAGACACGAAAAGAGCCGAACAGACCATCTGCATAATTTCCTTTCTCATTTTCTTGTTTCCTTTGCCTTCCTATCATTCGTCTTCGTTGTCCCTTTTCCTCTCTCCTTTGTCTGTTCTGCCTGCCTTTCTGCCTGTCTGCCTCAACTCTCCGGAAAGTTTAAGGTAAGTAATCATCCAACCCCATTCTTCTGATCAGTCAGATAAATCAGACCTCCTTTTATCCCTCCACTCTATGTTTCCACACTTTCAATCACAACGATGCTAGAGGAGAATTCCGATACCGCTCTTCTCTTTTGCAAAGTCACGCCGATCAGTTCTCCACGTGGGAAAATGAACGCAGTGGCCAAAGATAATCGTCGTGCCTCATACCCACATTGGGACGGAGGATCTCCTTCAAGGATACTGACTCTACCCAGCATCAAAGACTTCATTTCTGCCCTGTAAGAGTAAGAATGAGCTCCCTACTTGAAACGCTGGCTCGTGAGTATATTTGGGTCTTGCCTAGCCCACTGCGAATAGAGAGATGAGAGTTTCTCATTCTGTCTCGAGTCAGGAGCACCTTGATGCCCCTCTCGCAACTCGCAGGAGAGGTGATCTACTTTGATGAGAGGACATGACGAAGGAGGCAGGTATTCAGCTTCCTTATGGGTCAACTCGGTGAGAAGATCATCTTCATGGTAGGCACGGACAAACGTTCATATCAGGATGTGTTAAGGATTACATGAGGGGAGATCGGCTAAGAAAGCGTTTGAGAATGTATTCACAACATCAAGGTGTTGCTTTTGATGCTCATCTGCCCGGCGGATGATCACT
Source organism: Xenosphaeropsis pyriputrescens (assembly GCA_022609375.1). Lineage (NCBI taxonomy): Eukaryota > Fungi > Ascomycota > Leotiomycetes > Phacidiales > Phacidiaceae > Xenosphaeropsis > Xenosphaeropsis pyriputrescens. The sequence continues at coordinate 773,653 of JAGKQE010000002.1, forward strand.
ATACTTCAAGGATTACAAATACCAGATTGGTGGTCGGATATCTGTGTATGTATGTACCTAATTTATTGACTTTGAGATTCGAGACAAAAAAAAAGTTGCTGATCGGTCATCTGTGTGTGGAGATGCTCGCCCCAGTTCATGGGTTTGATATAACCGCTGTGGCTTCAGTGGCGACCAGAAATATGATGATGAGATTCCTAATTTGAACGCTAAACCTTTCGCGAGATTTCGAGGGCGAAGCCCAGATTCATCTATCCCGAACAGTGTGACTATCCTTTCCATATTGAAGCACAATCAAGAAGGCACTCGACTCCTGAGCAAAGATCACAGAGCCATGCATTTTCCATAGGTAAAAACAATTCAATGGTATCTCAACGCAAACCCATAAGCCTTCGTATACAAGGACCAGCCTACCCTCCCCATCCGATAAGACTACTTCCGTACCTTTCTAGCATGCTTGACCAAGTTTTCAATAACACCCTCGAAAGCCTCCCTATCGCCCAGTTTCTCGTCCGTCCTCTTCGTCCAGTAATCCAATGCCTCCACAGCAAGTCCCTTCATAGCCTCCAACTTATTCGTATGCCCCTGTAGTTCCTCCATCGTGAGCCCATCCATCGCTTCATCCGTGATCGTGCATAACTGTCGTGCAGACACCAAGTCCAGCTCCGGCGGCGGCGGCGGACCTCTCCTACGCTTCGAAGGTTTGCCCTGCGAATCAACCGATGTCGACGAAGAGTTGCCATCGGACTGCTTCAACCGTGCCACGGAGCGTGAGTCGGTGGATGTGCGTGGCGATGCCCCAGACGGTGCCAGGTGTATGGACGGGAGAATCAGCTTCTTTTGCTTGGACGCCGGGAGGATCTCGTCAAGATCCACGGGCACACCGAGAGAGACGAGGAAGAGGCGTCGAATGCGGGAGCGGATCCAGTTGGGCGGTTGTAGGGGAGGCGGAGCAACCAGTTGAGACCAGAGCGAAGCACTGCGCTGGGTAAGGAATATAGGGTTCTCGTTTGTTGTAGGTGATAAGATTGACTGGTCAATCTCATCTGGTGGAAACAGAGCATCCAAATATGGTTGAGACGCCTTGTGGATGTCTTCGGAAGAGTCCAGCTCGTCGAAGTCCAATACGGGCTGGGGGTGGCAGTCAGTACCTATTCAAGTGCAAGCTTGATCAAAGATATTTCTTGCTAAGCTACTTACAAAGGAGGGTGCTAAGGTAGGTATGGACTGTGTTGGAGGTGTTGGAACAGTATCATTTTCAGGAAACCCGTCATCAAAATCCCCAAATTCAGCATCCTCATCCCCTTCCTCAAAATCATCAAAATCGTCCCCAAAACCACCATCATCCTCTTCCTCGTCGTATTGGTCCGCATCATCAGCTCCATCGTTGTCTATAGTCTCCATTGCAGGGGAAGCTTCGATTTCGACAGGGGCAGTTTCAGCGTCTAGACTCGAGGACCTATTATTCTCCAAGGTTGGCGACCCTGACCTGGTCAAATCCCTGGAAGAAGAAGCAGAACGAGAATGCTTACCTGGAGCATCTCCTACCTCCTTCACCTCGTCTGGGACTGCATCCTCCCTGCGCATCTCGTATGCCTCGGTGCCAGGGACTTCGCCATGACTAGGAATTGAGTCGACTCTCTCAACTCTTGTGGTAGGGATAGGGAGGTCTCCTGGAGTGCTTCCAGCTCTAGATCTTGTAGTGCCCTGGGAGTGCTCCGGTGCTTTCAAAACCATATCTGGAATAGCATCTGCTTTACGCATGTCGTGAGCATCAGTTCCTGGAACCTCGCCGTGGCTTAGAGATGCGGGGTCGACTTTCTCGATCACGGTCGTTGGGATTGGTTGACCGCCCGGAGTTGAGGGACGGCTGATCGAGAGAGACATGGCTGAGCCTCTGCGAGATGGTGTGATGTATTCATCGGGAACTGCATCCTCCTTGCGCATGTTATATGCATCAGTTCCTGGGACTTCGCCGTAGCTTGGCTCATCATCGATCCTTTCTACACGAGTAATTGGAACCGGTGAGGTTCGGCCAGAGATAACCCCAGATTGAGCATCGGAGAAGTGATCATCAGAGGAATCTGTATTACCATAACATTAGTTCCTGGGGTAAGTGTGGGGTTAAGAGTGCGGTTGAAGTTCCTACCTAAGTCATGAGCTCCTGAGTCCTCCAGGCTTCTCCTTGGGCTTGGAGGGGGTTCCAGAGTGTCAGCCGAACTTCCAGGCATAATTCAAGACTAAAATGCCTCGGGGAGGGTTGAAAGGAGACGTTGCTGATGTTGTGCTGCAAGATTGCTGGGTGGATGCGAATTGGCGGGCGTCACTCTCGTAAAGGACAATTGATGTTTAATCATGATACCAGTTGGCGATCGACAATTAAGCTCATCCCTGCACGGCCGTTCCCTAAGCGATTGTAAATTCCCAGCCGCGACACACCTCTTGTAGCAACGCGCTCACGGGAAGAAACAAACCCTCACTACGACGTCTACGGTCATTATTCAATCATCCGCCTCACTGTGGACCTGAAAATTATCGAGGAGGATCTTCGTCATAATAGATTGCTTTTTGCAATACGTCAGGAATCCTTCGTCTGCCTCGCGGCGTTGCGACGACAGATTCTATGAAAAGAGCTTGAGAGGAACAACGTCGAAAGTCAACATCGTGTAAACAAACACATCACTATGTCGAAGCCAACCTTTAGCTTTGGCACTGCTGGATCTGGTGGATCGTCGAGCCCACTCGGACAAGCGTCTTCCAACACAGGTGGAACCGGCCTTTTTGGACAGGCCTCAAATACACCGACCTCTAATCTCTTCGGCGGACAGCCAGCTTCATCTCAACCATCTCAGTCTGGAGGCTTATTCGGATCCGGAACACAAAACAGTACTACAGCTGCCGCAGGCTCATTTGGCTCGACTCCAGCCTCATCGGATGCTCCCAAACCCTCTCTCTTCGGAAACAACACAGCTTCTGCGGCTGGATCAGGTACAACGACGCCTTCATTTTTTAGCGGCGCAAACACCACAGGAGGTGGATCAGGGATATTCGGTGGAGCAGCACAAAAGACAGGAAGTCCTGTAACTACCCCGGGTGGTTTGTTTGGCGAAGCAGCACAGAACCCTGGAAGCCCTGCTGCTACTCCAGGTGGCTTGTTTGGAGGTGGAGGTTCTGGAAACTTCAGCTTTGGGCAAAAGAAGGATGAGAGTGCAACAGCCCCAACAACAAACAGTCACCCAACAACTACAACTACACCTGCTACCAGTGGTGGACTCTTCAGTGTTGGCGGCGCGAATACAGGCTCAGGATTGTTCGGTGGAGGTGCGAAGCCAGCTACCAATCTCTTTGGAGGAGCCTCAACTCCATCTGCTCCAATGGGTAGCACCACACCGGCCGCAACAAAGACTATAAACTTCGGGAACTCAACAACACCAGCTGGGCCTCCTCCGTCTGACAAGGACACAGCTCAGAAGAGTGCAACCAGCCTTTTCGGCGGTGGTGCTTCAACAAGTGGAGGAGGATTATTTGGAGCGAAGCCAGCTGAGGCACCAAAGCCAGCAGCTCCTTCGTTGTTTGGTGGTAACACTGCTGCCCCTTCGCAAAGCGGTAGCTCGTTATTTGGGGCCAAACCTGCTACTACAACTCCATCATCCGGCAGTCTCTTTGGAGGAGCGAAGCCAGCAGAGAGCACTTCAACTCCAGCCTCTTCATCTGCTATCACCACTACAGCGGCTCCATCATTTGGCTTTCCAAGTGCAGGTGCCACTTCAGGGGCATCGCAACCCACCACTTCAGTACCTGCAAGCACACCAAGTCTTTTCGGGGGAGCGAAGCCTGCTGCGCCATCTCCAACACCAGTTGTACCAGCCACTGGTAGCCTCTTTGGAGGGGCAGCAAGCAAACCAGCTGAGAATACACCCGCCTCTTCTGCCCCTACATCTACCCCATCCCTCTTTGGTGGAATGAACAAGCCAGCAGCCACTCCAGCCGCCTCTTCTTCATCTACCGCGGCACCAAGCACAACCGCCCCTGCCGCCACTCCATCCCTCTTTGGTGGTGCAAAGCCAGCCGAAAACAGTAATGCTACCGCTCCAGCTGCTGCTGCACCAGCAACGAGCACTGCTCCAAGCACCAACACTATCGGGGCTTCTACAACTGGTAACATCGGAGCTTCAACTGCGGGACCAGCACCACAACTCTCCCGCCTGAAGAACAAGACGATGGATGAGATTATTACCAGATGGGCCACTGATTTGTCAAAGTACCAGAAAGAATTTCAAGATCAAGCAGCTCAAGTTGCATCATGGGATCGTCTTTTAGTTGATAATGGAGACAAGATCCAGAAACTCTACGTTAGCACATACGAGGCTGAGCAAGCAAGCAAGGAAGTTGAGAGACAACTGTCTACTGTGGAGGGACAGCAAGCTGAACTGACTGCATGGTTAGACCGTTATGAGCAGGAGGTGGATGTCATGTTTAACAAGGAACTTGGTCAGGATGGTCTTCAGGGTCCAGACCAAGAACGCGAGCGTACCTACAAATTGGCTGAGAAGTTGACGGACCGCTTGGATGAAATGGGCAAGGATCTCTCCAACATGATTCAAGAGATCAATAGTGCGTCTGCCACTTTGAGCAAGACGAGCAAGCCTGATGATCCAGTATATATTTCTCCCAACTACCCTTTGCGAGGCGTCACTGACAATTTACATAGCTTTCTCAGATTGTACAGGTCCTCAACGGACACTTGTCTCAATTGCAATGGATCGACCAAAATGCTGCTCAGCTACAGGCGAAGGTTCAACAATCGCAGAGAGAGGGACAGAGCTTGGGAAGCAGTTTCAGAGGTACTGATGATAGTGCTGCTGACGACTTTTACCGTTCATACATGGGAAGAAGATGATTACATACGGAAGGCGTTCTGGGGCACTCAAGGTCGACTGAGCCTTGAGGCATTGGGCCTGGTTTCACGTAAAAATAGCATTGTACATCATGACGATATCAATGAAACAGATATCCAACACAAGCATCACAGCGTAATTAATCGGGATTTGCTAGGTGGAATTTCAAGTTACATGAAATGGATATATTGATCAATCATCCTATCGTATACAATACAGTCGAATCGTGGAGCGGATTTTAATCAGCTATTGGGAGAGCTCTCAGCATCTCTTCTCTATTCCTGCAAAAAAAAAACCATTTGACAGAACTACATCGAGGTAGAAATGCAAATGCGAAAAAGCAACGCTTACTTCTGCTCGCCTCCCTGGTCCTTTGTGATCTCATCACTGAAAATTGCCGTTAGTTTGTCTTCAATCGACGATATACTACGGATTAGACGTACATGTGCTTGCTGAGCTCGGCAAGGTGACTCTGCTGCTCCTTGATCTTGGCTCGGAGCTCTTGGAGCTTCAGTTGTTCGCGTTGACGGATGGCGTAGTCTTCTTGGCCCTTCTCGCGCTGCTTGAATGCGTCTCTGAAGGTGAGATGATCAGCTTCGTTCATTTATTTTGATTTGTTCATTTCAACGTTTTCTGCAAATCACTGCGCAACACATCAAGTCGCTCGCTCTGATGCTGCGGCGCTGGATTGATGAAATGCGTTTCTCAAAAATTCGAATTGCGGAATTCTACGTACCCTTGTCCTCCAGTCTTAGATGGAGCTCCGAGATCTCCTGCTGCCATAACGCGAGGGACGGTGCTGAAAGCTCTGGAAGCTGGGCGGGCTACACGGGCGATGGTGGAAGTGTGCATTGTGAATTGAGTGTAGAGGAGGAGTTGATGGCGTTTGAAATGTGATGACTTGGGCGGGATGTTCTTGATGATTTGTTCAGTGGTGGAGATGGTGAGCGAAGATGTGTTTTGAGAGGGCGTTGTGGACTGATGCTGTCAACGGAGCTTGGTCATTTGCTGCCTATGGGGGCTATGATGCAGCTGGCTCGATTGGCTCGCTCTGATCCTTGCTCGTCATCTCACCTTATTATGGCGAGAGTGCTGAGGCAACAAGGCAAGAATTTGTGAGGGGTCGTTTTTGTTTACTTCCTGCTTCGTTGTCATGTCACTATTGATCTTGATGCTTCTTCTTGAGCGCTCCGAGTGAGGGCTCTCCTATCAACACCTTCTCGACTGACCATTGCCGATGCATTACTCTCCCGTATATCTTGGTACTCATGGGATCTCCACATCTCAGACGATCGCCCACTGTTGTCTCAATCATGGACTCTCCACATTCCCTTTGTAACCTCTCAGTCAAACGAATCTCTATTTGGGTCAGACTTCCTACTCCGAGCATCTATTATTCATGCTGGCTTCCAATCTCCTAAAATACTGGTGAAAGACCGTGATGCTCCTTTTCCAGTTGTACAACTAATACAAGTCCTACTCGACTCTCACTCGGACAATGCTTTGGAGCTTCCTCCGCAAAACTCAGGCATATCTTCGGCTAGAATTCAAAGAAGCACTCCGTATTCTGCCTTACTCCGCAATGATAGAAGAAGGCATCGATCGCATCATCTCAGATCAAATCCTCAAAGATGTCTGTAAATGCACAACATGCAATGCGACGCGATCGGTCAGCTACTACTTGATTAATATATATCTTTATCGGTGGCTTGAACGTACCTTACGTGGTCGCTGGGACAGTAAGTACGTATTGCTACAACGTCAGGAGCGCCGGCTTTGCAGGAGATTGAAGGTCTGATGAGATCATCGACGGCTATTTTGAGGACAGAGCTTCAGCATTACGGAGCCCGGCCTTTCGACGGGTGATCTTCTTTTGATGAGATGTTGTTGGTCACTGTTCTGCTCCTTACGGCAGCCTCACTAATAGAGCCTCAGTGTTCACTATCCACGCCTAAAGAATGGAATTTTGGAACTGGCATGAAGTAAATACAATACCATATATGTTCTGTCTTGGTGATGCAGGCTGACACATGGGAACTCAGAGCGGTCCTACTACTATGAGGATCCATACCAGACTTCATGATGCAGTTTTTGATGCGGGTTCCTAATTCCTCGAAGCCAGTTGAAAGAAAGGCTTCCCTCTCTCTTCCGTAGAGGTACTCAGAACAGTACTTGCGAATCAATTGACTGGCTGAGGTTCAAGCAATGGGCGTCGACACCAGGATGATTTTTCACTCAACCCTGTATCGAAAGTTGGAACGGACCCTTGTTCACGTCGTCAAGATTGATTCCTGATGACGGCGGCACCATACCTACAGTACATACAGAACCCTATTCATGAAGCACAGTATGTTGGAATATGCACAGCCGTTTCATTTCATATGCGTAAGACTCAACAATGCGCTTTGCATCAGCTTAGCAATGTAGAGCAAAGTAGTGGAAATTGCACACTCGGGAAGATGGAAGATACACAACAACAAATGTGAAGGATTTTAAAGTGAGCTGTGACATGAAGAATGGGCGAGCACTCCACAATACCTAAGGGACAAAAAAAACAATAGTACTGTTTTCCCCGGACAGCCGTTGTGCTCCAATAAAATACTCCATAGACGATGACGACGTAAGGGCCGGTCAAGGTCTGATTGTCTTTGTCAACATGGACATCAAGAGCCATTATCAGCGGACAATGGCAATGCAGTTGGATGTCTAGGTGACTTGATCGCAAATGCGGATCTCGATGGGGTTTGCATACTTAGTATCTGTTGCTCTTCCGGTTCCTGTTTCCTTTCAGTACTTATCTCATGTAAAGAGAGTATGGTTCAAAGTATGTCGATGGAGAAGAGAGAGAAGCAAGGAAGCAAAGGAAGCAAAGGAAGCAAAGGAGACAAGCACAAAAGAAGATACCTTGGATAACCTCAAGCAGCCTGTGCGCATTGTGTTTTGATTGTAAAGTAGTCACAACCAAAGGGTCACAGCACCGCTCTCTCCCTTACTACTCCGAGTGGTATATAGATACTATATAGTTGGGCTCTCACAGTTGCACTTGCACTTGCACTTGCACTCGCACTCGCACTCCTCGCCCTCAATCGCAGGTTGCAGCGCAGCAGCACTTCCACGTAGCCAGATTTAGCTCTTTCTTAGCTCGTAGGGGAGAGAGCGCAGATACCGGACACTCAAGCGAGGGGCCGCCTTGCCCTTCCATCGACTTCCTATCCGTAGCACCTCAACCTCACTTCTACAGTCTACATACAGATCCAAAGCAACATCTCTCCTTCCACCAACTTACAATCTCATTCAACGTCGCATATCCTGCAACATTCAAGCAGTGATTCTTTCAAATCTTCCTTCGATACCGAATTTCAGTCCTTTAAGTCCCAGGTAAGCACTGCAATTCAATCCATTTCGTCATACTCTCCCTGCTTGCCTTGCCCTGCCTGTCGTGTCTACCGCCATGGCTTGTCAACAGCCATCAGAGAGCATCAAATACTCGCCATCGGTTACAGCTGCTATATCATCAGAGTACTCCCAAAATCGGCGCATCACTCATTACCCCAAGCACGATAATGTTGGGAACTCCTATTGCCCCTCACGAATGAGCGGGGCATGTTCTGACAACCACGGATATGTCAACAAACGCGCCAGATAAATAAGAACACACCCGCCAAACGACGAGCTGGCTGGTTGCGATCTCATGCGCTTCAAAACACGCGTTGCAGCACTCAACAACTAGTTTTGCGTTGCGGAATGTGGTCGGGATCTTGCGCAAACCACGTTGCTAATATATACCACTGCCGCGGGCGCGATTTCCAGTATCAAATAGTTGTCTCAAAACACTAGCTAATCACAATTCTTGCAGTCACCAACCGCAAAAATGGGTTACGAAGATTCCGTCTACCTCGCCAAGCTCGCTGAGCAGGCCGAGCGTTATGAGGGTAAGTCCAGCTTACGAATGCGTTATATTCGAGCAATATCTAATCTGGTGGGTGTACAGAAATGGTCGAGAACATGAAGTCCGTAGCATCTGAGGACCAGGAGCTCTCCGTTGAGGAGCGCAACCTTCTGTCCGTTGCTTACAAGAACGTCATTGGTGCTCGCCGTGCCTCATGGAGAATCGTTACCTCAATTGAGCAAAAGGAGGAGTCCAAGGGCAACGGTTCCCAAGTCACTCTCATTAAGGAGTACCGCCAAAAGATTGAGGCCGAGCTTGCCAAGATCTGTGAGGACATCCTTGAGGTTCTCGACAAGCACTTGATCCCATCCGCCCAGAGCGGAGAGTCCAAGGTCTTCTACCACAAGATGTGAGTAAAAATTACCCCAGTTTTGAAGTTTTCCAGATGACTGATTTGTTTGCGATCACAGGAAGGGTGACTACCACCGTTACCTTGCTGAGTTTGCCACTGGTGACAAGCGCAAGGAGTCCGCCGACAAGTCCCTCGAGGCTTACAAGAATGCCACTGAGGTTGCCCAGACCGACCTTGCTCCAACCCACCCAATCCGTCTTGGTCTTGCCTTGAACTTCTCCGTCTTTTACTATGAGATTCTCAACTCCCCAGACCAGGCTTGCCATCTTGCCAAGCAGGCTTTCGATGACGCTATCGCTGGTAAATCTGGCCCCATTTCAAAAAATGTACATTTCTAACACACTATAGAATTGGACACTCTCAGCGAGGAGAGCTACAAGGACTCTACTCTCATTATGCAACTCCTCAGAGATAACTTGGTAGGCTTTCCACGAAGCTGCGATTTGAACAAATACCTGATAGCTAACTCAATTGAATTTTAGACCCTCTGGACCTCATCTGAGGCTGAGCCGGCTGCTGAAAGCTCCGCTGCCCCAACCGAGGCCCCAACCACTGAAGCTGCACCAGCCGCTGAGGAGCCAAAGCCAGCTGCCGAGTAAATTTGGTCCCCACGAATAATGGCGTTCAGAGATGTTTGGTGGAATAAGAAATCCAACATTGCCATCAATTGGCACATGTCCTTTGTGTTTTTAGCAGATCATTGAGAAAAAGAATAAACCTTCGAAAAATGAAAACTCCATCATTTTTCTTCCTTCACACCCGCTCACCCCTTTCTTTTATCTTTCTCCTTCAATTCGGTTATATGGAGAGATCAACGTCAACTACCAGAATGGAAATGGAAGGTCTGGATGAGGAGGGGAAAGGATTTGATGGTCAACTTTTTGTTTTGAGGGTCCATGTCTTTCCTTCTCTTTGTTTGTCTGCCTTGTTTTCTTTTGATCTTTGAGAGTTGCCCTGTCCCCTCTGCCTCTATTTTGTGTTGTGATCACTTTTCGCGTTGGTTTTTGTCACCCACGCAACATCACCACATGTTGTCGTTGTTCTGTGTTCTTGTCCTCGGAGGTGGCCCAATTCACTTTGCAAGCCACGTCTTTTCATCAGACTCGTCAAACTTGATGGGATGGGCGTGACGGACTTGGTGGACTTGGTCTGCCTCGTGGCAGCTTTTTAGAAACTCTAATGCAAAAAACTTGTGAAATTCGAGGAGATTTGGGAAGGGATAGTGAGTTGTGATGTAGAAGTGTGCAATGCGATTGTAATGCTAAGACACACTGACGGTTATCGAGTGGCATCGATTTACAGATGATATGATATGTGGCGATGTTCTTCGAATGAGCATAATATGGCGAGGATATGAAATACTGTTTGTACTCGGGAGGTTTGGGATTCATACTGAGCTATAGAAACTTTGGGTTTCAATTCCAAAAAAAAATCATGTCGATTTATCATTGTCTTGTTATCATTCGCATTTTCTTGTCTCTGCTCCAGATGCTGGTCTTAACTCTGTCGCACAACACTTGAATGCACCAATCAGCACAATCTATGAAACATGACAAGAGGAAATCTTACAAGAACTATACCAGCATTAGAGTCTAGCAAATTAGATTTTTATAGCTTTGTAGTGATATAGGTGGAAAAATAAGTGAAATAAGGCAAAGCTTATTCTGCGTAGAGTAAACTACTCAATGCTATGATACCCTGGATCTGGAAGTAGGAAACTCTGATAGATCGTCTATGAGTTGGCTAGATTTTGCTTATGGTCTGACGATATATATGGGGATCGTATCCTGTAGAGATTATCAAATTCGGTGTTGGTCTCTCGATAACTTTGAGGTGGCTCTTGGATTTCTCCGCTGCCTGGGATCTTTCAGTCCCCTGTAAGATGTCGAAGCTGCATTTCCACTTCTCTAGATATCCACTGGGACTACACTGCTTTCCATCATCGAATGCTACAAATGTGCTAGTATGATTTCGACTCTGGTTTTCTGATAGTTTTCATAGTTGTAATTTGTGGGTTTCACCCGGTGGCACATCAATGATTTAGTTGGTGGTCATATAAATACACCACTAATTATTGATATCTGTATATTTATAAGTGAAACCTCCGGGCCAAAGCAGAAAGGGAACATTAGTGGTGCAGGTGTACCGCAACAAATTTGCATGAATAGTAAAGACATCTCGCGACATGGCAACAAGCTTTCTTGTCCTCGCTAAATCCCCTTAGTGTTCTCCGTGGTCTATAAATTCCTCACGGACGACGGCTTGTTCTCGACAACACGAAAAGTTTCCAGATTCTAACAATCATGTGTTGGAGGAAGTCAGGTCAGGCTAGTTTGGAAAGTGAGTTGGACGCAAAAGTCTAGTGAGGATGTTGATGGTGACAACGATGTAAATGACGACGTGGAGTGTTATTACCCTTGCCGAAACCTTTGGCGCTCATTGTGGCCTATAAATTTGTTGTAGATGACGGCTCTTTCTTCACAACGCAAGTAATTTCCTGATTCTAATGATTTATGTGCTGGGAAGGTTGGGCTATGCTGGTCTCCTACATAGGTTGGTGCGAGAGAGGAACTCTTAAATAGTAATAATAATGTGAATAAATAATGTGAATATAAATCATGATAAAAGTATATAAATAGAAATTGATATATACATATAAATAGTTGACCCATCTACAAGAAATTTCTTATACCTACTAATAGAGCCTCATTTTGTCTTTCATAAGATACTTGCCATATAAATTAGGGATTGTAGCACTTCACATTCATCATATTACAACATCACTACTATCTAAGCCTAACATCGTCAAAAAGTCACCAGAGAAAGCAGCTAGTGTGCGAGTTGAATGCACAACATGGTCTGGGAATTGATTATTCGGCAGTCTCCGCTATACTTGACAAGTATCCTAAAAATTGAACCAATGAAAATCACATAAATATCAACAAGACCAGCTTAGTCCCGCCTAGATCGGCCTGAGGGGGGAAATACTTAGCAATCCAAGTAGCAATCACTGCATTACATCACACTATGCCAGATTTCAACCGGCCTCAGCATATAAGGTAGGACCGTACAGAACTCCCCATTCAAAATCCAGTGGCGGAAGACTTCAGCAACAATTGGAACATAGCATGCACAGATGAGCTCAAAAAAGGCTAGCAAAGAGGACTCCATTCCCAGAGATGTAACCCTTGTGATTTCTCCACCACCCAGACCACCTCCATACGCTTAGAAGTGCATAAATTGACAAGACAACAGACAAATAAAAACAATTTCCCAATCCAACTCCACCGATTTCGTTTCATGAGTCCGAACTGGACTGGACCGGACGACAAAGACAAGGAACAAGGCAGCAACATGCATACACACCGGGGCAAAAGGGGAAGAACAAGAGACATTTTTGATATTTTGCGTCGGCCTACTCAAACATTATACCTGTGTAAGACGAGCGAGAGCTCAGTTGCTTCCTTCCCAACCTCAAGCCATTTCATCTCTTCATGAACGAAATCGTGAAGGGGGAGAATGAGAGGGGGGAGAGGAGAGTACAACTGAGCAAAGATCATCACAAAACAGGGGAAAGTCCATACAAAGAATCCATACATTGTCGTGAGCGTGAACAAAAACAAAAGAAAAAAACAGAGTAGTCTAACAAGCAGCCAGCAAGAGTTGGTATACAACGCATGTTGCAAAAGACAAGAAAGAACTGGGGGGAAAGAAAGAAAACTGAACTGGGTATCCGAAACAAAGATCTGTAGTACTGGTTCGTGGTTCGTGAAACGCATAGACTAGCATAAATTGCAATTGCCGCAGAGAGGGACGTGACTCGTAAATGACACCATCTATGCGAGATCGCCTTAATGGTTGGGAGGAGGTGCAAATGGCGCTTCGAGCTCTATGGGGGCGGTCTGTACTAAGGTGGTATCTTCTGCAGCGCTGGTGGTAGGAGTTCCCGCGGCGACAGCAGTTGCCACTGACTGGTCTTCTTTGACCTTTGGTTGTATTGGTTCCGACAAACCAATAGGATGACCAATAGGCTCAGATATCGCGGTGCCTCGAGTGTTTGAAAGAGATACCGAGCGTGCTCGTGCAGGCTGCACATGTTCCTTGTCACTTTTCTCCGCATCACGAAGTTCCTGCGCCTTCTTTTCTTCCTTATCACCACGCATCTTGGCCTTCAACCAATCGATTGGGTTTTTGGTCTTCTCCTCTTTCGAAAAGGCACCTAGCCCAGACTCGCTATTCGAATAGCCGTGACCTGGGGTCGCATGTGTCATTGAAGTATCAGAGCCACTGGTTATTCCATCACCAGTCGTGAAGCTCTTCTTTGGACGAACTACACTGCTGAATGAAGTCGTACTGCTCTCGGCAGCAAAATTACTACCCAGCATTCTCCTTGGACTGGTCACATCGGGTCCAAGCGGATTACCATGTGAGTCCTTTCTGCGTGATATTCTCCATCTTCTTCGTTTCTCTAACTGCTCAGCAGCTGTCGTTGGGTCATCGGAATGGTCAAAATCGGACTGATCGTTTGCTGATGTGTGCGAGCGCAGGGAGTTAGTGGCTGAGATCGTTGGTTTCAGTGTTCCATCAGACGATTGTGGCGGATCCAGTGGATGCACATACATGTTTGCAGTGTTTACTTCACCGGCACCATCCAAGCCACCAGTCGACGTGCCATGGGAGGGCGAGGGTGCAGCATCAGTTCGAGAGAAAAGCGGAGTTCCAGATTGCACAGTCTCGAGCGGGTACATCGCATGATCAATAACAGGATTCGGTGGAACCGTCGGAGGAGAAGCAGGTGACTGTGCCACCGAGCTTGCACCGTGGAGGGAATTTTGTGAGCTTTGGGCACTTGCGTTCGAACCTTCAGGTAAGCGCTTCTTTCTCAGCTTGTTTGGCGGCTTCTTCTCAGTATCTCCAGTCGACGATCTTTGGAACAAGTTCGATACCGAACGCTCCTTTGGTACAAATGCTGGTCCAAGCACATGTGCTGCTGGTGCATGAGAATCAGCCTTCTCTGGATCCTGCAAAAGTTGCTCGTGGCTACGTCGAGAAGTCATAGCACTCGCTGCTGGAGCAAGGCTGGAGATTCCAATAGCAGTGGGAGCAAATGTTGAAAAGGCAGCAGATTTTGGTCCGTGACTTGAGGCTTCAGTAGGCCCTGGAGAGACACCACGAGCCGTAGTTACGTCTGGCGGAGAAACGACAACCGCATTTGGAGATGGCGATCCCGAAGTCTTTTGAAGTCGGTTCGATAAAGCCGGCGAACGCTTCGACGGTACCGTGTTACTACGGTGAACCCCTCCGCTTGAAGTTTGTGTCAAGGTTGCACCATACGCTGGGCTAGCTGGACTGGGGGCGCCATTCGATTGCTTGGAATGCTTAGAAGACACCGAAACATTTCGTCTTACACCACCATACTTGCGAACACTATCTGCTCCTGCGCTTGCATTCGAAGAGGATCTTCCTATGGTAGTTTTCGATCTACTCGGAACAGGTGTTGTTGGAGTTGCTGGAGGTGGCGTACCACCATTCTGGACCTCTGCAACAGTCTGCTCGTCGGCTGCAGTACCGCTCATACCGATCAGGAAGTGATCCTGATTTTCAATCAGGAAAATCAGGACATTTTGACTGAGCTGATACTCCGCAGGTGCCATATCATGCGTGGGATGACTAATGAGACCTGGCTGAAAAATCGCACTCAAATTGGCAGAGTCCATTCGATTCTCCTCGGATTTGGAAGCAAAGACAGCCAAAAGGTCGAGAATGTACAGAAGAAGTTGTCGATTCAGGGGAGGAAGCTCTGTGATAAGCTGCTGATATGTGCTAATTGCCACATTTATGTCAAAGGGAGCTTTGTCCTCCGCAGTGCTATCATTGACAGCCTGCCCACTAACACCACGAAGAGGATCTCGGAAACGCTCGTACAATGTCAGTGGTACTATCGGCTCTGGCAACTGATTAAGATATCCTTGAGCTCCGTTAGTCCCAACCCCATCGATGCCACCCAACAAAGTCATCAGAGACCATGGACTTACTCCTCAGAACATTGGCCGCATCGTGCACCGTATATCCAGCCCCTATACCGACGTAAGTCAATGCCAACAAAACGTGTTGGAACAATAAACTTACAGTCTAGACCTTTGCCATATTTATCTGGAGCATCGAATATAGCTTGCAACTCCTTTATTCTTCTTGAAGACCCTGAGAGTCTGAAGATGCCCTCGACATTCGTAGCTGTTCAACATTATCAGCATCCAGCACGCAATACAATTGCTTCACGGCTACAAGTACCCTTTTCTTTCAGATACACTCCGCATTTGGCCACTACTATCGGTACATATCCATAAATATAAGATTTTCCTTCCGAGTCGACAAGAGAGATTGCTACGTTAGCATATGCGATTGATTGTCGCAGTGGAACTCCGAATATGCCTGTTGGTTGTTCTGCTGCTGGTAGAAAATCAGTAAGTTTTCTTGAGACAGATAAATCCACTAAAAGAGATTTGAAGAGGCAGAGAAAGCAGCTTTCTTTCCAACAGTCAATCTTTTAGCACCCATGCCGACTTGACAAGGGAACTGGAACAAATTCAGAAGAGTATTCCTCCCTCTCATGAACATCCGCCAAACTTGTTCCAGCGCTTGTCTTGTCTGTCGGTGTGGATCGCTCCAGTTTGCTGGAGCTGATATGCTCCGCATTGGTCGGAATTGCGGGACCAGACTGGTATGCTTGTAACTGCGACCTCAAGGCCAAGATTACGGGATCAAGGCTCTTGTGGAATAAAGAGAGTGAATGAAACTGGGTATTCACCACTGGCAGAAGTCTTTCTGGCGACATTGAAACGGGACCACCAGCTCTTGAGGTCCTTGCTCTTTGCTGCTGCAGGTGGGGAGGAAGACTGGAGTACTGGGGTAGGCTTTGTTGAATTTGCTGCTGCCGTCGGTGCAGGCAGGCCTGATGACATAGCTGGATTGTTCAATTCAAGCAAGCACTCGTGGCGGGTTGCTTGCAAGAAGATATGTGATCGGAGTTGCTGTCGCTTTGTTCTGCAATATTGCAGATCACAGGGAAGCTAGAGCGGGATATGGATCGACTATATGGACTTCCGGGTACGCGTCGAAATATGAGATCGTGATAATGGAGTCGTGCAGTGTCTATATTTGGGCGCCTGATGTTCGCTGGAGTAAAGGTCTAGAAGGCGGAGCGTGATTGTTTCGGGGTCGAATTGGATGTAGAGGCTGGGCGCAATTCGCGACTTGCGATCGGGATGGAAGGGAGCGTGGATCTGACAGTGGGGAGCAGAAGAAAGAGATGGAGGTAGAGGTAAAGAGTGAGAGAGAATGAGGGGGAGAGAGAGGGAGAGATGTTGTAGATGATCTGAATGAGGATATTGGAAAAGATGGCAGATCTTTGTGTGGGGGGGGGGGGGGGATCTGCAAGTAGAGTTGTGATGTGATGTGTTTGTTTTGGTGTGCTTCGACCAGGCCGTCGTGCGGCGTTGAGAGAGGTCTGTGATTGTCACGATCTTGAATGGTAGTAATAGTAGTAGTAGTACTGCTGCAGTAGAGATCCAGATGAGTTGTGGGTTAAGGTGCTGCTACCTCACGCTAGTCCCAGAATTGTACGGTGATCAAGGAGGACAAGGCAGACAGGGAAGACGCAGGGAAGAGAACAAGCGGGCGGGGAGAGAGAGAGAGAGCGAGAGCGAGGAAGCAAGAGAGAGGGAACTGATGCGAAATGTAGACAACCAGCAGTGATTGATAGATTAATAAAGGCGACTTGGCAGTCAGTTCTCTATGAGGTAGAGAGAGTACCTAGGTAGGTAATAAATCAGAGGTGAGGGGTGAAAGAGAGGTGAAAGAGGTGAAGGAGGAGAGAGAGAGAGAGAGAGAGAGAGAGAGAGAGAGAGAGAGAGAGAGAGAGGCAAAGTAAGACAGGTAAGACTGCAAGAGAGTGAGTAGAATAAAAGAGAGAGAGATAGAATCGAGGGAGACAAAGTATATAGTACATACCTAGCCATCTATCTATCCTTCAAAGTCTGTCCTATGGTACTTCTACATGTCTAAATATGTCTAGGTAAGTAGATCCTTTAGATCAATGACTGTCCTGTGCCAATATTCTCCGTATCAGGAACATCAGTCTGGTGTGTTTTGGTACATTTTTGGTACAGTACAAGGAAATCTATTTCGGTGGTGCGATTCTAACCTGATCCTCTTGATCCTCTTGATCCTTATGGGTTTTATTTTTATTTTATATCACTTTATATTTATATATGTACCGTCAATCTGTCTTCTTCGATTTCAAGAATTTAATTGATTTTATATGTGTATGTATTTGACTTTTTGCTGTTGTTTTTCGAGATTCTCTGAACAGTTGAGTATTAGGTAGTCTTACACTCATGCACCTGCACATGCACGCTCTCTTCCAGCCATATGGATTAGCCCAGCTATTGTTGCCCCTCTTACCATGTTACCATGCTACCTTACCTGACTGTACTATCTATCCTAACAGTACAAGTTTGCCCATTGATTCCAACAGGCATGGAGCATCTCGCTAACCAGTAACGTGTGTACTTGTACACTCCAGAGTCCATTACTTACTGTTATTATTATTAGATCTCCAAGGTCTGTTGCAACGGCTTGACCTCATGGGGTAGCACCCAAAAAAAGAGAAGCCCATGGAAGGCGTGATCACGGGCTCCCTCAGCCAAAAGTAAATCCATGGTACCTACCTACCTAGAGGTATGAATACTCAAGAGGTTTGTGTGCCCTGCGTAGAGGCCAGAGTGGCAAAATGTCGAAGAACAAATAAATATAAATATAAAAAATACATGAGTACCAAGGCAACGACTGACCTCGTACCTTAGATACCCTCCCTGTCTCCCAAGACACAGATACGAAATATCAAAGCATCAATTGTCAGCCTCGATGTTCCGGATGGAACTTTTCGACGAAGGTTCAACAAGCTTAACCGCCATGAATCGTGCCAATACCTTATGCATTTTATGGGGCTCTGCGAGATCTCTCTCTATCATTGGCTCGTATCTTACCTAGATCGCTCAACCCAAGATTCAAAAGAACTCTCAGAACTATGAGGATGTGGGCCAGAATGTGAGCCTCAATATTGGCCTGAATATAAACCATAATGTGAGCCTGAATATGAGCCTGACTGAGCCCGAGCTGCTGAGCTTCAACTTTGACGTAGCATCACAAATTAAGCTGTCTGCAACATAGAAAATCCACCACCACACTTGCTCACCTCACCTCACCTCACCTCACCCACCAACAACTTCGGCCTCGCATATCGTCATCCCCATCAAGAACCAACTTACAAATATCTCAGCCGCAATTATGGACGGGTACGCACCTGCGAAAAATTCTCGTGCACCTCCAGCACACCCACCTTGATATCAAGGCTGACTTGCTCAATCCATCAGACTCACCGCAAGCGAACAGAGAGAGCTCCAGCAGCGCCTGGAGAAGAAGCAAATGAAGGAATTCATGGGTGTATGTCTTTTATCCTCACCAATCGACCACTGAAAATCCCCAATGGCCTCGGAACTTGACCTCCTCACCTTTCTCGACCAGGAAGAGGAAGCATAGGAAGGAGAGGTGTACTCGTTGAGCGTCTGCTAATGCATCAATGCTATCAGATGTTCTCCGGCCTCGTCGATCGATGCTTCGACCACTGCGTCGACGACTTCACTACCAAGTCGCTTGTAGCCCGCGAATCCGGTTGTGTATCTCGCTGTGTACAAAAATTCATGGCGGGCAGTGAGCGTATCGGCGCAAGGTTCCAAGAACAACAGGCACAGATGATGGGACAGGCCCCAAGATAAATGCTGCGTGTTGAGACGTGCAGAAGGAATTTTGGCTCGAGATGCAGGGTTCAATGGCCCGGCTTCAACTTCTGAAGCCGGCAGCTGGTGCATATGGAGCGATTGTACGATAGTGCATGATGAAATGTCCTGGGTTGTGGACCTGTACGACTTGCTTGGGAATCTGAGCACCCGCCGATATGGGGAATAATGTGCAACTCTACTTCGGCACCAATGAAGCCATAACAAAGTCTTGAGGCTTGCTCTCTCGATTGCATGCGGTTTGTGAAAAGTTTGCCTCGATATCATCATGCAACTGGCCTCATCCGGCCTGCTCTTTGTTTGTGCTCGCATTTGATTATCTTCGGGAATTCTGAGCTACAAAGTTGACAACAGCTATAAGTATAACTCGAATCTCCTTTCATATTCATACACTCCACAGTCAACTCATCTCATCCTCGAATCTTTTATATAAATGATGTATACAAATTTGACTTCATATTCGATTTTCTTTCTTTAACCACTTCATATCTCAACTGCGCTGTAGAGCCCCACAGGATGCTCGACGCAGAATGGCATCGAAACACCAAGCTTGCCTCGAGTGCATCTATGCGTGCGGCAGTGTGGCAGGCAATGATGAGTGCCTCTCCCCTTAGAGCCCCACCGCCGGCGCAAGATTTTTTTTACCACACTCAATATACTGAGATGGACAATACTGCTCAAAATCGCCCTTGAGCACTCCGAAGCACAATGTACGCCCTACAATCCAGCCCAAAAAACCATGCATGCTGACTAAATTGTCCAAATGGTATCTTCGCTGTTCATGACGAAAAGCTTGTGTATATGCTTCTTCGTGACATGTCTCCAGACATCGATCTGGCGAGATCGTGATACGCTTCAGCTCTTCGCGTCCCCTTTAATTTTCGATGCTGGAATCGGAAGTTAAAGGGAAAGGACCTGCCATCAGGTGATATTGACTATGACCAACTTCCAGGCCATCTACTTGTGCTTACCGGTGCAGAAGGGCATGTATCCCACTGAATGAAACGCCCTAGAGCTGTTGGCGGGAGCGCAAGTACAATCATGGACATGGCATGGTGGCGTTTGCCGAGGTGTGCGAGGACTCTCCATTTGTTCGTTTCCCTGTCTGACTTGGGCGTGTGTGATGCTGGAATAATCTGGCGTGATGGGTCGTGGAGATAGGTGTGATCCTAGGCACCGGTTTTCGGGCCAGGACATCGAGATAGATACCGTCCACGAAATATCCAGGGCTACCACTCATGAACGATGGTTCTACTAAGATATATAAGGTACCCATCGGCAGCTTGAGTTCTCTGTTTTCTTCTCCCAACAGCTCAACGGTTACATCTTCGGCGTCTATCACCCCCTACCTCTATATCCCTGGCATTCTCTCCGAGAATGGTCTTGAGATATTTTGTAGGTCCATTACTACGTGGCTGCTCTTGAGGGGAAGAGACCTCCGAGTCCGACTCAGACTCTGTGTCTCAGTCAGACTCATGTTTCTAGAAACGTCGGCCGGGGACTTTGTCGATAGATGGACGAGTCCCTGTTGCGAATCGCAGATATGAACGTGCCGGAATTGGACTTCACCTGACCACCGCCCAGCAACACTTAAAAGCATGACCAATCCTCATAGTTCCTGTTGGCGCAATGTATGACATACTCGAAACCGCTTCAGTCATTTTGGCCTGCCAGAACTGTGGCAGAGCAAACTAGACGCGGTGGTGGATCTCTGTCAAGGCTACCGTGACCAGCAACATGCGGGGAGTTGAACGGTTCTGTCAGGAAACCCGTAAATGTTTCACAGTCAAAACTCGTTGAGCACAACACCAATGTAATGAGCTTCTGGAAGCTTTCGTGACAAATTCTGGATACCTTCAGCGTCAAGTTCTTATGGGATTCGCCATTGCTGGATCCGATCTCTGGAGGATTTTCGGGATTCCATGGTCCTGTGGTACTCACTGTGGGCATCTCTGAATGTCGGGCTTGGGAGAATGCAAGTATGACGCGTGTATTAATGTCGGCCTATACTCTGAAAATCCCGGATAACTTTCACCTTCACGATGTCAAGCCGGTATCTACACCGTCATCTCTAAATACCAGGCATTACAAGAGAAAGAAGGCAACAGAAACCTTTCTTTCAGGAAGCATCAACTTACGATAGGATCACTCCAGGTACCAAGAAACCAGTGAGGATTCTAGGATTCCTGAATGAGATGAACTTCTCAGACATTGACGTCAATACCATCCCTCTGAACATCGACAGCGAGAGGAACTTAAAAGCTAGCGAAGAAGTCTCATGCTCACAGCAGAGGGAAATACATTGCTTTACGACATCATTTCATTTGAAAGGTGTTTGAAAGAGGAGACATCAATCTAACATGAGTCGAATTGAAGGGCAATGTGACTGACATGCTTACGAAGTCACTTCCAAACGATATATTTGAGAAGTCTGTACAAAGGGTTGGGTTGATGAAGAATCACGGTAACGAGGAGTGTTAGCTTCAATGAGAGCGCTGGAAGAGTCTACGGACGGCAGTGTAGACGTTAATAAGTATCGATCACAGGTACCAAGAAGAAAACCATACTGTTGCTTGGGCTTCTTTTCCTTCTGTGCCATTTTCGAGATGATCGGCACTGAAAGACTAAGGAAGGTCGCAAGAAAACATACATATCATCCACTACTGCTGGCTTGGAATCACTCAGTATTGTAACTTATTTATATGACACTTGTTACCTATCCACAAATATTTCCTCAAGTTTTCGAATCTGACTGAGTGACATGTCTCGCTACACCTACATATACAGCTTTGAGAGTCAATGCTGTCAACAGGCTGGTCTCTTGAGAAAAAAAAAGAAGAAAAACAGAAAGAAAAACAAACAAGTTTATTCCTTCTTTTAGGATACACCATCAATATCAAGCATTGCTTATGATCCGAAATGTTGCTCACTGATGTCCTCATTGCACTCCTTTTAAGCTACACACAAAATCATATGTACATAAGACAATTACGGGATAGACCCATGCCTTTCCTCTACAACCTTTATGTGACCGAATTTCCCTGCTATATCGTGACACCTCAAAGAAAATCTGCGACAGACGCCTCTTTCAAACAATGTAAGTCAGTCATCGCTATTTGGGTTGAAGAATGATTTCGTTGTGATGATGAAGCATCAGTTAAAACTTACGGTTACAATCACCCAATACAGTATCAAGTGATAATCTTTTATCACACTCCAAAATCTTACGAGTCACATTCACATATGAATCTCAACTCGAAGATCGAAGCAAAGATAAAAAGATCCATAAGCAGCACGAACAATGAGAACAACCGAAATATACTTAGGGTGGCGTTGGACAGGTCACAGCAAATATCTACGTCGGGCAGCCTTCCATGCCTTGCACGTGGAAGATTCGCAGAAAATAGGCTAAGAGGGATGGAAAAGTGACAGTTGCAGAAGTGGGGGAGAATTTTGGAAGTCCAGGAGTGAAGAGGAAAGCAGGCATAACTTGCAATTTGCTTCTACTCTCGATTTATACAGTACGAGCCCGGAAGTACATATCAAACAAGATAGCACGTTGGGTTGGCTGAAGGTCTTATGTGAATAGCCTCGAAGATGCCAGCATTATTCTCAGAGAACTAGAAAACGGCTCTTTTCATACTCGAGCTACACCGATATTATAAGTTACCTATGTATAAAGTTCGGAGAATCGGCCACTCCATATCGCGCAAGTAACTTACTACGACACTGCCAAGTTACGTTATGTTGTTCCTGTCTTCACTAGTTTGTCGGGTTGCTTTTTGTGATGAAGTTGTATAACCTGCCAATAGAATCAGGCAGTTGGGGATTGAAAACACAACGTTCCCTAATGAGACTCAGAAGTCTTGTAAATGAGCTTCTCTGCACGCAGCACCCACATCCCTGGCACAGTATCGGTTGACTAGTAAAATATCGAAAATAGCATTGTCAGAACTAAGTGCTCAGCGCAAAAATCCAATGCAAAGCGTTCCACGCCTTTCCCATCCATCGCAAGAACGCCAGTGAAACCTGCGCAATACCTCCTCGGCAGAGACACTGGCAAGAAAGAAAACTTGAAAGAGAGAATGACACTGGATGTGTTATCCGGGTCCAATACGAGGCCTATCATCAAATCAGTACATAGCCCGCAGATACGTTGAATGGCAGAATCAGGCGATACTTACATGTCGTGGTGCTCACTGAGAGTGCTAAGGTACTTATTCAGTTCTTCGACGCGCTCTTTATGAGTTTTGACACCCATTTTCTTCAGCCTCTCATCAAGCTATATGAATGTCAGCACTGGGTCTAAATGCAATAAACACTCAAATGATGCCGTTCAAAAGTCGATGGCATATCCCCTCGGACTCTCCGCGAAAAGAAATACGAAAGAAAATGCAGCAAAGAAAGTATAAACCACTCACCCTCTTCCTCTTCATCTCCTCATGCCTCTTCTCCGTCTCAGTCTTCCCATCGCCCGTCCTCTCCTCATCTCTCAAATCCTCCGCTCGAATATCGGCGTCCTCATCCTCCAGCGCCTTCTGCAAGGCTGATTTCTTCGCCTCCTCCTCAGATTTGTCCTTCTTCGCCTTCTTCTTTTTCTTCACACCCGATGGCTTGGCACCTTTGAGTTTCAGTCCACCCCCTATGGCAGAGCTGTACTCTTCTCCGGCCATTTTCCCGTGTGTAGGTTGATTGATGCCTGTGTCGGATAGATGATTGTGCCCTCGTTGATATGGTGGAGCCGCACGTGATGCAAGTTTCGCGCTTACGAACGGGCGCTTGTCCGCGAGCCGCATTCTTCAAAGGTTTTTTTTAACGACACTCGCAGTTTATTTTGGCTTTATTTATTTTCAAATCACTCGATCAATTACACCGTCACAGAACTATGAACCTTGAGACACAAGCAAAAGATACTGATGGTATGGCCAAAATGTTATATAAACCGACTCGCCCATATACAACAAACATTCCACCCTTTCGCATTCGACTTCCCCACAAATAAAGTGTTGCTGGTCTAAAGTCCGTAATTATCCACCTCGCCGTTTTCTGTGTTGTATCTGAATACGTTTCATTCCAAGACGTCCTCCGTGTATTTTGTTCCCGCAGTCCCTTATGGAGTTCCACCATTCTGATCACACCGTCTATCGCAGCTGTAGCTCTTAGTGTCGCCATCAGGCAACAAGTTACTGCACATAGCAGCTGAATTCTTAGTAGTGGCATAGCTTTCAACAGAAAACTTAATGCCGGACGAATTGGCAACGACTTTTGCCTGGCCTTTCTGCTAGCCGCAGTCCTCGATTATTATGTTGTGAACGGCCTTGCAGTTGCTCTCGAAGCCCCTTCCTGAGTGATTGAAGTTTCTTCCACATTTCAATTCTGCGACCACTATTCCGTCAATCTCCACTGCGGCTGGAAGTTTCGACGAGCTTTGATCACAGAAGATATCACTCAGGAAAATCTGTTGCTCGGCTGTGAAGGGGCGATCTTCATATCGAGGTGGAGCATTACAAGTATGGCACTCGTACTTAGTTGCTGCTCTTTCATCGAGAGATAGGGTACTGTTGGATTCATTGATGCATGCGCTTCCATTTTTGGTGAAGCGAGGGGCGTATTGGTCGCTCGACGCCAAAAGTATACCAGAGATTTTGATCCATACGATCATACAAATTTTGAACGATAGTTGCGTTTGTTGTGTTGCCGATCAAAGTCAAGTACTGTGGCACTTGCGTAGGGAGATCTGCACAGTAGCAAGGCTTCTAGGAGAGTTCTCTTGGTACCGGACGTTGTGTAGGATCTTGGGGTTGTTCGAAAGGTAAACTATATAAAAGGCCCATGAAACTCCTATTACTTGCAAGAGATCTATACACTATGGTTACAATAGCATGATATTTTGCTGACCTGAGAGTGGGATTTGAATGAGCTGCATACACTTGGCTTCCTTATCGAGTAGACGAGCTTCGCTCTGAGATGACGGCTCCTCCTAGTCCTTCAGGAGGACGAAGACTTACGTGGTGACTGGCAATCGTGTTGTTGAGATAACAAGGTCACGTTGCATCCTCAGGGAAAGTGACGAGAGCTGTGTGAGAAGAGTAAGCAGAAGAAATTAATATGCACAGCATCGCTGCATTGGTCATAATTTCGTAATTTCTCAATTTGCATGAGGCTAAGTGCAAGTGATTTATTCTTATTTCTCTCTACTATTATAAGGCTTGTCGTTTGTATCCTATCCAGTTATACCCATTTCTATCAGCCTCTAGATGCATATTATGACAACGCGGTAGCATATTAGCCATCTATTTCGTCAGGTGTGGCGAAATTCAAGGATATCTAGGCATTTAGACCTTCTAATCAGAGCAAAAGCTATTGATACGGTACAAACTTATTATCGCACGCGAATTAACGTCTCTTATGATAGTCGAATAAGGAACCCGGGGCTTCTTCAGTTCATTTACAAGTGAGAGGGCCCCCACTACTTAGAACCATGGTTTAATGAAACCATCGATAGACTCGACTAGACTGGAAATCTTAGTTCAAGAGCGAGTTTCCAAGACGACGCCTCTCGATATCATCTCCATCTCTATTTCTATGCCACAGCTCGTGGTAGTCTGTCTCATCGCCATTATCTGTAAAGCGGAGAAGATATAGAGGACAGCTTTTCGTCGCATTAGAGCACCAAAAGAGCCAAGTCTCAATCGAGATTTTATTTATTTATAACTGTGCCTTAGTGGTCCACCAGGAGCTTTTGTAGCAGTTAAAAAGTCCAATTTGTCACTGAATTACTACAGTTGACAACCAATAGCTAGGCAATCGTCAATATTTACAAGTGCGTGGTGTGTATTGTGAAAATTATGGGGCGATGGTGATATTGTTCTCGATGGCAACGCGAACCCGGGTCAAGTTAACAAATTATACATTCTTCGCATCAAGTAGATTTTTCAAGAGGATCGATGATTAACTCGGTATCAAACATGAAGGTTGCTCACCTCGAGTTAATAGTATTGTAACCTAGACAGTGCTAGCTTTTAGAGGCTACATAGCTTAGCTATCAAGTCCCATACAACAGCTACGTTATACATGAAAATGTGCTGAGTTTCCTTCTATCCGGCTCCCATTACAAATCCCAACACGAAATCTATTCAAATCACATCGAAATCTTCGCAGATCAAATATCAGGCAAAATCATAAACCTTAACCCCATCCCCACCACCAACAACCACAACCTCCTGATCAAAGCCTACACTGGCGGTCCCCAGCGCCCCCATGTCCTCAGCATCCCCAACATCCCCAACATCCCCCTTGATCCTCACACGCACGCAATCGACATCCCCCCCTCGGCCTTTCCCCCACCTCCCAAGCCCCTTCTCCAGCTCCCAAACTCTGACCTCGTTCCCCTCGCAAACACTGACAGCCTTGCCCCGTCCAAGCCCCACACCCCGCACCCCACTCGTGCACCCCCAGAGCTTCTCGCCCTTCCCAACCCACAGGCCCTTCTCGGTGCTGCGCACCATGTAGAGGGTCATGGTGTTGTCGTCGTAGCTGGCCAGCAGATACGGATGGTGGTAGCTGAGGGCTTTCGGCTGCTTCTCGACAGCTGCCACCTCGCGGCCGTCGCTTGTGGCAGTGGAGGATGGGAGGAGCGGGTGGAAGTGGTGTGGGATGGAGGTAGCTAGGCGGGAGGTCGTGATAGGTTGTGATGAGGTGGGTGATAGGTGTAGTTCTTGAATGCCGATGGTCCAGCCAGAGAGGTAGGTTGGGAGGGAGTATGCTATTGAAGCTATGATTGTTGATTTCGACTTGCGGAGGGAGAGGGTTAGGGGTGGCCAGGTCGTGTGGGAATGTAGAGATGTAAGAAGGCGTGGTCGGATATGCGGTTCGGGGATTTTGTTACTGTCGGTTTTTGCCTCCGTGTCTGTCTTCGCCCCCTTTTTTGCTTCTCCGTCGATACTTGCGCCAGATAGTGTATATATGGCCAAGACCATATCCTCTGACATGATGACCACACATCCCTCGCCGACAGCAATCTGTGCCGAGACCCCGTTCGGATTGCGTGGGCTCCGATATATGCACTGCAACCTGCCGGTATCGTCGAGCTTCCAGACTCCCCACGCACCATCTGCAAATCCCAAAGCGACCAGCATATCCACCTCATCGACAGCCAAGCACGTGCATTTTCCACCAAACGATATCGAACCACCGAGACCCAGCTCAGCCCTCAGCGCTCGACTCCTCAACCTTCCAGCCGCAATATCAACATCAACCACCCACCCTCCCATCATCCCCACAAGCACCACCCCATCATCCCCTCCCCGCTCTACCCCCCTATCCCCATCTTCATCTCCATCCCCATCCCCATCCCCCATACCAAGCCGCCTCAAAACACAAATCCCCCTCGCCCAATTATCCCTCAACCTATATCTCTCCATCCACCCCTTCACGCCCCCGCGACCCGCATGCCCCGCATCAGCACCAGCACCAGCACCCGCACCCCCAAACCCAAAGCGCCCCACAAACAGCCGCTTCCAGACCATGCCATCGCCCGCGAGGCGTCCGACGCGCCTGCTCACGGCACGACAGCGGCTCAGGGCCCTCAGCGGCAAGAACGCTAGTATGCGCAGCAGCAGCTCGTCGCTGAGGCCCGACAGCCTGTCGTGCGGATGGATGGTGCGGCGGCGCTTGAGGGGTGGGGAGGAGGTGGTGTCTGTGGCGGGGGAGAAGGAGAGGCGGCGTTTGGGCGCCATGGTGGAGGAGGTTTGGGGGTGATGGTGGCGATGAGGCGGTGGGTGTGGATGTGCATGTGCATGCGATACTATGCGATGCGATGTGATGAAGGGCGTAATAGGATGCGATTCGAGATGCCTACCCAGGTGCAGGATGCGCTCGATTTCGATCAATGCGGCGGCGAGATACGTAGCTGATCCGCCAAGTCCAATTCACTGCTCAAGCTTAGGTATAGGAAAGCCGACTCTCTGACCGCGCATGCGCCGTCCTTTGTGATCTCGCAGTCGCCACGTCCAATAGCCGGCGTGCGCACCAAACCAAAAGATGGGATGAATGAATGGATGATACGATGAACCCAGGAGCAAGCTCAGTCACCCAGACAGAGCAACGGAATTGAATGGCAGTGCAAAGCGCGGGCACGCTGGTGAAGCCGAGGACGATTGTGGAGGACGTCGTCGGTTGGTTTACTTCAAGAGATCTATGTATCTATGTACTGTACCTGGCTACCTATCGATTACCGAACCTCACTGATACCGAACTAAGCTATCGATAAGCATCACCGGTATGTACTCTATCCCCATCGAACCCCAACCCAACGCCACACAACCCAAGCCAAGGCGACCCACCAGCCACACACACACACACCTCGCACTCGCACTCGCACTCGCATCCGCACATCTCCGATTCCGCCAAGCGAGATCCGCCGAGTCCGCTCGCACGGTACTCGGCAGCCACACACAGTCTGGGGGACAGGAGGTGCGGGACCGGAAGTGTGTAGCAAGGGGGCTAGGGGGGTACGGGGAGGGGGAGGGGGAGGGGGAGAGCATTCCCGGGTGGGGAATACTTGTACTACAAGAACCTAGGCTGTTGATAGTTTTGCGGGAGACGGACACCGACGCCGACGCCGACGCTGACGCTGACGCTGAGATGGGAGGGATTGGATGGTGATTTGGGAGGGAGGCGGTGGGGATGGGGTTGGATGAGAGGCGATAGGAGGGTTGGAATTGACTTTGTGGGAATTGAGATTGGGTAAGGAATTGTGAGTACTGTACATTGGGGGATAAGAGTGGTGAACTAACTGAACTGACTGAACTGTCGATTGTTCATTCAATCCAATTACTCTACAAAGTACATGACCCGGTCAGCAGGATACATACATCAATCACTGTGAGGATACAGGGGCGCCACAATCACAAAGTCATCCATTCACGAAAAGCCACAATGTAAGAGAAATTCTTCTATTTAGTAGAAAGACCAGCGGTCTACCTAAATACCAACCAGCGCAAAGCTATGACGGCCATCAGGTCAAATCCCCAGAAGAAGAAAAAAAACAAAGGGCTGAGTGCCAGTCGAGTCAGACATCACAAGGATGCCTCAAAGAGTGCAGACAAAAAATCAAAAGATCCCAATCCTAATCCTGATCCCAATCCCAGATCCAAGCCGAACAAAGACCATGTAAGTAAAGAACAAACGAGATTAGAAAACCCCCGATGGAACGCAGATCCAAACCCAAAAATCCCAGATCCATTGCCCCCCTTCCCCTCCCCTCCCATAGCCTCCTTTCTCCGCAAAAAATCAAAGAGTCAAAAATCCATCGCACAAGGGAAAAGCCAAACCCAACGCTGGAAAAGACAATGGGCTTCGACAGTGATGCACCATCGCAATTGCTAAAGAGACAAAAGGAATCCAACTCCGTAAAAAGGAAATACAATAAATATGAGATTGCGCTGTATGACACTTTCTAAGTGCAGCGAGGGCATCATCAACAGTAAGTGTGATGTGCGCGGGGGGTATAAAGCCAGACCGAATGCCGAGAGTGTATGAAAAAAAAATCCAATGCTGTCCGACCAATGATCCAGGTGAAACTCCAAAAGGAAAAGGGAGAAATAGTCAAGGAAATTGAGGTGATGAGTAATCGATGAGTGTCTTTGCAAATTCGGAGTGCGTAGTAAGTGGAATCAATTGACCACATGAACGTCGAGTCGGACAATGATTGAGGAAGATGGACTGGAACGGTTGAGATGCGAGAGGATCGCAATGCATGGCGATGCGATACCATAGCGGGGTGATAAGATACCACAAACCGAGGCGGTGGGCCGATATCGTTATCGCCGCGACGATAGGGACGATAGGGACGATAGGACAACCTCACAAATATTTCGTGAAGAATTTCTTGTTGAACCAGTCAACCTTATCGTAGGCAACCCATAATCGCGAGGCCTTATTGACATCGATCTTGCATGCTTGTTGCGCATCCGTCTTTCTGAACTCCTTGCCAATTTTGAGAGCATCGACGCGAGCCTTGAAGAGACGACGCTTGCTGGACAAGTAAGTAGCGCAGTCGAGGCGCAAATTGCCTGCCAGAGCGACTTCTTCGTCGAGGAGAAGATGGCGATGAGGATCGTCACGGATATCCAATGGAGCACCCTTCCATTCAACCTTGAGGGCATTCGCCTTGTTGGGGAGCGAATCGAGTGGTGGACAGAAATCTGGCAAATCCATAAAATCCTTATCTTCTCTTGTCGTACCTCGGTTCTTTGGAGCCTCGGAGAGCTCTCGAACCCTTGAGGCTTTGATGGTTCGTGGAGCCTTTGGTGAGGTTACAGGCTTCGTTGCCTTGACTCCAGCTCCTCTCGGTGGCTTGGTGATGCCAGCAGTTGGTCTTGGAGCTCTCACGTTGGCTGGGTATGGAGCAATGCCGACGAACTTGCGGGGTCCTTTGTTTGCACCCCTGAGTACACTGTCCTCCCTCAAAGTCTTGCGTTCGCGATCGAGCCATGCCATGGGGTTCCTGTTGAATTTCTTGATGACCTGTGATTTGAAGGTGAGGGCGAGCAGATAGTCGGTCCGACGTGGAGGAGAAACATCGCGAATTCGTGCAGATGTAGAGACTCTTGCTGCCATGTGCTCATCCACTACCTTCTGTGCGGCCGTAGCCTCATCGTCGTCAGAGAAAAGAGGTGGTTGTGCCACGGCACTGGCGGTCGGCTCTTGAGGATATAGAATGGGGTCTTGAACACCAATTGATCGATCGATGTCGTGATTGATGTTCTTTGTCGCTGGAGATACCGGTGGGGAAGGGAATTGATCGAGTGCAGCGGGATATGCAGGCTTTGTTTGATGCTTCATTGATGGAGCCTCTGAGCCGCGTGCGAAACTCTCGAGAGGGATTGGTTCTGGTGGTGACATGAGGCTGTTGATAGCCCGGCTATCAATTGACATGTTTCGAGTGGTGCCAGCCATGTTGCTGGATTGAATTGACAGGATTGAATTGGATTGATCACACAATCAGAGTAAGCGAGTGAGAGATCTGATGATGAGGGATGAGAGATGAGTCGATGGCTCTTATGTATATTGAGAAGTGAGCAGACTGCGCCGACTTTGGGTTTGTCAGCGCTTCGGCGTTTGTGGTGATGTACGCAATTGAGGAGGGTGTTGGGTGTGGCGATGACGGGCTCTTATGATCGGGGATTTGGGGGGGGGGGGTGATTAACTCCGTAAGTGCGATGGGTACGGGAGGAAGGTTTTGGTGTGAGAGAGGTACAGTAGAGTAGGTGGTATAGCGAAGAGTCGACCAAATTGGATGGGGGAGGTGCGAGTAATATGTAAGAAGAGAAAGAGAAAGAGAAAGAGGAGGAGGAGGAGGAGGAGGAGGATGATGATGATGAGGATGAGGAGAAGTAGTCGGAGGAGCAAGAGGAGCAAGAAGAGTCAGAGTCAGAGTCAGAGTCAGTCAGAGTGAGACCCCGACAAGGTGAGAAAGAGGAAGAATGTGTGGCGGGTTTGTCAGCTGCTCTTTCTCTCTCTCTCTCCGTCTCTCTCAGTCTCTGTGTGATCTTTGTACTGTGCTGTGTGACTTGTTCTGCTGCCTTTGAATTTATCGATAATGGATGGCGGATAATGGATGATGGATAATGGATAATAGATAATAGATAGTAGATAACGTGGCAACGCTTCCTTTGCCCTTTGAGCTCGGTCTGAGGCTCAGACAAGAGGACAGCAATTGAAGCTCAATTGCACGGATTGATCTCAAAGAGGGGTTTCTTCTGGTTCTTGCTGATATCTCGATGGCTCTATTGTGAGGATAATTCTGCGATGGATGTAGATGTAGATGTAGATGTCGATGTCGAAGTGATGAGAAGTTGTAAGAAGGAAGTGGAAGTTGGGGGTGGAGGAGTAATAATATGCTGGTGGTAGTGGTGGTAGTGGTGGTAGTGGTTGTAGCAGTAGTTGTTTGTTGGCTGTGTTGGGCTGGTGGTAGTGGATAATGGGTAGGTATTGTAGTGGATAAGGATGTATGCACTGATGGTCGATAGTGGCTTGCAGGTTTATTACTTTACTGTACTTCCGTAAGTAGTAGTATTCTATTCTAATCAAATAGAAAGAGAAGGGGAGGAGAGAAGGAAGTGGAAGGGATTAAAAGCTGGGCCTGGCTGGGAGTTTGGTTCTATATGTAGAACAGTCAAGTCAAGTCGATTCAAGTCAATTGAAGTCAAGTCAAGTCAATTCGAGTAAGTCAAGTAAGTCATTCAAGGGCTCAAGGGCCGCGCGTGAGTATGTGCGTGTGAAGGAGTGTATGAGGGGGGGGGGAGGGATGAAGGGAGGGGTTGAAGTGAATGAATCAATTGAAAGCGAGTGTGATTGATTTGATTGATTTGATTGATTTGATTGAGAATGATGAGAGTAGAATCATCTGAGAGAGGAGGAGTTGAGAGGCATGAATATATGAATGCATGAATGTATGAGTGTATAAGTGTATAAGTGTATGTGTGGTGCATTGTTATGCTTGAAATACGAATAGAGAATAAAGAAGTAAGTAGATAAATAGATGGATAAATAAACAAATACAAGGTTGAGATTGAGCCATGAATGAATAAATGGTTTAATTATTTAATGGTTCAACGGGGTAATCAGTTCATGCTCTCTCGTTAGTCGGTAGTCGGTAGGTAGGATCAGGATCAGGATCAGGATCAGAATCAGAATCAAAATCAGAATCAGGGTCATTCACGCACTACTACCATGTACCAGTGTACGGTCAATGTGTGGGGTGTCAGTTTGTATGGTGTGTGGTGTGTGGTGTGTGGTGTGTGAGTGTAAGTGAGTGTGAGTGTGAGTGAGTGTATGTGTGATTGTACATTGATGGTAGGAGAATGTGCCATGTCTGATTGGCCAATGAGTAATGTACCTTGGTGGATTTCTCAATTGGGTATGAGTCCCTTGTTATTGAAAAGAGGAGAGGGGGGTGAATGGAAAAGGATAATAATGTTCTAAGGATAATAACACCGACAATATTAAATATTAATATCAGTGAATGAATTCAATTCAATCGAAGAAACAAAGCCAGCAATTGGCGAATAACAAGCCGCACGACTGCAATGGTGGTACAGGTACATATATACATAGTGGCAGTTGCGGCTATTGTATTGTATTCGACCCAGTAAGCTCTAACGACCAACGTACCTACATTAGCACCCGCCAACTCATCACAGCACAGCACAGCACAGCACAGCGCAGCTCAGCTCAACACCCGCCAGCCCCAGAAGCCCAGCCAGTACAGAGCTGCTGGGTGTTCGTTAGGCCGCCGCGCAGCAACAAGTCGGGGCGTTCAATGTATGACAGGCAGCAATGGACTAGGACCATTGACCAGTCATCAATCATCAGTCATCAGTCATCGTTCATCGTTCATCTTTCATCATTCACCATTCACCATTCACCACTCACCACTCACCACTCACTACTCACCACTCATAGTTCACCACTCATAGTTCACCACTCATTAGTATATCCATAAGGCAGAGACAAGGAACCAGAAGGAGAGACAGAGAAAGAAGGATGGAAGGCGAGATAGAAGAGAGGCCCTGAACGGTGAATGCAAGTGCAAGTGCAGATGCAGATGCAGATATGGATATGAACATGAATACCTGTGAATATGAGCTTGAGTTGAGTCCTAGACCATCTTAGTCACCTTACTCATTAGCCAACATCGCCCCCAGCAAAGCGTATTGCCCATCAATCAACCATTCACAGCCCGCCCACACGCATTCGAGACAACATCAACATCAAGAGACAAAGGACAAAGAGAAGGATGAAGATGAATGAAGATAATAAGGAAGAGGAGGAGGACCAGACGACACACTGTCAAGAAGATGCAAGCACCCAATACCCAATACCCAACAACACTCCCTTTTCCCCCTCTCTCACTATCACTATCACTCTCACTCTCACTCTCACTCTCACTCTCACTCTCACTCTTACACTCGCCCTACAAGTACTTCCTACTCCCATCTATCCAATCTTCCCTTCCAACCTCCCTCCCTCCCTCCCTCCCATCCCCATCTCCTCCTGATGAAGTGGATCTCGAAATCGAGGGTTGAAGACGGGGAGTGGTGTTCAAGTGCATACACATACATACAAAAAAGGGAAGGGCAAGGGGAAAGAGGGGGTGTTTCAAACGGTCGAACGAACGAAGACTTACAGAAGAAGGGCGGATGCGAATAGTGGTCCCCCCGTTCCGCGTCCCTGTTCACGTCCACTTCGACTTCGACTTCGACTTCGACTTCCACCTCCACGTCCCTGTAAGCTTCGACTTCGATGGAGTGGACAAAGGGCTCTGTGCTCGCTTTGTGTGTGCGTTTCTGAAGTCAAGTGGGTATGTGAACAAGTGAACAAGTGAACAAGTGGACAGGTCTTCTTGGTACACAGCTACGTTCTGTAGAGTATGTACTGTACTTTGTAGTATGTGCTCTATGTACATAGGTACATATGTATGTTCCTCTGCTTTGGAGACTCGGGCCTTGTTGCCCCCCCCACCGTCCAATGAGCGTGGCGCATGGAATTCGGTTTCGCCAAATTGGCGGGTCTGCGAGATACTTTTGATTGATCTCCCTCTCCCTCTCCCTCTCTCTCTTCCTTTCTTCCTCCTAGACAATGGGGGAGAGATATTGTGGCGTAGCAGCAGCTTTGGCTCGAGGGAGGAAGAATGATAGCCGCACAACTTTCGCATGTACATCCGTCTACTGCTGTTCTCACCCATGGGCCCCAATGTTGCCGTGCGGGTACTGGTACGAGATGGATGGAATATCCCCCGTCCATGGCTTGAACGGGCAGTGGTTGGCCTCGTAAACGCTTCTTTGTACTCGCTCTAGTGTCTGGGTAGGTACCTACCTGACGACTAACCGTCTAAAGTACTTCCACCAGCTCATTTCCCTTCAGAGGTAGGACTCGAGGCTTTCATCCTCGCCATGTACTATGTGCTATGTACGGCTGATGAATAGGAAGAGAAATCACCCCATTGTGCAATCCAATGGCTCAACCATGAACGGAGCAATGAATGAGGCATGAGATGAGGCCATGCGACGAGAATTGAACAGTTGGATCTGGGAAGAGAGGGGGGGAAGAGTAAAGGTCTAGAAACAAGGGCAACCAATACAATGCCGGGATTTGGGGAGACTGGGGGGTTTGCCAAAAACAGGGCTCCCAGGGTTGATTTCGATTTCGATTTTGATTTGATTGATTTGATTGATATTCAGGCGACATCCATATTGAAAGGAGTTTCTAAGTATGTAGGTACAGTAGGTACCTGAGTTTCTTCCCAGCAAGGCTCAAGTCTCAAGTCTCAAGTCTCAAGATTCAAGATTCAAGATTCAAGACCCAAGACTCGACCCAAGACCCAAGAGTGAAAGTCTCAGAGAACCCTTAAGTAGCAATGTTCTTCCCTTCTCATAACCAACAAGCCCTTCTCTCTTGATCTCTTGATCTCTCTCTCGACGCTTGTAACCACTCGGTCGATTTTCCAGGGCGTTTCTGGGGCCTAGCCTCATCGAATCTTCTGCTTCTGTTTGTCGCCCTTCTACTGCCCTCTTCCTCCTTCTCTGCCTTCTTTTCTTCCCATTTTTTCCTCTTCATTTTTCACTGAAAGTGGAGTTTTTTTCCTCTTTTCCCTCTTTTCCCTCTTTTTTCCTCTCCTTCTTCTCTTTTCACAAGCAGACTTTTCCCGCTCTTACTACTAACCCTTGTTTTCGCATTACGATGGAGCGTGGTGGACTAACGCACTTACATTTTGTTCATTAGCATGTGTGACTCAGACTTACTTGGTCTTCTTCTTCTTCTTGCTGGTCCATCGGTCGCGGGAGACTTGTTCTTGTAAAGTAGTATGGACAAGCAGCACTGCACATAATACTACAATATCCTTGGATATTAGGCACAAGAGAGAAGCACCAAAGGAGTGAACTTGAAGGGATAATAATGGACTGGACCCCTCGGACACGCGCACTAGTAGGGGGGGGGGTTATTTTTCGCTGCCCAATCACAGTTAAGCCGCTTCCAGAGTAAGGTGATGGATGACTTATCGATAGCGACAATGCGGTACATCCCTACCGGAATCAACGTGATGAAAATGGCGTTGCAACAAGATTCTTGCTTTGTTCTGTTTGCTGAACGGCTGAATATTTACTTAATACTGTAGATATGAACTACGTACTACTGGCTGACTTACTTGCCTGGATCAAGGCATCTCAATCAATTCAATTCAATTCAATTGTTCGTGGACCGACTGCCTCTCCAACCTCCTCCACTTGACCACTTGACTACTTGACTACTTGACCACTTGACAATCCTTCCCTGTCAAAGGGCTGCTATTATCAGCTCCAGGAACAGGATGGATTGGAAATTGGGATTTCCCCAGGAATGCAGACCATTGAACGTCCGTCAATTGCCGCCCATAAAACATATGTAAGCAAGCGATAGAAAGCGAGTGATAGCAGGGAAGGATTAAAAGGAAAAGGAAAAGGAAAAGGAAAAGAAAAAGGAAAAGAAAAAAGGAAAAGAAAAAAGGAAAAGAATTGAACGCTCACTAGACACACCAAGACCAATTGAGGTCATCATCATCATCATCTCTCTCTCTCGGATTGCCTCTTTCTGGATCTTTCATCCCTTCTTGTGTGTACGACATCTGGTGGAGCAAAGCTCGTTACATTCAATTCCTCGCATCCCGCATTCCGCATTCCGTACTCCGTATTCTCTTTGTATTACTTTAGGTACTGTACGATGAAAGAAGAGTGCCTTGCTTGGCTTGGGGTATGGAGAGGTTGCTTTGTACTACGTACCTATGTACTCTATGCACTTGTACTCTATCCCTCTGCTGATCGGAGCTGGCGGTGCCTCCGGACTTCTCATTCTTAGGCTGACTTCTCATCCATTCGCCGTAGTTACCAATTGCTAATGATCAAGCCATCTCATCCAAAAAAACGACCATGATACAGGTCATCATATCAATGCCATATCAATTGGATTCAGACCAATTGAAAATACTGTGAGATGCCTATGGAGTGTTCTGTAGAGAGAGAGGTCTGGGGCATGACACTCAATTGGAGAGATTGAGTGGAGTATTGACATCAATTGACTCTGGTATGATCTGATGTTGATGCTCTCACTCTGCTTTCACTCGACTCACCACCCGTCAAAGTCCATCGAATCCAGCCCAAGCCACAACCATAAGCATAACATAGCTACATAAGTACTTGGCTTGTAATACACAGCTCGTACCCCAGAGTTCAGTGACCATGGTCTGATCACAAAGTAATACGTCATGGCAACCTCACAATGTTCATCACTGGATCAGGATTAGGATTCCAATTGACATTGGCCTCTCTGGGCATTATGGTATTGTGGTATTGTGCTGTTGATATTTGAAACTTCGACGAAGACGTCAACCATCAGACCATGGTAGCGCCACGCACAACCTTGGTATCCATAAGTAGGTATGTACTATTATGTATGTACGTGGCATGGCTGTGGCCCAGATGTCCAGGTGCCCAGGTACCAACACTTTACTCATTGTTGCTTGACAGTCTTTTTGTGGTATTTATGGTATTTATGGTATTCATGTTATTCAAATACGGGGTAAAGAGAACAAGTACCATGATAAGTAGTTATGTGCTTGCAAGTCAAGTTACCCCCATGTAATAGGGAGTATATAGACTTCAGCTTTCACTTCCGAATCCTCCGACTTCCCATTCTCATTCTTAGAATGTCAAGATGCACAGATTACTCCCAGAAAATCAAAAATAGACGACTGCATAAGTAATACATCCTTCACTCGACAATACAATACAATACAATACAATACAATACCGCTCTAGGCAACCAGGTATATCTCCCAACCGGTTCAATTGCCCGCCGCAAATGTCCCACGTATGGCCGACTACTGGACATTTATGATATGATAGATGATAGGTATATTTGGCCCTCCACCAAGCCCGATTGGGGAAACCGCCTCAATCAACTGGGCCCGTCTTGACTCTTCTTCATCGAATCCATGACATTCGGACTCTGACAGATGTGCAGATGTGCAGATGCCCAAGAGGAGCTGGACACCACTGTACTGCCATTGGCATTTGCAATTGCCATTGGCGCCTGTCATTTGCTTGAGGATATGAGAGGGCTTAGTGGGAGATCCATGCATCGTGTTTGGAAACTCAGCTGATGGCATTGGGCCTTGGGTGTCGTGTTGGGTGCACCATGTTGCGTCGGGACAACGAGTTTGGGGGTGTTTTTTTGGTCTTTTGTTTTATCATCGCCACACCATCGCCGCTGTCTATCACTATCATCGGCACATGACTATGTAGCGTGAGCGGCCATTGTCCTTCTCATCAGCAGCAGCAGCCATTGTGATGCAGAGCAATTGGAATGGGATACAGTTGAACTGGGGAATTGAGAAGTGTAATTCAGTCAGAATCAGAATCAGGATCAGAAGCATGACTTCATATCATACTGTACGTAGAGTAGTAGTAGTCATACCCCTGATGCTCACATCCATCCATACTCCGACTGTACAAATGGAAGAGTCAGCACGACACTCTACGTAGTACTCCACCTCAATCCCACCTCACGTCAACGTCAACGTCAACGTCAACGTCAATCCTCTCCTCTCCAATTCCTCTTCCTCCTCCTCTTCCTTTCCCCCCTTTCCCCCCCCTCTCTATGCATACTTGTACCTCTACAATACCTCCCTCAGTCTCAGATCCTCAGCCCTTCATGGGGGTTCGGGGGTCGGGAGTCGGGGGTCGGACATATGCGACTTTGACCGCCTTCTTATCTCAACCCCCTCCAAAAGTGGCTCTGTTCCTTTTCACATGTCAGCAACCCCACATTGCACATTGCATCATCCCTCGACTCTCATTTGCATTGTCACTCGCACTGTCACTCGCTTTCCGCCGGCTGAGACACCGTGCCCCTCGAGTGTGGTGAAGGGGAGTCAAGAGCATGGTGAAGTTTGTACTGGTGTTTGTAAAGGAGCGTACGGTAGAGTATATACGTGTATAAATGCATGGTGGAATTGAGAGGGAGTTCATTGACTTTGTCGACTTGATTTGGCTTGACTTGACTAGAATAAATGATTACTTATTAAGATGATAATCTATCTGTGCATTGATTGGATTGGGCATTTACACAATAGCATTTCTTTGCCTTCATCTTTCTACCTCCTCATCTCCTCATCACTCGTTGAAATGCTCACGTGAAGGACCATCTGTCCATCCTCAGCATCCCGTGCCAGGCATATTCAGACACAATCCACCTGATACATCATCATCATCATCATCATCATCATCAAACAACCCCGAAGCTCCCCACACATCCCGTAGAATAGATACTTAGCACAATCGCATCACACGGATTCAAGTAGGAAGACATGCTCATGTCTACCCTCACCCTCATCTCCAATCTCAGATGACCTCGCATCCCTGCAGCACGAGCACGATCAAGCAGGCTTCGAGCGGGTAAGCAGGCTCGGACGTACAGTACATACACATACATCTCCATCTCCATCGCATCGAATCTCAATCTGTACTTCCGAGGCAAGTCATTATTCGATTGAGATGGAGATCATAGCCACAAAGTATCCAGATCAACCGCCGTGCAAGATCCCACCCTATCCTATCCCCTACATGCTCTCATGCTCCATACTCCCATGCTCTCAACGTGCCTCCAGCCTATTCATCAATTGCCCCCAACATCCAACATCCTCAATCCCCAATTCCCGGTCCCAATCCTCAATCCCAAATACCAAATCTATTCAAGAATCAACCGGTCCTCATCACGGTCACATAAACACCGTCGTGGTTACTACACCACTCGTCCAGCTCGGACCCGGCGCATGCTCCTGAGCGAGGGTGATGCGCGTGAAGTCAAGGTGAAGTCAAGGTGAAGTCAAGTGTGGCTCAGACGCAGGGTCTCAGGTCTCCACGGCATGCCCAGAGGCCCGCGATGCGAGTGGACGTTGGGGCAGGACGGATGTGCAGCGGGGAGGGAGCGCATAATACGGGAATCACACCCTCACACCCTCACTGGCACTCCCCTTTCACACACACACTCACTCATACACATACTCATACACATACCCATACTCATACTCATGTTCGCACTCACACGCACATCCCCTTTCCTTGATGTCTTGATCTTGGCCTTGGCCTTGGCTCTACGCATCTGCTTTCGGTGCTATGGGACGTCTTGTCGTTGCTCCGGGTGGCTCATTTGCGAGCATGGCCTTGACTTGAAGCACGGCTTTGAGCATTAGCATCAGCATCAGCGTCAGCATCAGTATCAGTATCAGCATGCATCTCGAATATCCCGATCCCGTCGCTAGACCGGGCTAGGCTAGTACAAGTACAGTGTGATGATGGTGAGATGAGGTGGGCTAAACTCGGCTGTTATCGATAATCGATAATCGATTAGATATCGATAAGGGCGCTACTTACTACAAGTACCTAGTAGGTGATTATCCTTCCCGCTGCGATAGATGATGCGGGTGAGGTGAGGGATGGGCCATTCATTGCCTGTGCCGATTGTGGCGACGATGTAAATGGCTGGGGTTGACTTGGGGGTGAGGTGCTTGTGATTGGGAGGGAGGGAATGGATACCGGATGCTTGCTCTTCTCTACGTGACTACGTAGTAGGTACTACCTATCTACAGTATCTTTCAATTATCTTGATAGAACTGGGGTCGTGATGCAACTGACAGACACTGAACGTGCATCTGCACGCCAGATTGATGATTGATGATCGAGATGGAGATGGAGATGGAGATGAAGATAAAGAAGACAAGGTAAGGTAAAGTTCCGTTGGCCTAGACCGTGCGCACGGGAGGCTTGACCTTGAACTTGACCTCGACCTCGACCTCGACCTTGACCTTGAGGGTGTTCATGCCATGGGCGCGCGAGAGGCGCTTCATCACTTGGATACTCAATCGACAGTACATATTTAGTATATTTCGCTCATCAAGCCAAGACAGAAAGGCAGTTCAACATCATATGGTGTGGGCAGAAGGGCTTGTGATGCGATAACGTGATGGTGGCCTGTCTCATAATTCTGATACCCTCACCTCCATCATGATGTGATGTGATGGCCGTGAATACCCAGAGAGATCTCCAGATGAGGTAGAGAGAGGAGGGGAGCGCGCATCATCTGTACACATTGGAATGTGCAGAGCGCTTAGAAGGATTTTGACTTCGGCCTGTTGATGTTGAGGGGGACATCTGATCTGATACAGTATCACCAGCATGGATTGTTCGATTTGGGTTTGAAGGGATTGTATTATATACTTCCTACTTAGGAATACTAGATGTCTACTTACGACTTACGCCGCCATGTGAAGTCAATGCCACGCGCCTTCGGTACTTGCATGCATACCTGTGTACATCCTACATCCATACTTGGATGAGGGCACCCAGACTGAGACGCATCACATCGCATCGTACCGCACCGCATTGCATCGAATCTCGCAGCTGTCTATCTACCTTCATACCTCGGTTTTGCATGGCATTCAGATCCAACCAGTGCATTTCATGAACGCCCACGCCCACGCCCACGCCCACACCTACACCTACACCCATCACACTGGCGATGTTGATCTCTCGCAATATGTCATTGTCACACGACGACGGCGACACCTCCTCACAATACACACATGTACGTAGTAGCCAGGCAAGACACTTCCTACACGGTACTGAACCACATCAACGAGACTCAACTCACCCAGAGATAGAGACCACACCCAACGAGGAACATCCGCACAAATAACCGATCACTTCTTGCATATATGCCCTCGCCATACCGCGAGGAGTCATGTGCATGCAGTACCCGTGGAGATGCGCGCTACGCATGCAGGCTTGCCGTGTGACTCAGACTCCCTGCCACCCATGCAGGTGGCGAGGAACGACAGTGAGGCTCTCTCGGGCGTCGTCACG
Source organism: Xenosphaeropsis pyriputrescens (assembly GCA_022609375.1). Classification (NCBI taxonomy): domain Eukaryota; kingdom Fungi; phylum Ascomycota; class Leotiomycetes; order Phacidiales; family Phacidiaceae; genus Xenosphaeropsis; species Xenosphaeropsis pyriputrescens. The sequence continues at coordinate 815,670 of JAGKQE010000002.1, forward strand.
TGTGGCGCGCTTGAGGGGGTTGGGAGCTGGCGATCCACGAAGCTGGGGGGGATGGAAATGCTGAGGTCGACGACCGAGCTGGCAGCTGAACAGTATCATGAGTTGCTGCCGGGTCTTGCTGGTGTTCTCCTGGGAATGCATGCATGATGGGAAGACGGCTGCCTGGACGGTGTGTGGATATTGCGCGTGCTCGATGGCTTGGCAGGACTCTTGGGGTGTTTCCTGGATTATGTGGGCTCGACGCTGAAACTGGAGATTGTGGTTTGGATCGAGGTGTGGCCTGTCGAGTTTGAGTCGTCGTTGGTGAGTCATGCTTGGTTGGGTGGGAAATACTCATACATCAAGTCTGCCTGGCTTTCATGCCTTTCGGTCAAGTGTTTTGATTTCGATGGACTTCCATCTCTTTCTATCGTTCCATTGTGAATTACGTATATGCAAAAGGCAACTCTCTCGGTCTGATCGGTCGAAATAGCTGGCAAGTGCTTTAAATAGTATACAGTTGAGAGGGGGTTCCTGATAAAGTCGCCACCTTTACATATAACTGCAGTTGCCTAATGGACCCTGCTCGCAAACACTTTACTTCTTCACAAAGCCTAAGTTTCTATATACGAGCACGCTTGGAGATTCTAAACTACATGCTGTATCATTTGCCTCGAGATTGATGGTATCGTATGTTCACCTACCTGTAATATGGCGAGCTTTCAAGCAAATGTGAGTAGAGCACTTCTTCCATCTATCAAACCCAAACATTACATCAATCTCTACCTGGGCGAATATACTTGCCAAATGATATAGAAGGCAGAACTTCGACAGCAACATAGTTCGATGTTATCACAATAGGGTTTCCTTCTCAGTAACATAAGTACAGGTGCCCCTCAATATTGGCACTTGCAATGAAGATAGAATCTATGCTCAATACTCCCGATTCTCCTCTCGCAGTAAATATCTGCACATTCTAGATAGATACTCAAGCCTATAGCAACCGTCAAAAGCTCATTACAACTCTGTTGTCAAAACGCAGTGCATATGTGTACATCATCGTCATCACGTTATTATCAGACTCTGTGCTATTTATTGATGCCCTCCCTGAAAGGGGTTCTATACACAAGGAATACTCCTCTATAATGGAGAGTTTGTAGTTCCTAGTTCTGGTACTGTGTTGGTTTATGTCAACTAGCTATACCTTCTTCAACTGCGGTTCTCTTGATTCTATAACTCATCCTCTTCGTTTGCGTTTCAATCTCATAAGGATTGGCTTTGTTTAATACTTTTCGTTCGAAGTAAACATCAAGTTTGTTTCCACAAGAAGTATTGCCAGCTGTCACTTGCAATTCTGCCAACAGATAAGTAATCTAACGACATGCAACGAGTCATACATATTCGTAGGCAGTTCAGCCTTTCCTACATAAGGAAGTACGAAGCAGGACTATGATATTTCGATAACAACATCACTCGTTATATATTCCACACATTTGTGGCGGACCATGCTGGAATGTGTAAGTGTGGTAATATTGCAGGAGATACAAGCTCTGTTATACGATGATAAATGACTCAATGACAACAAGAGTGATGATGATGTATAACTCTCTAATAGCGAGAACTTGTATGGTCTTACTCACTAGTCTTGATGTTACGATATGATAAGCCTCAAGGGATCCTTGTGTGGAGCATTTGTGCCTGCAGAGGGGATTTTTATATAATCATCTGCTTATGACTATTGAAGGGGCTGACTCAGTGAATCTGGTACAGCCCACGAGGAAAACTTTATATTGCAAGGTGGACTTCGATACTGCTGCCTGTATCTGTCACTTGATGCAGAAGACGCATAACTTAGGATTTGGAACCAAACCACCCCCTCTCTCGAGTTATTTACCGCCTACCATACATAGCCATAGATACCATAGCTGCGCGAGCGAGTTGCAAAAACCTTGTCAGATGGGCTCGAAACATACCCGATTGCGTTAATCCTAGCGGGAACAGTGCAATAGGGCTCTCCAACGTACCGGTCAGGAGAGACTTATAAAGTTCAAGCTCTCTTGAACGCCTTCGCCACAGATGAGGTAGCATCATTTTCTGATTCAACTCTATGGATCCTCAAAGCGATGATGGGATCAAAGGCAGACATCTATCTAGAAATACCATGTCCATTGTTCCTAGCCGCAACTACATACGTCTTGGTACAGAGCTAAATTGTAGGCCGCAAGGACTGCGCTGTAACCAATCATTAAATCCTCACAGTCTCCATCACAATATTTTATTGCACATGGATTGATCACGAATCCCCTCTTGGGGTTTCAAAGATGCGCTCGATGAAGGCAGCTCCTAGCGGAATGAAGTGAGGAAATTTATAGAAGACACTTCTATATATGTAGAGGGAGGGAGAGAGGGAGGGAGATCGATACAAACGCAAACAAAGACTGGAACTACCTTCATCCAAAACGGATCTTCGACAGTGAGAATGAAAGTGAGGGCTGAGATAAAGATGCATAGAGCTGATATGTTATGCATCATTATCATCACTTCTAACATCGCCATCCAATTTTTCATCGTCATTCACCTTGGCACTGCCCAGGCTCGATCATATTCCATAAGCAATTCTCCATCACCACTCCATAGCACGTGATGATTATGGTAGAAAGCTCCAGGTCGAGAAAATTACTATTTACGAGCTGCTTTATAGAGATCCATCAATAGTATTGTTAGTTAGTGAAGCTACTTGCCGTACGTAAAGAACTTCTCCTTGATCGTGTTGACACCAAGGCTCTCAGCGTGATACCGCATATCCTACCGAGCTTTTTGTCTTTATTGAAAGCAGTGCATCTGTCTGGCGATCTATGCTCCTTGATTCTTGTATAGCATCACAGTTTATGAGATCAAAGAGGCGTTTGGACGATAAGATAATGTTGGCAGTGACTGTTTGGCAGGTCACGCTTGAATGTACAACCTCTGGAGAACTTATAACTGCATTTAAGCAAGCCAACTCTCCCTGTTCCAGGGTTCAGCTGCAATCATAAGGTTGGTGGGGACCTGCTATCTCCCTGGCTGCTCAGCTTCAGACTTCTAGTGATGGACCCTCTTGCTTCACCATCACCCCTTATTTACCACCATTCATTCTGCCGTCATCACTTCATCACAGTGCTCTATCAAGCACCGCTCATATGCGCCTCTCCCATCTACAATCACTTCATCAACTTGACAAGAGGATTTGCATACTCTCGAAACCTGTACTCGCAAGCAACATCTTATACAGCTCCACCAGCGGCCAAGCCAAGACTACCCTATTGAATTCCAAGTCTCGCATTACTCCATTGAACACGCCCAATCCCCATACTCGAAGCAGACCATCGTCACCATCCAACCCCTCGCAGCGAAACAAAACAGCATCCCCACCCAATCCTCCCACACCGAGCCGCCAGGAGTCAAGAGAGATGGCGTCCACACAGTAAGGCGAAATGGAGTGAGTAGTAGAGACGTCCAAGCAGTCCCCCGAAGCAAGAGAGCCCACCCGGCCACCCGACTATATAAGGCCCGATCTCGCGAACCCAGAAGCCGCAAAGCAATAGAAAAGCTCGAGACTATATCCTATTCTGTGTTTCCGCACGGCCTGCCGCTGTTCTGATGGACGAGAGAGCGGTGTTTTGCCTCCATTGCAATATTCTCCATCGTCGTTTGCGCCTTCGTCCTCATCGATGACTTCCACGTGTACCTTTCCCCTCGAGATGCTGGATCTGCCAGCCTGCACACCAAATAGCTTGTCCTCGGCATACTTTTATCTGGTCAATGTGTGAGAGTCCGCACATTTGAGGCGCGTTTTATATGCGTGAAAGTGATCGTCGGCTGCCGAGTACATGGGACTTCAAGTGCACTTGAAGTGAAAAGGGCAAAAACAGATAGATCTTCGGCGAATCATCAAGACATGGTGCTGATACCACCATTTTGAGCTGAAAAACACATCAAAGTCCTCGAATAAAAGTCTCTGCACGATGTCTATTTCACTCCTAATATTCATCCACCCCCTTCAAACCCCCCTCGTCAACCACACATAAATAAAACTCAAAACAAATGCTAACAAATGCTGGTATCACATAAAAGCCTCCATCCAACCATGCCATCCAAATCGCTGCTCACTCCTCTTTCCAAAAAGAAGAGAATCCCTAAGTCGTATCCAAAAGAAAGGAAAAGGGTCAGGACCCGCTAATATACAGGTGCACGCATGCACTTTTTTTTGAACTTCCATCTCCATACCCCCCAATCACAATGCTACGCCTCTTTTTAGCTTACTTCAGACAGTGACCCCCTTCCCATACGTCAACTGACTGAGACTCAACGTCCGATTCCTTCTAGCGAGACTTATCATACTCCCATTGTGAGCATCCAGCCCCTCAAAAGCGCCCGTATCCTCTAACGGGGTCTGATAGACCTCGCCACCATCCCCGTCGTCTTCCACCTCCTCCTCAAAGTCATCATCACTCTCGTCGAAACTACTATGCTCGCTCTCCCGCATCCCCTCCCCCGCACCACGCAATCCATTCTCCGGACTCGGCGTCGGATACCCCTTCATTCCAGTCTTCGCTTTCCGCATATTCACGGCCTGCAGGTCGAGGACCTGACTTTGTAGCGAGAGGACCTGTGATTCGAGGCGTTGGCGGAGCGCTTGTTCACGGGTGATGAGTGCGAGCAGGGTATGATAATGCTCCAGATTCAAATGGGAAGGCGAGCGCGACGCACCCTCTTTACCAGTCACATTCGGCGAAGCCTTCTTCGACGGAGGTGTGACCGTCGATGTGGAGAGGCGATTACTCACGCCTTGGTCTCCTACATGCAGCGAGTCGGACGGGGAAGAGAGGAAAGCTGGAGGCTCGGACTGCGAATTCTGACTGTTGGCCGTGTCCATGCAAGGGCGCTCGAGAGGCGGTGCTTCGTGAGCCGTGCTTGAGCCATTAATTGTGTATTTTGAGGTTGCACGGCTACGCGGTGGATCCTGAAGCAAGACAGAGGTGCGCGGAACGTGCGAGAGGCGCTTTTCCATACGTAACAGGCGGTTCTCGAGGTGGGATACACGTTCTTCCAGTCCGACAGCCTTGGTAATTTTCATGCCGGCCATCTCGCTATGGATGGTGCCAAAATTGAAGGGCTCTGGTCTTTCATGCTCGGAGAGAGTGTGCTCGTAATCTGCTGCGTCAAAAGGGTGGTGCTCTGAGGGTGCGTGATCGGTGTCTGGCTTGCTGCCAGTAGGCGATAGCGGGTCGATGTCGTAGCTCGCACGCCAATAACGAATCTCGTCACTGCGTCGTCGCTCAATCTGCTCTTGCGCTGCATCTCTCAGATGGGAGAGACTTCGAGAGCGTCGGTGCGGGTTACTGCCAGATGTGATGGCATAGCCTATCTCGTCGAGGTCGTCTTCATTGAAGTGTTTGCTCCCACGCACATGCTGGCTTGCGGGTCGTGGTGTCAGACCCGTCCAGTCGCCATATGGAGCGGACTTATGTGGACTATACAGGCGTGAGGTCGTGGCGGATCTTTGGCGCCCCCTATATCCTGTAGGGACCTCTTCAAGAGAAGGTGCTTGCTCGGCATGCAGTAAAAAGTGCTCCTGAAAAGGAGAGTGAGAACTTAAGGCGCGGTTGTAATCATTTATTGGGAGAGAAGCTGAGCGTTTGGGAGAGAGGATATGGCTTTCGAAATTCCGTGTGAGCGCTATTGGGTCCTGTATCAATGTCAGTATACGATGTGCTTGTAGCCGGACATCATGTGGTAGATATGGAGGAAAATCTCACGCTTCTATGCTGCCCAGCCCTCTTCTCATCCGCCGTATTCCTCGTCGATCCTGACGCATCACTCTTCCTCTTCCTCCCAAAAAGTCGCCTGACGACCGATTTCAGGGTCGATTTTTTGCGATTTGGCGCATCAGTCCCGCTGCCGCTTCCCCCATGACTACGAGTCTGCTGACTCACAACTGAACTCCGCATATACGCAGACTCGTGCCCGGCATGTGATACAGTGGTGACGGTCGGGGCATGAAATTCCTCGGCGGGCGAGGTCTCGGAGTCTGAATTTGTCGTGACAGCCGTGCCAATGAGCTCAGAATTGTAGCTACCGTTCTGGATCACAGTTGACGAATCGGAAACTGGCGGTAGTATATGCAGTTGATTTTCCAAACCCTCAGTTCCTAGCGGTGTAGCAATGCCGGCGCCTGGTGTTCTTATTGGAAATTCATCGTCGTCGTTTATGGGAATTGGGTTGGAAATCCTCCCTCGAATGGAACTCGATGTGGCCGACCGCGTATGAGAGGGAGCTTTCCAGCTACTGAGACTTTTACTCCTGCTCATCCTGATGCCGTACTTTGTGTAGGTATCCTATTTTGTGCAAGCTAAATGGCGCTGGTGGGTTGATTTGTCGGTGAGAGGTGGCGCAGAACAATGGCGGGCAATGATAATTGGAACGAATGTGGGGTACTGAGTCGTCGTGTGCATAGTCAATAGAAAGGCAAAAGCAAATAAATAAGACAAGACTTTGGCTTGTGGAGATGAATAAAAAGAGAAAGAATATAAGTTTGAAAGAAAGAGAAGTTATGAAGAATAGATGATAGATGAAAGAGAGAGGAGAGGAGGGGAGGGGAAGGAAGGGGAAGGGAGGAAGAGAGATAGAGAGGAGGAGTATGAGTATGAGTATGAGTATGAGTATGAAGAGGGAGTGGAAGCGCAGACGCATAAAGGTAGTTGTGGGTGATGGATGGGTATGCATGTATTAGTATTAGGCAAGGTAGAAGTAGATAGTAGACAGACACATACATACATACTTGGCATAGGTAATAGACAGATATTAACCAACCTATCATTACTATCCTTCTTTATTATCTTCTCTATTATCTTCTCTATTATCTTCTCTGTTATCTTCTCTGTTATCTTCTCTGTTATCGTCTCTTTTTCTTCTTCCTTTTCCCTCTTTTCCCTCTTTTCCCTATTTCTTCTCCCTCCATTCCTCGGTCCCATTGGAACTTGCTTTGTACACCACCGGGAAGTAAAGATTCAAGTGATGGTCCGTTTCACACCTTTATGATTGTGCTGTATCACGTTGTAGGTATGTATGGAGAGAGAGAGAGAGAGCGAGAGCGAGAGCGTGCGGAGTGGGACGCAAGGATATGAATTGGCAAGGAATGGCTATGAAACATGAGAAGAGAACAATATATAAAAAGCGGAGACGCACCCACCCGTTTAAGGATAGAGGGGCCGCGGAAAGCAACTCAAAGGAGGTTAGTGGTGGGCAGTGGAAAAGGTTTAATCTTTATGTCGTCGTTGGAGGGAGTAAGGAAGAGAAGTCAAGTATGTACATATTACCCATTACACATGTACATATGTATTTGTATAAGTACAAGTACAAATATGGTAGAGATTACAGGACAGATGGTGAAGAGCACAAGGTAGAATTGTATATGGATTACCTAGTTCCATGTACATGTACATGTACATGTACATGTACATGTCGATATTGATCCAAGAATACAGCACAGAGTCCTTCGTAGTGGTAAAAAGGTTACAATGAAGCGTTGAGACTAGAACATGTCCGCTTCGTGTGTGCACGGTTTGTCTCTGGTCGGTAACAAGTCATCAGGGCAATAGACTTGTACACCGGACGGTTAGAGATTGAGCGATTGACTGGGGAGAAAGAGAGATCCGTGGACGTTGCGTTGCGTTGCCTTGCGCTTTGTAATTGTCGTGATGATTCGAATTTTACTACTGCTAGTTTTATTCTCTGTAAGAATCCATTCGATTGTTTTCTTCTTCTTCTTCTTCTTCTTCTTTTTCTTTTTTTCTTTATCTTATTATCTTTTGTTCCTCTCCTTCTCCTTTTCCTTTTCCTATCTCTTTCAATTGAAATCCTCAGTATATATTCCTCTCGAATTATACCATGAGTTGTGGCTATTATAAATAATCACTATCTGGCTGTTCATCCGGTTTGTATCAAAGAGTGATTCATATATGTATACACATACATAATACATATATATGCAGAGACAGACATATAGGCAGACAAAGAGTATGTATGTACAAAGTATCCAGGATAATGATAATAATAACCTCAACCGTGTAAAGCACATATGTACATACTCCATACGTACAGTACTTTAGCAGATGACACACAAAGCGACAATCATTACCACAGCAGACCGAAAGAGATACTCCGTCGATCCATTTAGAACTCGAGCTTAATATGGCCGCCTGCATCCCTGCGTCTGGCATGCTTTGTGCGTCACAGAGAGTGCAAGTGAGAGACGTGGAGACCCAAAGTGCCAGAGTACCAGAATGGGCCGAATGAATGAATCTATGTACGTATGTGTATGTACAAGTAGATACCCAGACATGAGGCTTTTGTACTTGGGCACATCGGGTACAATAACGTTATGTACATACATCGAACGCCTGCAAGGTACAGCAATCTCTCATTCCTCATCTCCCAAGCCTCGACCTTACATGCTCAGGATCATCATGAGCTACATCGCGCCTACAGCGCTCGGCAATTTGTACATACTGTACTTGTACACACTTGACTTCATTTACGGAGCACATAATACTTGTATATGCCTCCCGAGTCCCAACACAAGCTCATGATACTCCTCGCTAGAACGATTGACAGTGGGACCCCGTTCACGATCTCCATTCCCGAACTCAGACGCCTGCTCAAGCTCAAGCGCAAGCTCAAGCGCAAGCTCAAGGTCAAGGTCAAGCTCCTCCCAACGCAGCTGGGGCCTGAGCCTACTGTCGTAATCCGCGGCACAGACACAGGAATCCATTTCAACTCAACTCAACTCAACTCAATCCGGCTCATCAATTCAATTCCAATGGATCTCTCACTTCAAAGCGGCAGAGGACAATACACTAGAACAATCACATAGCTCCTCTGCTTAACACATGTAACCGTTCAAACACAAGTAAAGAGCAAAGACCAAGAGATATCCAACCTGACGCTTGGGCATGGCCACAGCACAGAGGGCGAGGAAGTCTTGCACTGACAACGGTAAAGTATGTACATAAGTGGTAGTAATTAGTACAAGCTCACCCTCAGCTCACCCTCGCACACCAAGCATCGCACAGAACCAGCTCCACGCACTGATGCACTACTGCAGCCAGCGCAGTGCGAGCCGCCGCTAACAGGAACGTGCGCGGAAGTCGATGAGATGTGCGGAACGAGGGACGAGAGACGAGACCATTGTTAGCCCGGTAATAGAACAGTCAGCAACGGACTGGCTCAGTCAGAGAGCCAGAGCCAGAGCCAGAGTCAGAGCCAGAGCCAGAGTCAGAGCCAGAGTCAGATACGGAGCCGGAGTGGGAATGCCATTCACGGTGTGGGAATTGTGTGGATGAGGGCAGCCAGTCGTTGAGGATCTCCTTTTCGCTGCATATGCGGGAGTGGACTGGGCGGTCTGGTCTGGTCTGGTTTGGTGCGAGTGTGAGTGTGATTGAGGGGGAGGGGAGGGGAATTTGGCTGGCTGTAAGGAGGGGGAGGAGGAAGAAGAAGAAGAAGAAGAAGAGGAAGAGGAGGGCTTGATATGGGAGCGTGATTGAATATGACCGAGTGAGGTGGAATCAATTGTAGCTGTTGAAGTCCAATGCAGTTGCGTACAGTATTTCCCACTTGAGATTTGATGTCTCGATCTTGATCTTGATTACGGAGGAGCGTTACGAGTACGGGCTGAGGCTTGAGCTTCCGACTGCGAGGATCATTTTAATTGAATTGGGGTTGTATGTAAGATCTCCGCTATAGAAAGCAACTGTACGAGTACAACTGTTCAACACGACTGGAAGGAGAGTTATTCAGTAGAATTTCGTTGTTATCCATCTATTACTTCTACAGTACTTGCGACTGTTGGTAAGTAAAAGACAAGTTGAAACGAAAAGTCTTGCCCTCATCAGAAACACCCCTGTCGACGCGAGACTGCGGATGGAGGAGGCCGTTGAAGTCCGAGTCTGAGCACAACAGAGCACCAGATGACCCTAATCGTACACGATGATTGCAACGTTCTTTGACGGCAGCCAGCATTCAATTCTCTACAGTAATCAGAGCACCATCCCAGAATACAGTCGGATTCCGACACGGCGCCCTCCAGCCCTCCGACGATCAGAAAATCATAGAGCGCTGCATGTTATGGCGATGAATGCAAGGAAGGGCATAATAAATGGTAGGAATGGGAATGCAGGCATATGGCGGGATGAAGATATCATGATACACCCCGCGGTAGCACGCATAAACCCAAGCATAGAGCATAGAGCTTAGAGCATGAATACCACACGCTGTGCATTTATGCATGAAATTGACAACTCAACGAGGTAGGTCACACTGACGCCATCATTACAACGATGGATTACATATCATGCCAATGTATCAATAGTCGTTGAATGAGAGCAGTCAGTCAGTCGGTCATATCGATATAGAATCCATATCAAGTATCAAGCATCAACACCCAACGTCCCAACGTCCCAACACGGAACATAAAGCCATAGTTACAACATAAAACACTCCACGCCCTCAAAGGGACCAACCCCGCTGGAAAAGGCACGACGAGTTTTCAAGGGTCCAACATGTACAAGTATGTACATACTCCATATACATACATACCCGAATAATCCCCTCCTGGCCTCTCAGCTCATACCAAGCAAGGATGTCAGAGAGCAAAGTTCCGATATTCACCTAAGAGGTCAAGTGAGGTGAGTGAAGTGAAGTGAAGTGAATTGGATTGGATTGAAGAAGGGAAGTCAGAGTCAATACCACATACTTACATGTAGCAGGCGCTTGCTCCTCTACTCCATACAACCTCCCTCACGCAAAGCCGCCCGGCCCTGCCTCGCTAACGCTGAAACGCCGGGCCATTTCCCATCGCGACCGTTCATCCGATGGGGGGGATCCACTGGGCACATGGCGAGCGGGAGGATGGCACGGATGGGAAAGGATTGTGAATGGGAGCAGTAAGGTATGTATGTGTGTACCTTAGGTAGTTCGGTGTAACGACGTAACGCAACGCACTGGCTACACGGCTTGGATGGAGGATCTTGAGTACAAGTACGACGGTGGATGTATACAGATGGAGAGCATGTATGTATATAGGTAAGTAGGTAGGCAGGTATGCAAAGAGAGCCGTGGGAATGAACCGCTGGTCGGTCGTCACTTGCCGTCTTCGCTGTTGCTGGGTGCCGCTCCGTAAGTAGTGCCAGTGAGGGCGTGCATGTGTAGACTACCTAGGTGCGGAGGATGGGCTGATCAATATCATCCCGAGCTACGCTGATGCGGGCTGCAGGTCCGGAAGTCAAAAGGGCACGGTGGAAGAGGACGGGGGTGGAGATGATGGGATGGGATGGGATGGGATGGGATGGGATGGGATGGGATGGGATGGGATGGGATGGGATGGGATGGGATGGGAAGGGAAGGGATGGACATTGTGATAAGTGGGATTCCTATCAAGCACGCGCATGAAGGTCCAGCGATGGAACGAAGAGACGTGGACGCATGCATGTAGATACCTACAGTATGTACAAGTACAGCGCATCAATAGCATCTTGGGATAAGCATGGGCCTCTCCTCTCCTGCCCTCCCCTCTCTATTCGTCATTGAGCATGGCTATATCAGGAAATCTAAGATCTGCCTGGTCCTCTAGGAAGGCCATCCACCGCTTCAGGAATGGACTACCTCTTTTAGGCGATATGGTCAGCTGTGTCACCCAAAATACCTCGATAGGCGGAGAAAGTCCGTGTATGATGAGAGGCTATCATACTGGGTATGAGGTGAAGGAGGGAAGTGGTTGTGTAAATGTGCGAGACGTCAGAGTATCAGTGAAAAGAAAGAAAGGATGCGCTCGAAACTCACCTCGAAACGGTCTCGGAATCTCCGATGATAGCCAAAAAGCGCTTTGGCCTCGTCATGGCAACTGGATCGATGTCAGAAGATGCGGTACAAAACAAGTCCTCTCACTACTTCATCAACACAATAGAGTGCATGCATCCTTAAAAAAAAAGAGGGTCAAGCTGATGCTCTGGTAAGCCTAGGGGCTGTCCCAGACAACTGAGATGTGCAGATGAAGGATGAGATGGAAGTCAACCCATATCATGGGGGGATGTGACGTACCGTTGAGACGTCTCTTCTCGCCCAAGAAACCAACCTCATGCTGTGCGTTGCTGCGTACAAGGCTGACAATGACAGCTTCTTTCTCGCGCCCTTGGAACCCATCTACACTGCCCAGTTCGATGCCGGGGAATTTCTCTTTGAGCGAGTGTGACATCAGTGCCAGCTGAGAGCAATGTCAGCCGAGGCGTGATCGCCGTAAGAGATTTGTAGGGAGAGGGTTATAATACAACGTACCTGGGCGTTATAAGGGGTCACGACGGCGATGTCTTCGGGTTTGACACCCGCCTCGACCAGATCTCTTACTTGTTTCTTTACCAATGCTGCTTCCATCTCGTTGCACTTACTCTCGCCCGCCACAATGCCCTTCCTCTTGCCAATCTCCTCTTCCTCACTCTTCTCGGGAAAGTCTCCGCCCTGTGTGTCCCAGAATACCAGGCATTCGTTCGTGTCATCTGATTTAGAAACGCCTGGTAGATCTTTCAATAGTCGCTGCGCTACACCCTCATAAGCCACCAGCTCTCCCTCGTAGAGCTCATCTGAAGGGAACCTCATAATCTTCTCGTGCATTCTGTATTGTGTCGTCAACATCCTCTTGATGCTGTTGCCATGCAGTGTTAGCAGTCTGTCAAAAAGTGTCGTCTCCAGGGTCATCCCCTTCTCAGCCTCGCTCTTCTTGACCTTGGTCTTGGAATTCAGACTCTTGATCGTAGGTGGCAGTTGTAGATGGTCACCGGCAAGCACCACCTTATTAGCATTCAACAGAGCAACCCAGCACTGTGCCTCGAGCGCCTGACTAGCCTCATCAATGATAACCACGTCAAAGACCTCTTCTTTCAACTGATAACCCCCAGCACCATGTAAAGTAGCCAGCACAACCTTACATCCCCTGACCAATTCACTGACAACTTTTTTCTCGCGCTCTCTGAACTCCTTCCGCAACTCCTTCAATTCTCCATAGATACCCTTTCTTTCTCTGCCACTCTTGGTCTTACGGATGCTGGCCTGTTTGGCATCCATTTCCTTCCTGATGTCGCGCACGATGGCTGCAGCGTCGGATGTGGTGGTGAGAACGTCAAGAGAGTGATTTAAGACTGACGGTAGAAGACGTGCTGGGTGACCAAGGCGTACAAGTGGAATTTTGTGGGGTGAGAGACGCTCTACTATGTTGTCCACTGAGATGTTGGAGGGACCACAGACCAAAATGCGCTTCTTTTGTTTGAGGAGTTGCAAGATGAGTTCGATGAGTGTGTGCGTTTTACCCGTCTATAAGTTTTAGACTGGGTTTGGGGGGTGGAGTGAAGGAAGATATCGAGGACTTACACCTGGTGGACCATGAATCAATGCTACCTCCCTACTCCCCAGCGCAAAACGAATTGCATCTTTTTGGCTGTCGTTGAGACTCTCATCTATCCACTCCATCCCCAAGATTCCCTCCGGCGGCGAGATACTCGATAAACCAAACATGACTCGTAGGAAATTTGACTGTTCTCCCTCACTCATCCTCATCATGCGTGTCATGACCTGGTTCATACTGCGATGGAAAGCCCATCAGCCCTAATTTCAAACAAGTCACCGGTGTGACCAATGTCCCCAGAAAAGAAAGCACGGAGAAAAAGAAGAAGGGGAAAGGGAAACAAAAATAAAGATAAAAAGACAGCAGAGCTGAGTAGCATACCGCTTGAACGTAACCTCATCTGCCAACTTAACAATCCAAATCCTCCCCTCAGGAACCGTCTCCCCATCCAACGCAACAGAGATCTTCTCCCTACCCACCCTCGTGACAACCCCGTTGCAATCATATTCTCCTTCCTCCTTCTCCTTCTTCTTCCCCTTGCCCGCTGCCCCCAAGACCCTCACGGCAACCAAATCGCCAGACCGGAGGCCATGCTCGGGTAGATCATCACCCTCACTTTTAACCGCAGAGTCAAGTCCCAGCTCCAGAACCGTCTTCCCACCCAGGCCGGTGCGCAGATTGAGGATGGTCAGGTTGGTGAGGGCTACGCCGGCACGCTGCAGCGCGGATGGCGACGAGCCTTGGATGAGGTTCGTTGTGGAAGCGACTTCAGTTTCCAGCTCTGTGGCTAGGAGGGCGAGCTGTGAGGTTGCAAAGGCGGTTGGGGATTGAGGGGTGGGCATTTTGGGAGTGGTGGTGCCTTTAATGGCGACTATATTGTGGCTTTGCAGTCGGGCAGCCTCGTTGTTAGAGTGGCTGTTCACGCGAGGATATCGTGATCTAGCCCTTGGCTGAAGAAGGTTGATCCCGTAGTGTAGATAAATTGCTGGACTGGGAGGCTTATTTTGACGCTGTAGTTGGGATGGATATCAGGTGACGGTCATTGAAGACAACTTAATGTCAACCTCATCCTCGCTCAGATCCTTCTCATCCATGTACCCCACATCCCCACATCACAACATGACCTGCATATGTAGTGAATTAAATTTAATCACAGCAACAGTCAGATCCAATCTATTCAAATCTCCTCATCTTTGTCATGAGATAACCTTATTCAATACATTAATTAATACACGTGAAAACGACAGCACAATGAAAGAATTCTGTGACGTCACATCTTCACGATGTCAAATCTGACCCCGCATCAACATCGGCTCAGCGACAGCAATAGGTACTCCTCCAAATAAAATCCTGAGTTATAGAATGGCCTACATCAGATGCACAATATGTTGGTGGGAAGCCAGCATAAAACGTTTTCTCCAACGAGAACAATATATTCTTATGACTATTTTCAAGTCCGCTTCAAAAAAAATGTGCTGTTGAACAGAATCAACATAATGTAATTAGACCCCAACAAAGAAATAGATTGAACTAATGTTGAGTCTGCAGTTAATACCTAGCCATACTTCCACTATATTGGTAGGATTCTCTCATATATCACCCATGTTGGTGATTGCCACCGCATTAAGTACATAAATATAGTATCATAAAGCGTAAGCATAGTCTCAATGCTTCAAATCCCCTTCCCTCTTTGCATACCTATTACAGCTATGCATACCTAGTCTCATAACCATGCAGATAACAAGAACTGATCAAAACAAGTCATGATTGCTAACAAACACCAGATGCATCAAGAAGTATAGCAAGTGCTATTATACTCCCGCAGTATAACGATACTTACACATGCCCACAAGCGGCATATCCAAAAACCGCCGTATCAGTAAACCCCCAAGGACGGAGTCACAAGGCCACGGAAAGTCATTCAGCTAAAGAGACCCCATCCCCAAACGCAAGAAGCAACCATGAAAGCGATGCCAAAGCCCAGCACAAGAGTAATGACTGGACAGAGCTGCATCAAACACAAGGACCAATAACAACAACACAGATGACAAAACCCACAAAGCCAATAGAAAAGAGTACCAAGACATGTAGCTACAGCAGCAGCAGTAGTAGCGACAAGCCGTAACATGTATGGAGCACACGGCAGCAACAAGAACAGAAGACAACAGTGAATGTAACGGGCAGTTAGCTAGCCTCAAGTCCAATGGTCTCGTGATGGATAGCTAACACAACACAAGAAGACCCAGAAGATGATTCCACGGATGACGAGCTACAGAACAGAATGGTTAGGTAAGTATTTAGCAGCCCATGACGGAGAACAGCAAAGGAAGCATTGCGAGGCTCTTCTCTTCTGATGCACACATGCCAGCTGCCTCTGTGTGGGATACAGTATACAACCAGGACTGCATCTGATCACCCAAGGCACTTATTCATCACAAGAGCACTCACGATAGGTATAGTCACTCATAATCACAATCACAACCAGCATGCAAATGACAAGAGCAACCACAATTGAAATCTGTCTTCGGCGAAAGAAAGTAAATACAACCCCACTCGGCATAGCAAGCTAACCAAGCACCCAGGACCAAGGACCAAACCAGCGAGCCCTGTTAGCATCCAGTTCAATCCATCCACAAGAATGAGAGATTTATGCAATGCATAAAGCGACATAAAAAGAAGCGAGAGGAAGAGAGTGAGAAGAGGAGAATATGTTGGTAAGGAAGGAGAATAAGTAGAGAGAGAGAGAGAGAGAGAGAGAGAGAGAGAGAGAGAGGAGTATTGCCTGCAAATCCCCTTGGTCCCCCAAATCCCCACAAACGAACCCCTCACATCCTCCACACATCCTAATCCATCCACCACCCAGCTCCTAAGTAGGGAACACCAGTGCGCCCCAGCTCAAGCAGAAGGAAGAATGTCTCAAGCGAATCTCGGTTGGACTGCAAATCAGATCAAAAGCAAACTTGTGGTGAGCGTCAAAGTTCGTACCAGAAAAGGTACAGACGACAGACCAGACAAGGGATAAGGCGAGCAACAAGACCAAAAAGGGGGTTTTCTTTTCTCTTTTTTTTCTTCTTTCCATGCAGGTATAAAGCACCAAACCATTCCATATCCACACTCCACCTTCCTCTCCCCCCTTTTCCCCGCAAACACTCCTTCCCTGTGAAAGCTTTCCACTTGTAACACAGCAGAGTCAAAAACCCCGAAATAACATACATTAACATTGAAAAAGGTACAAAGGAAAAGGAGGAATTTGAAGGTGCTGTCGGAATTTTCTGAATATAATTGATTGGGTGTATTGTCTCTGCATGGGTCGAAAGCGAGAAAGACTGATCCAGATGGCCAAGGGGATTGATATACTGGCGCGGAGACGGGTTTCCGATATACCTGCTCCAGTTGGTTTCACGAAAAGATTCGACACAAAATGTACACAGGAAGTCGAATCATGACGAAAATGCAGAATTCCGGCAGAGTGGAAGGGGGAAAAAAACGGACAAGGGTATCATCGTTGTTAGGAAGCGACGACACGGCGAAGATAGCACAAACTCCCACCCCGCAGCTCACTAGTTAACCTGTATCTACGAGAACTTGTAAGAGCAAGTTCCAGAGCAGCTGACCTATTATTGACTTGTTAGTATCTAGTTTACAAGACCTTGGAGATCATGAACTTACAGTGCAACCCGAGGTGGAGGAATCGCTATCGGTGTAGTAAACGCCATCCTCATAGTAGCAAGTTCCGGAAGTGTCACCAGTAAGGGTAACCTTGAAGTCAAGAACACCATCTGTGTTGGTTGGGCTGTTTGGAATCAAGGAGAGATAAGTGACACCGTACTGGTCTTTGCCAACACCAAGGTTGAGAGGAGCCCAGTTACCCATGTTGGTTCCGGCGGATCCCCATTGGCAAGCATCCTCAGTGGAGGTGCCGGATGGGTTGACGTAGTACTGAGCAGAGGTGAAAGAACCCTCCCACAGGTAGTAGTTTGAAGCATCTGGGCAGGTCAAAGCAACAGTGGAACCAGCAGTGGCGCTGAGTGGAACGGTCTCGGACTCAGTACCTGGGTAATCAGTTCTGCAGACGGCAACATCGGCATCAAGCTCATTGACAACGCTGACAGTTCCAGTTCCTTCGATACAGAGAGTGCTGAAGTTGCTGTTGGAGAGCTCGAGCTTGCCGTCGGCATTGCAGTAAAGTCCACCAACAGATTCTCCGGTGGATCCCTGAGCCTCTGGCCATTGAGATTTCTGGTAGCCAGCTGGGCAGGCGTAGGAGCAGAAAGAGCTTTCGGTGCAGCTATCTCCAGTGACGAGAGTGACAATTTCGGAGATGACGGTATCGAGGAGACTGTAGGATGGAGTGCTCTGAATACCAGTCCAGCCATCAAGACCAAGCCAGTCAACATAAACGGCTCCGTAGTCGCTTGGGAAGGTGGAGCAGGAGATCTCGCCGCTTGGGAAGTCTGCAGAAATGCCAGTAGCAGAGCTGCTGGAGGACGACTTGGTGGCAGAGGCACTGCTGGAGGCGGCTTCGGAGCTGTACACGCTGGAGTAGCTGGAGGTGTAAGCGGTGCTGGAGCTGTAGGCGGTGGAGCTGCTGCTTGGGGCCACATAGGTCGAGGTGGCCGAGCTGGAGCTGTACTCAGAGGAGGACGAGGAGGAGACAGCGTAGAAGGCGGCGGCCTCAATGGAGGTGGTAGCATCGGCCGTAGAGGAGCTTGATGCAACGTAGACCGAGGTAGAAGATGGCGCAGCGGTGGATGATGGGACTGAGGATGCGGCGGCGAGCTCATCACCAACAATGATGTACTTGCCGGAAGCAAGTCCAGCCTCGACCTCATCTGCGGAGAGCTGCTGTCCGTTCAACATGTAGACAGTTTCGACTGGGCCATCAACGACTTCAGTGGTAGATGCGGCGCGGATCTCAACTGGAGTACCACGCTTTGCGGCGTGAAGGTGCTGGTGCTGGTGAGCTGGTTGCGCGACAGCCAAGGTCGCAGCGCCCAAGGTGAGGGCAATAGTAGAGAACTTCATTGTGAAGAAGTACAGGTTCGTGGACTGGATTGAATTGAATTTAATAAACGATTGGTAATGTTTAGGATGGAAGGATATCTCGAGATCGATATTCAACGAAAGTGAGTGTCTCTTTTGAAAAGGTCTGGATGCTATGCGACCTTCAATATTAGCATTACCGTTAATTATG
Organism: Xenosphaeropsis pyriputrescens; assembly: GCA_022609375.1. Classification (NCBI taxonomy): domain Eukaryota; kingdom Fungi; phylum Ascomycota; class Leotiomycetes; order Phacidiales; family Phacidiaceae; genus Xenosphaeropsis; species Xenosphaeropsis pyriputrescens. The sequence continues at coordinate 834,272 of JAGKQE010000002.1, forward strand.
AAGCGAACGTGGACGTGGAAGTGGAAGTGAAAGTGGAAATCAACAATGACAGCGATAGTGTATATCTATGAGGGGATCGGTTCGAGTGGCCCTCAATTGAGTCGATGGGACGAGTTATAAATAAGAGACACAATCTATTTTGATTGATCTCGCACCGACCACAATCAAATCGACTTGGTTCACGCGTGGTGGGAGGATTCCGAGCAGGCGATTGTGTGTACATGTGTGCTGTGGATACGCTCTCTCTGGCTAGAGGAGTGGAGTAGAATAGGTAGAGTAGGACAATTGACGTACGTTTGGCTATGTGTTCAGCTTTTTCGATTATGCGGTCACTTGTCGGCGGCGAAGTGAGGCGACGGTGATGATGGAGAGATACTGAACTGTTGACTCTTCGACGTGAGTACGATATTGATCCAAATGAGTGTGATAGAGAGTTTTCTTTGCAGGCTCTCTGGTCGGAGGAATCGTGGGTGAGAGAACAGAGAGAACAGAACGCAAGGGAAAAGTGAGAGAATGGAGGTGGTATGTATTATTACTGAGAGAGTGGAAAGGAGGAGGGAAGAGTGGAGAGTGGAGAGTGGAGAGTGGACAGTACGCAGTAAGTGTGCGCGTGGATGCAATTTGGACTGCTTGCGCGAAGCGACCACAGCGAAATGAGAGTTGCAGGGATGTGCCAAGGGTCGCAGGGATGCATGGGGGAGCAGGGTTTGGCGGAGTGAGCGTAACGGGACTGAGGGGTGTGCGGCGTTGTTTGTTGATATTGACGCTTGTTGTTGTGGTGATTGCCTGAGGACAAGACCGGTGGACGATGGAGGATGCTGATGGGACGGATGTAAGAGAGGGAGGAGTCAAGAGAGGGAGAGTTTGTATGTTTGTATGGATGAGTGAGTGAGTGAGTGAATGAGCAAACAAACATCATGAATACCCTCTCCTCTCCTCTCCTCTCTTCTCTCCTCTGCATGTGCTATTTGCGGCTGTGAAGTGTAACTGAGTGTAGGTACAATTGCCGGCATTTTTAGAAAACAACAGGGCCTTGGTATGGCCTTGTTATGACCTTGTCAGGGCCCGAACCGGCCACGCAAGGACGCTGTCGTCTACAAACTCACTGAGCAAGGACCACTATGTGTGAGTTCACAGCCACTAATTCCCCACTGATACTCGCCTGATGTTCTCAACTCGACTCTGCACTGACTGTGCTTTATCGTATAAAGTGCAGAGGGCAATGGCATAAATGAAAATGGTGATGATCATAGCCATGACAGGACAACAGTGAGTGATGAATGATGGGCATAGTGTTGAGCATCTGCTCGTACGGACTTGAACTGCTGCTGTTCTGCTGTCTTTGTGTTCTGTTGTGGCCGGCCGTGAAGTTCTCATCGACTCTCATCAATGCCGTAGATGCTAAGACAGTAGGTTGAAGTGATATCACCATATCACCATATCACCGCCATCAATCACCACAACTCTGGACTATCAAAGAGTGCGGTAGTCAAGGAGGAAATACATGAGTGAGGGAGTGTGCTTCAGTGGCCCGAATGCACTGATGAGCATACAGATGCAATCATAGCCCTCTGTTTTTTGCCTGCACTCCCACTGTGAACATCCAGTGTACAAGTGGGATAATTGTCAATTCTCAAATTACACGGCAAATTACACACACCACGCAACGCACCACTCATCTCACGCCCAAGCGTGTCACTGGCCTTTCGCCCAGACTGGGAAATGCTCCATTGCCTAGAGTGCACATAAAGTGCCCAGAGAGTGCGCTTAGAGAGGCCATTCCACAGGAGAGAATGGCGCCGATGTGGGCATGTGTATGATGTGTGTACGTGTGTATGTGTGTACAACCCAAGTATGTAAACACAATAGCGAGGGACGAAGCCGAGAGGCTCAAGAGAAGGGGAAGAGGAAAGGGGAAAGGGGAAAAGGGACAAGTGAAATGCACAGGCATAGCAACTCACAGGAGTGTAGGTATGGTCAACCGCGCAACCAAGCAAAAACACACACGGCAAGAAAAGCTCTAGAACCTGTCCAAGGCTCAATTCTTAAGGCTCAATTCTCAGTTCAACTGTCGAGTCTGTTTGCAAGGTGCAAGCACCAAGTCTTCGATGACGATGTCGATGACGATGACGATGACGATGAAAAGAAAGAAAGCAGTAAAAGAAAGCACTTCTTTTCTGTTTCGCTCTTCTCGCAGACAGGGAAATCTGTGTCAGCAAGCAAAAGATTAGTGATGCCGGATCACTGGCCACGTTCAACGTCGTAATCTTTCTTTACTTCTTCAGCCTTCAGTCTTCAGTCTTCAGTCGTTAGCAAGCACAAAAAGGTCCCATGGAGATGGAGATTTGGGAAATGGATCGAAATCGATGGCGCCAATGCCCCGGAAATGGAGTGTGCAGTAGTAGTAGTAGTAGTCGTAGGTAATACAATACAGTACAAAAGTAGTGCGTAGTAGCCGTAGTAATCCACACTCTTGGTCAACTCCCCTCTGGAAGTCTTCTCTTGACCCGGAGAGGCAAGGCTTGCTTTTGTCTTTGCCTTTGCCTTTGCCTTTTGATATGCGCGTCCAGCGGTGACTGTGGATCCCAATCAGACCTGCTTGAGCCCAGTGCACGGGAGAGCTTCAAAAGTGGCGATGACCAGCGTCGTCAGCTATTGCTATCCGTCCTTGGGGGGTTCAGAAAGGCAGAGAAGCGGAAAGTCTGCTCTGTTGTATGTAGAGTCTGGCACAAGACTAGAAACTTGGGTTCCACTTTGGAGGGGGGGTATCCGAAGAGTGGGACGGCTTTTAATTTGGCAAAGAGCCCGTCTGGTCTAGGCGTTGGGTGTGCTTGTTGCGTATCCTAGGAACTTACGAATTGGACATGGAACTGAAGAAGGTCATGAGCGTTGTAAGTCGTAGAGATTGGAACTTGTGAAGATGTTATGATTCCTTGCATGAAGCTTTTCGATATGGTCAGAGCCGAGTTGAGTTGAGTTGAGGTGAGCTGGACTGGACTGGAATGGACTGGACTGAGGTGCAGAGAGGGACAGTTGGAGATGAGTGCAAAATAGACAATGGACGGGGCTGTTGTAGGGGTGATCTGTTGTGTGTGTTCTTTGGGGCTTGGTTGACGATCTTTCAAGATGAAAAATGAGGGATGGGGGATGAGGGATGAGGGATGAGGGTTGAGGGTTGAAGGTTGAAGGTTGAGGGGAACGGAGGAATGATGACGCCTTGGGGTGAGGATGAGAGACAAAGAGTATATTAGAAGATGTTCGTAGGTAGTATGCTCCGAGTATATCTGGGGTGTTGGATGGAGAAGCTGGGTGCGAATCGGAAGGAAATGCCGTGGTAGAAGCTTATGTCGGTCGAGTCGAGATGGAGCAGAGATTTACTCCTTCGTGATGGCCGATCCAAATTACCAGATGTGTAAGTATATGGGCAAGTACGAGGATGGAGGATGGAGGATGGAGGAGGGAGTGTTCTACGATGATGTCTGGGAATTCCGGGAATAGGCAAGTGGGAATGAATGATTAAGAACTCGGGGTGAGGTGATTGTGAAGGTATTTTTAGAAGAATGGAAGGAAGTTGATTCAATACCTAAGGCAAAGCACATTGTTATATCAGCCCTGCCGGATGCAGAACGGCAACGGGAGAAGGGAGGGTCATTGCCTAGGTACATACGGATTGGATGGGAAAGAAAGTTAAATATCATCCTCAAGCTGTATACATATACATAGGATGACTACAAAGGATGTACATGATACTCCCTCTACGTAGTATGTTGCTTTGGGATAATGAAGAAAAGATTAGAAGACTAGAAGGTTAGAAAACTAGAAAATTAGAAGATTACAGCATGCATCCGTTGCTCAGCCGTTATAATGATGTGCAGGCTTGAGTGGGTGGAATACGGGGAAGGGCTGATCGGTGGGTGGGACATTCTTGAGGAACGCTGCAACGAAGTGCATATGTATCATGTCAACCTTCAAGGACAAGCAGATAGCCATATAGATATGTACACATTTATTCGAATATATATATATATATGCATATACATATACATATACAAGTATGTTCACACTCAAGAGAACTAGTGAGGGTCATATTACTTGGTATAGCAAGTCAATAGAGAAGAGGTCCTTTACCTACTTATCTTGCAAGCTACAAGTTCGTACAATATCAACATTGTTATATATCTATATACGTATTTATTATACATTTATTATATATTTATCACTCAGAGATAAGTACCTATATTGTTTCTAATAATCTTCTTTTATCCATCGTGTTTATTTCCATCTGTATGGAGAAGAACATACACATAAAGAAGAACAAGGACATACGCACGCACCGACGTCTCTCTCGAAGCATTCATAGAAGTAAAAGTGTCTGACAGGGGGATCACTTGAGTCGGTCGGAGAGTTTTCAGTTTTTGAGTTCCTATTTGAGCGATTTGAGCTATTTGCTCTGGCTTGACTCTGAGCCCGCACCAAGCGGGCCAAGGTACTTTAGGTAGGTGGGTGGACGGATCAAGACTAGCCAGGTACCATCACCATCACCACCATGGCCAGCCACAACTCTGACCACCCTTTCCCCTGACTAAGGACCTTGCGTCCACAAATCAGACTCCGATGCCCGATATGCTCGATATAAGGTGCAACCCGGTCTAGCCATATCCGGGTAAAGCCCTTTGCCGCCTCACCCCCTCAGACATTGCATCGCACCCCCACCCCCACCCCTCCCCCTCCCCCCCCCACGACAATGGCAACAAGCAGAGGTGTACAAGTACATATGCCGTGTTCATCCTTCTCTCTCAACCACGGAACTCCCATGTCCGTCCGTCCGTCCGTCCGTCCCATCTTGACTCTGTTTCCTTTCCTTCTCTTTCTTGCTCGATCTCCCTTCTTTTCTCTCATTGTACATGGGCACGTGTGTTCAGCCAGGTACAGGTACAGGTACAGGCACAAGCATGGGCCATTCTAATTATACCCACCACCTATGTCCTCCGTCTTGAAGTCGTATCAGCACTTCTATTTTGATCGATGATGGAGTATGCCGTCCGCCCAGTCTCAGTCCCAGTCCCAGACTCAATCTCAATCTCAATCTCAAGCTCAGTCTCAGTCTCAGTCTCATTCAAACCTTCAACAATCAAGACCTTTTCTTTTCTACCAAGACTCTTACCATCATCCATCTTTGGAAGTTCATGTGAAAATCACCTTGAATTCCTGCATGAACAATTCCTAGTCACGCTTGTACAAGTACGAAGCCTCATTCTCGAATCTACATCAATGGACCCTACATCCAGAATTAACAACGCATCCTTGGATCTGCACTACCGGCAACAATGACGATGACAGTACATAATGGTATCCGATCAATTGAGAATCGGAAGGGAAGAGATGCCTGATAAAACCGCGTGCATTGAAGCAATGAAATCAATGAAATCATTGGAATCATACTTTGTGCTGTCAAGTCACCTGATAAGCAAGCACACCGCATTGATTGAGGTGGTTCAGCATCAATAGCCTCGCCTCGTCTCGCAGCCTGAGTACGATACATTTTCTTACCTCCTCACTTTACTTTATTTGACGGCATCCTACCACCGCTTGATGAAACGCATGACAAGTCAGCCATGTGAGCCAAGAGATCTTCGTCAGCCACGAGGAACATGTTCGCAGGATTGACTGCATACGTACTCTGTGCTCCATGCCTCACTTGTACCTCTCCTAAAGTGCTTGTCCACTTGCTTGCATGCATGCCTGGAATACGTACTCGTAATATCTTGGCTTTGCGAATAGACAAGAGCTAACATTCTGCATGGCTCTTACGCACTGCTTCGATTCGTACTGTGTACACGATGATTATAGGGCAACTCACTCGTCATACATCAATAGCCGTACTACCTACGTGTGCGCAAAGTATCGCTGTGGACGGCCAGCATGGTACAGAGCAGAAGTCTGCCACGATGCCATCATCCTTATACTCACCATCAGACGACTCCTTCAATACATGGCATCCCTCTTGCTCTTTTCTGTCTTACTGCGTGCATATTTGTGCATCGTTGCATTGAGTCCTCTGGAATACGCATCTCTCAATATTCTTCAACTCATACAGCAATCCACGTGATCCCCCCTTACCTCATCACCACTCCATACCAACCCCTACCCCTATAAACATCAACATCAACATCAATAAACACAAGACAAACATCAACGCCTTCAATCGCCACAAAAACATCTCACCTCCACAATCACCATCCCAGAAACAAACCCCCGCTCAACCAAAACTCAACAACCGCCTCGAACCGCCACATCCCAAGTGCCTCTACTACGGAATGCACCCAATCTGTCCATCCATCCACTCATCCCTCTATCCCTACATACCAGCCCGAGAATGCACTCAGCCTCCACCCATACCAGTTTCCATGTAGGTAGCTACTTTGCATGTACGTAGTACGCACCACTGGGCTCTGATTATCTCACACAGAAGATATCTCACGCAGAAGACATCACATTGAACCTCTCATATCCTATAGATCTCTCTCACTCACTAAATCAAATTCCATGATCGCATGCATACCCAGATCTAGATCTACATCCAGATCCACATCCACCGAGCAACCGCGCAGTCCATGCTACGTATCAAGGCACATTATCCCTCAACCCAGTCTACAAACCAGCGAATCCGTGAATCCATGAACACTTGAATCAGCGAACTGGCCAATCGGTATCCGTCACTGAAGGCGCTTATGTGAGTGCCTATGCGTCCGGAAGCTTTATGTGGCGGAAAAAGTCCTCCACGGTGGTTGTTGGGGGGATGTGTTGGTGGGGTGCTTGTGGCGTTGGGTTTGGGTTTGGGGTGAGGGGAGGTGGACTTAGGTATGTTCGTTGTGGTTGTGTTGCTGGGTGAAGTGAGGTGCGAGGTGGTGATGTAAGTAGGTAAGTGGGCAAGTAAGTAAGTAAGTAAAAAGTTGGGTAGGTAGTAACTCGAGGAGCCAATTGAAGAATACCCTCATTCGAATACTGATGCTGATTTTCCAGGTGTTCTTGTGGAAAAGATGCGGGTTTCGCTGTGCTTGTTGTTCGTGGTGACATATGGCTGGAGTTTGACTTGAAGTGATGGTTGTTTGGGAATGAGGTTGGGCTTTTGAGGTAGATGGAGAAGATTGGGTCTTGATGTAGGGATTGTATTTTTTATACCTATTTGTGGTTGGTAGACTGGACTCTTGATATGGTATGGTAAAGGGGTTGTTGACAAAAAACCAAGAGTTATCAGGATAGAAATGCATTTGCCAATGGATAGATGTATGTTTTGAATACTGACACAGTCAATCTTGACAGTTGAATTGGAAGCACGACTGTTGAAATAAATGAAGGGAGAAGAAATGGCGTCTAGTATCGAGTCTGCTTGGCATATAAATGCAATCACATGGATTTGTAATTTAGTGCAGTAATGCAAAAGGTGAGTAGTCTGCACTTGCATCGCATACCTGGATACTTTGCGAGAGGTTCATAGGAACTGAGGAAGAAAAACACAACTGTAGAAAGCAGTTTAATTTACATTTGGTTTGTGAATAACTTATTATTTCCGCTGTATAAAAAATACACGTTTGAATTCCATGCCCTATAACTAGCTGATAGGATCAGTGTACATGACAGATTACAACGCTCTATATTGAAGACCGAATGTACAAACATATTAATTGTCTACTTGTAAAACCCACCACCTAATCAATGTCAAGGTCAGAGGCATTTTCAACGCAGATTAGTTTTATAGGGTGTAAGATCAAAGACAGGTCAAGCTCAGCAACTGGTCTTCAACACTTATAGACAACTAGCCATAAAAGTACGCAAATTACACAAGCCATCATGAAAATATAGTCGAAGTTCAGTTCTACATAGAGGTTATAACCTTAGGGTCGTTTTATACTGTTATTGTTACAAATACCGGCCTTCTTATAGCGTTGTAAGTCCATGTGGATTATAATGAACCCAGGCAAAGCTTTTATGCTTCTAGCCATATCGAACGTCTTCGGAATTGAAGAAAATCTTGGAGGTACTCCTTTTCAGTGTTAATCCTCATACACATCTAGTATATGAAATCCCAACGTCAAACCAGCTTTGCTTTCAAGTGTGGGCGAAGGAAAATTGAGTGACATGAGATTATTGCCTGTAGCAAGCAGCTCGAACTTGTAGGATAGAAGATATAACTTGAAAGAGCTACGTTCTCAGGCAGCTTTGAAACGCGTTCGGCCTGGGAAATATAACTATGAAGGGGTGTCAAACTCACCTTCCATCATCAATGAATGGAGATAAAACCTCTGATTTTATCTGTCAAGCATTCTTCACAAATAACGATTCCAAGCTCAACACTTCTTTTTACTCATCACAACTTAGTTTGTTGCAAACCACTTCCAGATCGTTATCTGTATCATCGTCATTGAGATTGGCAATAACAATACTTGATTATACTATACATACACTCTCCACATAAAGAGTCATAAAGGTTATCATGCAAGAGCAATTGCTAGCGTTTTATAATCATAATGCATAAATGAGAGAGAAAATTTCAGATAAATAGATATACAGATTATACAAGTTCTCCCTCAAAAACGCCAGGGTGTATAAAATAAATTCAAACCCACCTTTTCCCCTGCTATGCATTTTGGAAATGATCATTTCTCATAAGCCTTGGGTTCAACAACCAGTATAGCAACCAGACTAATTACCATCAGTGCGGCAGCAACAAACGCCACAACCATCACGCTGCCTCTGCTCGCGGGGAACTTTCCTCGTATAATCCAGTGCTGACTTTCAAAGTAGCGGTTGAATCCGACCCAGAGAACCACAATGCTGATACCTAGAAATGTTGCGCCAAGTGGCTTGCCGAGTTGGCGGATATGGACATAGGCATCCGAGTTGTCCGATGGAATGGAGGCAGTGTTGAGTCGAAAAAGCTGCGTGATAGCTATGCCGATGGAAGCGAAGGAGAGAGATGTACGCAGCCAGGCCAGGAAAGTTCGCTCTGATATTGTTAGCTATATATCACTATAGGAGACGGCAATAGGAGGTGACTTGAACAACATACCTAGAGCCAAATGATCTCGCGCTACACTGCCTTTGTTCTCCAATTCGATACTGCCATATTTAGCCAGCGTTTTCTTCATCCAGCCCTCGGTATCTTCTTCAGTCCCGTTTTCATTGCCCTGCTGTTCATCCCCTGTTCTTGGCTGGTTGTTCCCATTGGCATCATTCTGCGTAGTGCTCGAAAGGTGCCGAGCATTCAGAGCTGGAGAATTGGTCGTGATGCTCTGATAATTCTGTGTGCTGCCACGCACAATGTTCGTCGTCTCGTCAGCATCGGATTCCGCCTCGAAAAGAGGCGATGGCGAGGAACGTGTTGGAGACATGGTAAGAGGTTGGGCAAGAGCTACGCTTCGATGACGAGCATTGGTGAGGATGTCGTTGATTCGATCTGTTTGGGACAATGTCCGATGGAGGCCGGAAGGGGAGGCTGACGAAGATATCTTGATTGAAGAAGCTGGAGAATTCGAATATGTCTGGAGCACTGTTGCAGGGTTTTTGGAGGATTCTGCGACCTCTGAAGCTTGTGATGAGTTCATGTTGTGGGGGAGGGCTATATTGGCCCTTACGACTTATGCGCCTCGGTGTGTACTTCCCGCCGATTGCGACATTCGTGGCTGGGTGACGAGCTAAATGATCGTCGTATGATGATTGTAGATGAAAAAGAGAATCAACAATAAAGTTTGTGGAGATTGTTCCAGAGAATCTTAATTCGAAGAAAATTCTTCAGAGTAACCTGAAGTATGCACTTTTGATTGCAGCGGCGGAGATCGTTGTGTGACGATGTAGAGGAGAGTGAGACCCGGAGCTCGTACCTAAACCACCTGCCTGACCTTAATATTTCTTATCGATTTATATCACGTGATGAATCAATTATATTTGCGGTATTCGTAAACTGGTGTAATCTTCAGTGAGTCAACAAAGTCCATGATATTTCCCAGCGAATTGAAAAACATCTGTGCAAATTGTTCTGTACCTTACGGGTATATCAACCGGTACTAAAATCCTCGATGACCTACAGCAAGGCTGCATTTCAGCCGCGTTGAAACAGGGGAAGCTGAAGCGAAAGCTCATTGGAACAGAAGACGGCCACCATTGCTCTTGAAATACTCATACAAACTCAAAGTCACTTGCGTCTGAGCAGTTGAGAATAGACTGTTTGAATTTTGATTGAAAGTCATGAAGCCATAGTTTGTTAATTGCTGTTCATCATGGAGCAGCCTGCCTCGAGCTCTAAAGTTACAGGTATGCCTAAACCTCCTCATTTGTTCTTGCGCATTAGACTGACAACTGTTTTCGAATAGTCGAATATCATGATCCCTTTGATGTATATCCCCTCCTAGGACCGAGTTTACTACCTCGCTTGCCTTTGAGAAATCTCCATTGGGAATCTCACGCTGGTCCATTACGATCGATCAACTCGTTACACATCGACCTTGTTTCTTCCCAAGCACCGTCGCCTCTCAATTCACCAAGCGCAACAGACCTATCGAGAGTAAGAAGTTCAGATTCCCGAAATAGTCGAAACAGTGGCAACGACGGATTTCAAACGCAGAGCTTCGGAGGATCAGTAGAGAAAGAAAGACCCGAATCGCGAGCTGGTACAGGCAAACCGTCGAAGAAACAACGGCATCAGATACCCGGTCTACGGCAGACGCCATATCTGAAAATTTTACTGTTACGATGCGATGATAATGATACTTATAAATCAACGGCGCGAAAACAAGTGAAGGAGTGGATAAAGGAGAATACCAATGCAAGGGAGCACAGTTCAAAAGCCAGCGCATCCGAAAACCACGATGCATTCGAATGGCTAATTCTTCACGTTATTGTGCCTAACACAGCTGCAGCGACGCAGCCAAGGACAAGTGGAAAGAGTGACGAGAGCAGCATAACAAGTGAGAAGAGTGGTATCAGATGGATGGGAGGTGGATCAACAACAATATTGGAGAAGTTGAGGAGCGATTTCAATAGCTCGCCATATAACAGCTCTTCCAAAAATGCTGTCGATCGTATCGCACAAATCAGGATCGGCATCAATGACGTCCCATATGACATGTTACCGCGAGTTGTCCCAGCCATCCCAGGATCATATACAGAGACACCACAGGAAAATGAGAATGCTTGGAATGACTTCATGTCAAAGGTCAAGTCTCAAATTCTCTTGTCATTTGATAGTCGTGTCACCCAATATGAGGAGGACATTCGTGAGAAAGATGCCCAAAGAAGTCTGCCTGGGTGGAATTTCTGTACATTCTTCGTTCTTAAGGAGGGATTGGCAAGGGGGTTTGAGAGTGTCGGACTGGTTGAAGACGCCTTAGTTGGATATGATGAGCTCTCTATTGGTCTGGACGCAATCATCGGGGATCAAATTGCTGGAACACCAACCACTGCGGGCTCTTTTCTTCCTTATACAAATGACCTCAAAGCACTCGCTGAACGAACACTCCACCGAATTCAAAGCGAAACTGGCGCCGATGCTTCCGACTCAGAAGAGCCAATCAATTTACAACCCGGAGAAAAAGCCGACGAAGTTGAAGACGAGATTCCACTAAATGCAATCAAAAAACGATATCGAGAACTCATTCTATCCAACGATATCTCCATCTTTGACTTCCGTTGCTACGTATTTGCACGACAACTGACACTACTTCTACGTCTAGGCAACGCTTGGTCATCGAAAGAGGAGCTGTTGGCAAAACTACGAGAGCAAAGGGAAACAAGTCTTCGTGGAGTTGCTGTTCGACAACCTCTGGAAAAGCCCGAGGAAGATTCCGAAAATCTAACAATGCTAGCGCAGGTTTGTCGACGAGCACTGGAATTCATGTCAACTATTGCTGTAATTATGCGTCAGGATCTAAGAGCTGGTTTCATGCCGCTTCAAAAGAAGGGCGAAGAGAGGAAAGAGCTTGGTGAAGATCCAGAAACACCAGAGATGACTCAAACCATCAACAACATGGTGATATCTTTCACATTCGCCATTGCTCAACAGATCCTTGCACAAACTTCTACGAAATCTTTACCAATTCCACCCTCTACACTTGCGCCGATTGATAGTATGTCCATGGGTCAAGAGCCTAAATCGGCCATTCCTGAACCAAAGACCATGATGCACCCTGCACGTAGCAGTTCTTTGGCCCTTAGCACTATTCCAGAGAGATCGACCAGCCCATCTGCATTGCCAGGTCGTAGAGCTAGTGTGGCGACGACGAACCCAGCCAATCCATTTCTCAAAAATGGACTGGAAGAACTAGCTGCTTATAGAGCGGATCTGTATCTTTTATCACGAAGTATCCTTGAAAGACTAGGGAAAAGTTATGGTTGGGAGGCTGGTTGGGATGAAACTGTTAAAGAAGTGCTGGAAGGGGAGCAGCAGATGAAAGACGTTGATCTTGACGGGGACGAAACTGAGGCTAAGGAGCATGTATCAGAAAACATAAGCTGCCCTCCGACTCTGCATGGAATAGAGAGCAAACTTCTTCGAACTGCTCTTGAGGACAAGGAAAATTTCTATCGTCTCTATGAGACGCTGACGGATAAGGCTCTACGTCATTATACTGTGTCCAATCGAACTCAGTCAGTCCAAACGAACATGGCGGATCTGGCAGTGTTGAAATTTCACCTCCAGGATTATGCTGCTGCCGCCTCCTACTTTTATCGGATGACACCACATTACGGGGATGGAGGTTGGGAAGAAGTAGAGATGGCCATGCTGGTTATGTACGCCAAATGTTTGGAGGCGCTCGAGCGAAAAGATGAGCATGTTCGAGTACTCCTAAAGCTCCTAGCGAAAAGTGCAGCCGCCCAACAAGCTCTGATTCAGCGTAAAGCAGAGTTCAAGTTAAAAGCACCAATTGCAGGCGCTCAACTTGACCAGGAAATACATGGCTACCTTAAACTTTTGGTGGACAATTCAATGGCACTCAGTCAGGAAGTGGTTGTGCCGATGCAGAATTGGTTCGACACTGCTGAAATTGAAGGGCCACCACAGTATGCAGATGGTAGAGATGGATTCTCTTTACCGATTCGACTCAGGTATCTGTTATGTGACGAGCTGGAAGTCGAAACGGTGAAGGTAAAGATGATTCCAGCTTTTGGTCGACAAGGGAAAGAGATTTGGCTTGACAATGTTGAGCCTGTCGTGTGTAAGCGTGGGCACATAAGATTTGACATGAAAAGCCATCTCGTGATACCTGGAACGTATGTCGTTGAAAACATCACACTTCAAGCCTCAAATGTCACTCTTTGTTACGATACAGATGTTAGCCATGGCCCTTCTAACATCAACGACGGCTTCCTAAAGTGTCCAAGGCTTCTTCTGTATCATCGCGCAGATGCCTTTGATGTTAGACTTTTTGCCTCAAGGTACATGCATCTTGACCGCAACCGATCACTTGAACTCCAGTTGTCTTCAGGCTGGAATGATGTTCTGTTCGGTGAGCTACACGTCCGACCCGGCACGGCTGGACTCCGACTTCAAACAAGTGACTTGGAGGTTGTCACTGGCGCTTTAGATGTCAAGAAATCGGATGGCAGTATTATTCACTTTGGGGCGTTCAAGCCTGGATCAATGGCCAAAATTCGCATGTCTTTCAACCTTGAAAGGGAAGTCAACGATATTGGACTGAGACTCGAAGTGATCTACACCACGAGTAATGGTACTTTTACCTTTGCAACCAACCCAAGTATCTCAACATTACTACCTCTTGGGGTTAATGTTCAAGATGTCTTTAAACACAAGGCTTTGTTCTCAAAGTTCACCGTTTCATCTTCGACGACCTCGCCTCTGCGACTTTTGAGCTCTGAGCTCCAGAGCTCCGATACTGTAGAGGCAGAGAGCGGCGGACAACTGAATGGATCCGTAGTTGTCTTTCCACGACAGCCGGCATCACTGTTGTACAAGATCAAGCGGAGGTCAGAATTGGCCCCTGACGCTGACAACGTTATATTGGCTATGTCTCTTGTGTTACGGTATATATGCCTCGAGGAAGAGATCGACAACGCAATTGATCATGCGCTGGGTGCCGCTCTCCGAGAGACCCCATTCTACCAATATCGCCGCTTGATAGTGCCTACTGTTCTTGCCCAACTAGAGATGCGTATCTCATATGTCGATTCCGAGCGGGTTGCCCTTCTCAATGAGATCTCTACCAATATCGTAGCCAATGTCAACTGGCGGGATAGTTTCTCTGGTCTAGGACGCGACATTGACAGTAACGAATATCGTGCCCAACAAATAGCCTCTTGGCTACAAACTTGGCTGAGCCAAACGCCCATAATTCCCCTGCTCCCCATCACCCAAGAAGTCGTTGACCACAGCCGCTTCATTATCATTCCTGTGGAAGTGCCCAGTGTCAGTGTGGTCTACACAGCAGATCTGGTTCTTGATCCAGTCATGAAGGCGCGCGATTTTGCAACTCTCAACGAGCCCATCTCTGCCTCACTGAACATCAAGTGGACTCGCATCTGGGACATGCCACGCTCCTCGCCTGGCACTCGACGTCCATCCCAGCCTCTTTCCCCACTTCCGCCCGACCAAGATCAAGATCTTGATTTCGTCTATGAAATTTCTGCTCCTTCGGATACCTGGCTCCTCGGCGGTCGACGGAAAGCACATTTTCGCGTACCAGCTATCCATCCTAACCGTCCTCCTCCTCCATCTACGACGCTCAAGTTCCCGATCATCCTCATCCCATTAAGGGAAGGATATCTGAATCTACCCCACTTGGACATCAAGCCGTCGCCTATTCCGAAGATCGATGAGCATGGGAGGCAAGAAAACGTGGAGAGGAAGAAGGTCAGCTGCGAAGTGGACTACAAGAATATTGCCGAAACGGTCAGGTGTATTGGGAACCTGGGGAGAGTCAGTGTTGGATTGGACAACGTCGCTGGTGGTGGTAGTGGATGGGTTGTCGAGTGTGAGAGACGGCAAGAGGCGATATGATGAGCTTGATGATAATGGGATGGATTCTGTATATATATAACTCAATAGCGTGTATTCATGTCTAACGGATCTTACGAGTTGTCCATCGGAATCGCCTGTGACTTACTTTTAGTCTCTCTACGCTATATTTTGGGTTTCACGAGAAATGCCGCAACGCCTTGCATCCAACGCACTGTAACCGAAAGGCTCCCCCCAGCTTATAAATGCAAGCAGCCACCCTTATCAACAATTTCAAGACTGTATTGTGCCGTATGTTCAAGTCTCATTCCTTCAGATCTGCTGCGGCGAAGTAGCCTTTATTCTCAATCACTCCACGATCATGCACCACAGCTGTGTATTTCACAACCCAGCAGGGCTTCACGTCGCCCTTCATACCGTCAACACCTCTTTTAGCCTCAGACAATACTCCCGCGCCCTTCTCGCCTTGCCCCAGTAATTCGCGCAATGTTCCAGAGGGCAAGATGTCGGTGCAGTCATTGTGTGTTAACAACTCAATGCGCTCCTTCTTCGCAAGCTCAATCAAAGGTGGCGGCACATTGCAGCAATCTTTCACGTTGATCTGATCGACCTCTGGTCTCACCGTGACCTTCTCCAAAAAGCGTGCTAACTTTGACGATCCAAACTCTGCGAGTCCAAGTCGCTTGACCGTGCCATTGGCGTGCAGAGATTCAAGCACTTGCCATGTTTCAATCTCTTCCGTGTCATTACCCTGGGTAGAGTTGACCTTGTCGGCCTCCCACTCGCAGTCACCTTCAAACGACATGCCTGGGAACGATACGATGAGCAGATCGATACTGGAGACGCTCAATTCCTTGAGCACCATGCCTATTGCGCTTTTGGTGTACTCCTCGCGGTCATGCACGCTGGTGTTCGGCAGATAGAATAGTTTCACTGTGATATCGTACTGGCTGCGCTCTTCAGTCAACCCGGAAAGCGACCAGTCTATTGTGGGCACATAGTAGTCATTGCCATCGCGCGTCGTCCATATCGAGGGCTTAGGGCGAACGAAGCCGTTCGGTGGTGTAATAGTGCCGTTGGGAGAGGACTCGGGAGTCAGGGTTGCAGATTGTGGTGGAGAATAGTCTTCCTGGGCGGCATGGAAGTTCGAGCGGAGGGAATTCGTCAGTTCGAGATTTGATCTGTCGGCGCCCGGCTTGCGGATGATGGAGGGACCATCGCTCACAATATTACTGCTCTGGTATCAGTAGAATATTGTGACTGTGTTGAGAGAACTCACGAGGTGGATAGGATGATGCGCGTCATGTTGTGCTTTTGCGTGTTTCTTTTCCGTGGTCTTTGCGCTCAAACGTGGGGTGAGGGTGTTGATGTAATATATTAACTTGATGCCGAAAGCGGATGTGAATAGCAATTTGAGGATGTAGAGAAAAGTGTATAGCAATGTGAATATGTATAAGGTAGTCTATAGGATAAAACACAGCGATACGAAGAGAGACGTGAGCAAGATGGGAGAGTGTAAGGTGGAAGCCGGGGATCTATGAAATATATTTCCCATGTATTACAAAGTTGTCTGTGATGTTTACGAATCAACTTCCCCAAAATTGTCTATGGAGGTACAAAACTAGCGATGTGCAGGCGGCCGCTTGCCCGTGGTCTGCATCCACCTACTAAGGTTGGTAGAAGACAGGAGCTTCGTGAATCTAACACACCCCTGCTCATCACGGTCGACGTCGACACATTCAAACTACCACAAACCTCGCGGCCGCACAAAACTTTCAACCGGCTCCGCGATGGCCATCAAGTGAGTTTCTGCTCATTCTCATAAGCTTTAGGGGAAGAAGCTGACTTGCGATAGTTACCTCATCTTGCTGTCTAGGCAGGGCAAAGTTGTACGTCCCCCGTGCGCCTGGGTGATTTAAGAGGGAGGATATTGACAACGTACAGCGTCTTGCGAAATGGTTCGTCACATTGTCTCCCAAGGATAAGGCCAAGATCATCAAGGATGTCTCGCAACTTGTACTGGCTCGCAGGACGAGAATGTGCAACTTCCTTGAATACAAAGGTCGGTCTCCCTTATTGCTTTGCGATCTGTCCAGTCCTCCTTGGAGAAGCCCAACATCATCAAGGAGCTCCTTGTAATTCTTTGAAGCAGAATCACAATTACTGACCCTTCGCAGATTCGAAGATTGTGTACCGCCGATATGCTTCCTTGTTCTTCATTGCTGGCTGCGATTCCACCGACAACGAGCTCATCACCCTGGAGATTGTTCACAGATATGTCGAACAAATGGACAAATACTATGGCAACGTCTGCGAGCTCGATATCATCTTCTCCTTCACCAAAGCATACTATATCCTGGATGAGCTTTTACTGGCGGGAGAGATGCAGGAGAGCAGTAAAAAGAATGTACTGAGATGCATAAGTCAACAAGACAGCTTGGAAGATATGGAGGTGAGTGAGACGCAGTGACCTCTTCTGAGCTCGAGCCCCGTATATGGGTTTATATGTTTCATCTATGGGTAAGGCCAGATCTCTCCCATCCTCTCAGAAGTCTGTCGCCTCCACAGGTCTTCTATTGAAGCTCCCTATGCGAATTTGTGCTCCTTTCCCGAACCTGTAATGCATAAACTCCACAGGCTGATCATTCTCACTGTTAGGTCGAGGACGAGGTCACAAGAATCATGTAGCCTGGAGGCTTCTTATGTATACCAGTTGGTTTGGCGAGCGGCGTTCGGTGCATAAATATCAGATGTTTATTTTCACGTTTAGCCTTCGCATCTGCTAATCTCTCATCATCTGTGTCTTCTAGGTTGAGGATGAGATTATGGGTGTACTGAAATCCAGTGGTTTATTGTGAACTAGGCCAACGTTTGTTACGATTGTTATGAAGCACATGCATGACCTGTACGAAGAACAGGGCTTTGCCCGGAAGTAGTTATACTTCCTCTTTACTTTTGTATTTTAATGCTCACTCCTGGCCAACCAGGAGTATTTTGCTTTAGACAATGTGATTGAACCCATGAGACAAGGCCTTTACTATAGCCTTTTATTTGCTATCTTCGAAAGTGGAGGATATACTGATCTGACACAGCAAAGCATTTCGAAGGCCCTCATATACTTCACCGATCAGTCTAGGATTAACCAAGAGCAGACCGAGATCCCCATGCCCAAACATGCCACTATCCTCACACCACCGAAGGAACGCTGCGCATTGCTGAAATGGCAAACGTGGCGCAGTGATTGGTCACACGTCAGATCACGTGGTGGATAAGCGTTATCTCCCTATCCGGAATCGCAATCGTCGGCGACCCCATCGTCATGTCTCCGTGTTGCCAGCATACACCTACACCTACGACTCCACCTCACCCCCTCATCTATCCCCAAAACATATACTTCTTCAACCCATCTACTTTACTATGTCTCCCATTTCTTCTCCTTCTTACTGCTAGACGTTCACTCGTCTAGCTCGATACCCTCTTGACTTATCTGTGCAATCCAGTGCAAGGTAGATCAACCAGACGTCATCCAGCTCAGCAGTCGTACCCTCAAGGCATCCTTTCGAATACACCCTGCGCCCATTGCGCATTTCCATGATTGTTCGCCTTCCGATCACAATACCTTGGTTCAACAGAATTGTTGGAGGGTTTCTAAGAGAAGGGCTTGTTAATCCGGTCTGAAACACGAACTATTTACCTCAACCATTACCACTACCCATTCTATACCAGACCGCGGTCTGGGAGATATCGCGCCTAATTCTATATCCATCTATCAAGATCCTAGAGTTTTAGCCGTCATCAAGAATACATATATCAAAAATGAAGGTATGTTGGAACGCGCTGCGTTTGATGAGACTGTTCTCCTTTATCTCCTGATACCCCACTTTATTTATCATGAGTCACTATAAAAGTATAATACTGACTTTTGTCTTCACAGTTCATTCCACTCCGCGATTTCGACGATGTTACGAGTGCTTTGAATTTCGACACGCCTGATTGTCGCGTCGTTGGTGGATGTGATCTTTACACAACAAAGGCTGCTGGTACCGACAAGAAGTTATATCGGAATATTGATAAGTCACTCGAAACACAATATGAGTCGCTACTTCGCCTTTCGGCATCTCTGTCTCCCCCCAGAGGAGAATCGGAGGAATCAGCATCAATGAATCTCTCTCGTTCGAGTCCATTTGGTCCTTTGAGCCAGATATCAAGTCGACGTGCTTACGCTTACCTTCTTGCTACGCTAAATGCAAGCCATCCCGACTACGATTTCTCGCACATCCTCCGGCCATCCGATTTCCGAAAGGAACGAAGCTTGAAGAGTGTTATGAACATGATCGATTCGACGCTTTACGGCATTCGTCCCAGTCATCAAGGAAACTCTTTACATGTGCCACCTCAGACCACGTATGCCACACCTGCATCTGCGCCGGTTAGCTCGCAAGCCTGGGGCCCAACGATGTGGAATAAGATCGACAAAGAAATGACTTTGGACGAATGCACTGTGTACTGTTGGGATCCGAGTACTGATCCTTTCGACGGCGAAGAGGGCGCTATCTGGAGCCTGAACTACTTCTTCTTCAACAAGCAGCGAAAGCGAGTTGCGTACATCTACCTCCGAGGTATCCCGGTCATGAGCCACAGCCCCCGAAACGGTGTAATGGCCAAGAGAACAGCAGGTCTTGATACGAATATGGGCGCTGGTAAACGAGCTAGATATTGGCTCGGAGATCGTGCTCAAGCCACTACAGGTGACGATGAGGAAGAAGACGAGGACTCAGGCGTGGCTTTCTGGTCAGACGATATTGATCACAAGGGGAGTTTTGATGGAGATGACTTTTGCGACGACTACGACGACGTCATCGATGATGATGATGATGATGAGTCCGATGGTGTTCCTGGCTACGCGGCCAGGGATCGTCATATGAGCCAGGACCATACTTTTGCGATGGATATTGATGACTAATCACTTTTTGTTTCCTTCTTTGGCGGTCGGGCGTTGGACCGATGGCAACGGTCGCGCTTGTACTGATACCACTGATGCGTTGATTTTTAGCTACTTTGATTTATTTGTTTCATTTTGTGTTTTCCTTTTGTGAGGCAGCATTAACATGGGGATGGATTGGGATAATAGGCGGGCTTTGCTATTTCGGCGTTGTGAATGCATCGGGTCGGTGAGAGCGGCTTGGATGCTGAATGGCTTTTGCTCTTGAATTCTGGATGCTCTATTCACAAATGCAATATAAATAAAATATTAGTCAAGCATGAATTTGGTTTTGAAGCTTTACCATGTGATGTAGCAGGATTCGATGTATTGGCTACCTACCTGTTCATGAGTTTCACTCCATTCGCATGAATTTATCAATACCTAGACATAGCACATTTCTTCTCCCCTAAAGAACATATATCTATCAAATTACTGGTAGCTTTTTTCTCTTCAATCTCTAGTTATCGCCAGCCTCGCTTTAAGAGACTCAGCCCACGAAATCGCGTCCTGTCGCCAATATCCCAACGAAAGTCACATTGAATCGGTTTAAAGTGTCGTGGTACTTGGCGAATGAGTTGCTTATCTAGCAAGAGTATGAGTTGGAACTAGGTGCCCTTGCTATCTTATCTGGACTTTCATTAACTTATTCAATCCGAAATGCTTGGTCATCCAGGCTGAAGAAGTTATTGGGAGGAAATTGCGAATCCATATGAGATGCAGGTTGAGAGAAAAATCAATGAAGGGTCGAGCGATATGGCTTGATAACTTCTGCTTTGAGAAAAGGGGAGTGGCTTTGTTGACTTTCATGATATCTGGGCTACGGCGATAGCTCTGGTGAGTGTCAAGTCGGGTTTTTTCTTGCACTGTGGCATGTATGTTGTCAGAAAGTAGGATTGATGCTGAAATAGGCTTTGCATTTATTTTTGAATTCCTTACAATGAAAAATGCAAAATTGCTGATAATTCATGTCTATATGAAAATTCATTTGTGGTCGAAAATGCCTCCAAATATAATCACAGCAAGGAAATATACATATAATAAATATTTTGAACTGATCATTAAATTCTTATTTACCCAATCCAGATGTGTTTTCCACCCATAACTATGATTCAATCTCGCGATGTATGAAATCTCGGGGACTTATTGCCGAACTTCTTATCGCTTCCGCCGTCATCAGCTATCGGGTTCTTATCGGACACCTCCCACTCTCACTACGTGGAGGGACCGAAGCTCTGATAGAAAATGGACACTTGGACGCTTGACATCTGAAAGACAATGATATAAGCAACCAGCACCAGTCTTACTCCGTGTCATCCCATATTCTCCCGTGTTAACCACCTTTGCCACATCTCGAAGTCGTCCGAGCGATAAGCAACTGCTCGTTAGCAACTCCGTCGATTTTCTGCGTGGCGTCTTACTCCCCTCCACTTCCATAGCATCCGTAAGCCCCCTCATCTCCGGCTCTATTCAACTCCGGAACCCTCATGTATACACAACACAATCTAACCTCGCACAGCTCTTAAGTCACCAGGAGGATGAAGATTCATCCGGCCACTGCCATCTTGGCTGGCGCTGCACACACCCTTGCCTCCCCTATCGACCAGACGCCCTTCTTCAGAGCAGGCGATACAGCTGGCGCCGTAGCCTCGGAGAGCTCTATCTGCACTCAGATTGGCATTGACATTCTCCAGGCTGGCGTATGCCCCGCTACTAGTTCCGCTGTTGAAAGAAGACTTGAGCTGACCATGTGACCAGGGAAATGCGGCGGATGCACTGGTCGGCACAACGCTTTGCGTTGGTGTCATTGGGATGCAGCATTCGGGGATAGGGGGCGGTGGTTTCATGCTTGTGCGGGATGCTAAGGGCGAGTATGAGAGCATCGATTTCCGGGAAACGGCGCCAATGGCAGCATATGAGGATATGTTCGAACGTAATGTTAATGGGAGTATTATTGGTGGACTTGCAAGTGGCGTACCTGGTGAGATTAGGGGGTTTGAGTATTTGCATAATAAGTATGGTGTAAGTCTGGTTCTTTTGTGCTGGCACTCGAATGGTAGGAATTTGTTCAGCAAGACTGATATGTTTGAGTACAGGCTCTTCGTTGGGCAGAGGTTGTGCAACCGGCTGTGAGAGTGGCCAGATATGGATTTCCGGGTATATTTTCTATCATGGGCAGTTGTGGATTTTGATCAGGGGCTAATTTAACCAGTCACGGAGGATCTTGTCAGATATATGGACTATGTTGTCCGAGCTGGATATAATTTCTTGACCGAAGACCCTGAATGGGCGAAGGACTTTGCTCCCAAAGGTAATCCGGATCTTCTTCTGGCAATACAATGCGTTGACTATTGTAGGAAAATTGCTTGGGTATGGCGAAATTTTGACCAGAAAGCGACTTGCCGCGTAATTATCCCCTCCTTGCGTTTCCAACGATATCTAATAACAATGAAGTACTCTTGAAAAAATTGGAAGACATGGAGCAGATGCGTTTTATGAAGGAGAGATTGGTAGGTTGAAAACTCTTTCTTTCTTTTTTTCAAGACTAACCAACATATTCAGCCAACGCCACCATCACAGCCGTCCAGAGAACCAATGGCACTATGACACTTGATGACCTGAAAAACTATAATATATCCATCCGCCCCCCTATTTCCATTGACTACAGAGGTCACAAGCTTTACACATGTGGTGCGCCATCCAGTGGCAGTGTAGCTCTGTCAGCTCTAAAGATTATCGAGGGATACGACGACACCTCAACCTCAGCCATGAATCTTACTACGCACCGCCTCGATGAAGCGATGCGCTATGCATATGGCGCGCACGCAGAACTCGGCGACCCAGAATTCGTCATCGGCATTGATGCCTTCGAAGCAGAGATGCTAAAAGATAGCACCGCGAAAGCCATCCGTGCCAACATCTCCGACACCGCGACGAAAAACGTCTCCGCATATGATCCCAAGATGTACGAGGCGCGCGAGACGCACGGCACGAGCCACGTAGTCACCGCAGATGCGAGCGGCATGTCGATCACGCTGACGACAACAATAAACCTGCTATTCGGCAGCCAAGTCATGGTGCCGGAAACGGGTGTCATCATGAACAACGAAATGAACGACTTTTCCATCCCGCATGTCTCCAACGCCTTCGGCTTTGTGCCGTCGCCATCCAATTTCATCCGCCCGGGCAAGCGTCCCCTATCGTCCATCACGCCCATCATAGCCGAATACCCGAACGGTGATCTCTATGTGTCCATTGGCGCGGCTGGCGGCTCCCGCATAATCACTGCTACGCTGCAGGCGCTCTGGCATATCCTCGACCATAACATGACGGTTGCACAGGCACTGGCGGAGCCCAGAATGCATGATCAGCTGCTGCCTAATGTGGTGGCGTTTGAATGGCCGGGCAGGGGACAAAGGGGATTTGATAATGCAACTGTTGAGAGTATGAGGGAGAAGGGGCACAATGTTACGTGGATTGCTGAGGGGCAGAGCGCCGTGCAAGGGATTGTTAGGTTGGCGAACGGCACATTTGAGGCGGCAGGTGAGCCAAGACAGATTAATGCCGCGGGGTATGCTGTATGATAGAGACCTGTAAGACGTGATGAAATTTTGCATACATCTATACATGGATAGGTGGGCACTATGAGAAATCTAATAGGCGCGTTGTGTAGAATAGATTGAGACGCTAAACAAGCATAGATTATACATAAGTATTGATTAACAACTGGGGAATGAGATCTCATGCAACTATCGCTTTTATAGTCTAACCATAACGCAATTTCAATTATGAAGAAACTTAAACTGAAAGTTGATTCTATGCGCCATTCATCTTCTCCAAAGCTGCTTCACCACCAACAGTAGTTTGCTTGGCTGGGATGGTTTGCTTCAACGGTGGCAAGAGACTTCTAGCAGTCTGTCTTGCTTGCTGAGCCAAGAGCATGTCAATGACTACTAAAGCAGCCATTGCTTCAACGATTGGGATAGCACGTGGGACGACACATGGGTCATGCCTTCCCTTAGCTGCGAGAACACCATTGGCGCTTCCATCGTAGGTGGAAGTCTCTTGTGCCTGGCCGATGGTGGCGGCTGGCTTGAAGCCAACCTTGAAGTAGATTGGAGCTCCATTGGTGATACCTCCTTGGATACCAGCAGAGTTGTTGGTCTTGGTGGTGAGCCTTGGTCTTGCGATGCCAGCACGGTGGGCACCGGTGTCTGGAGAGTATGCATCTGTTGCTGGAATGAATACATCGTTGTGCTTAGATCCTGGTACCTCACATCCTCCAAAGCCAGATCCGATCTCGAAACCCTTTGTTGCTGGGATACTCAGCATAGCGTGTGCAAGCATAGCCTCCATCTTGTCGAAAGCTGGCTCTCCCAATCCACTTGGTACGTTCTTGATTACACAAATGACGGTGCCCCCAATGCTGTCGTGGCTATCTCTGAACTCGGCGATCGATTCGGCCATCTTGTCACCGGCCTCCTGGTTTGGACATCTGACTGGGAGGAAATCATCAACCATCTTTCTGTCGACTTTGGAGATGAGGTCAAGGAATGCTGGGTTTGTGGATTGGGTTGGGTACTCGGCAGTTGGTGGGAATAAGTGGACGTTTCCGACGGAAGAAGTAAAGGCAGTGATTTCGATTCCATGAGCCAACTTCAAGTACTTCTCAGCAATTGCACCGGCAGCAACACGACCAATGGTCTCTCGTGCACTACTTCTTCCACCTCCACTGCTTGCCTTGACGCCGTACTTCTCGAGGTAGGTCCAGTCTGCGTGACTTGGTCGTGGGTACATATCCATTGTCGAGTTACCGTAATCCTTTGGTCGCTGATCCTCGTTGTTGACCTTCATGCCAATTGGAGTACCAAGTGTAACACCGAATTCTGTACCAGACTGGATTTCGACACGATCCTTCTCATCTCTTGGGGTTGTCAAGGCACTTTGTCCTGGTCTGCGTCTGGTCATTTGTGGCTGGATATCGGCTTCAGTGAGCTCCATTCCTGGTGGGCATCCGTCGACGATACATCCCACCGAGCGACAGTGAGACTCGCCATAGCTGCGCAACAAATTATCAGTACATGCGAATTTTGCGACATCATTCGATTTTCCACAACACAGGTTATACATACGTAGTGACCTTGAAGTATTGTCCGAAAGTAGACATTGCGATGGTATTTTTCTAATCTTTTGTTTGCAAAGAATGAATGAGAATGAGTGGAATTGAAAATATCCTTTGGGAGAGTTCTTACTATTGTGCGATCTGATGATGACTACCACAAACAAAAAGTCCGGACCCTAGTCCTTATTGTACTTTGTATTTAATCCGGGCTCCGATATTCCGGAGATGCTAGGAGTTGTTAGCGGCGAACTTATCTCAGCCTCGCATCTGACACGGAGACAAGGCTCAAGCTTCCGCTTCTATCTTCTGCCGCTCCGTCATCAATCCGTCAAGACCATGGCCCCCTCAAGAGGTGCTATCACCAATGCCTTGCAAGCTTGTGGACGCATCCAAGCCTCATGGCGACGACCTTATTCGAGTTTTACAAAAGCTGTAACGACAGAATCGAATAAAACGCAGGTTTATGTTTCTCGTTCTCTTGATCCCTATGTCAATTTATCGATCGAACACTTTCTATTGCAGAAATCTCCTCCCGAATCAACAGTGTTGTTTCTATACACTGATAGACCATCGATAGTCATTGGACGCAACCAGAACCCATGGCTTGAAGTGAATCTGGGGCTGCTTCCTGCTTCACAGCGAGGCATTGAAACAGCTGCTCTTGGCGACATCGACCTCGTAAGAAGAAGATCCGGTGGCGGTACTGTTTTCCACGATGAAGGCAACGTCAACTACAGCGTCATATGTCCTACCACGGTTTTCGACCGTGATAGGCATGCTGAAATGGTCGTTCGAGCCCTGCAAAGGCTTGGAATTGAGCGAGCTAGAGTAAACGAACGACACGACATTGTGCTCGACCAGAAGCCCATTGGAGAAGAGAAGGATTCCAAGAATGTATCTATGGGTGATGAGCGACCTTTGAAGATCTCAGGCTCAGCATACAAACTGACGAGACTTCGATCAGTACATCATGGCACCTGTCTTCTCTCCTCGCCCAATATCAATGACATTTCACAGTATTTGCGGTCGCCTGCGAAGCCATATATCAAAGCTCGAGGAGTTGATAGCGTGAGCTCTCCAGTAGCGAATGTTAATGTCAAGAACGTGGACTTTGAAGAGGCCGTGATGCAGGAATTTGAGGAGATGTATGGATCTGGAGAAGTTGTATTCGTTACAGCAGCAGAAGCCGAAAGCCCAGAGATTGCGAAAGGTCTCATCGAACTGCGCGTGAGTTTCCTTCACGTTGTTTTGTGATGCGTTGACCAAATTGGCTAATTGATCTCGAGTCTCTCGACTGGACCTACCTCCAGACTCCCCAATTCACATTCTCTACTCACAAATCCGAAGATGACTCAAGGGAACGGCCATTCTTACCTGCATATCTGCCCGAAAATGTAAGCATTCTAAGAGTATTATAACATATATTCTTGCGTGCGTGCGGAATCCCGCACAGGTACATATAAGGTATATGTTTCAAGAACATTGCTGATTGGAAGTTGTTCCACAGATGAACACTACATTCACAGCTCGGAACGGAGTGATCGCGGAAGCCCATGTTTCCTATGGCAACAGGCAACAGAACAAGGATTCGGGCGTTGGAGAAGGGCTCGTGGGGAAGAGAATCCACGAGATCCAGGATTGGCATGGCGCGTTTCCATCTGAGGACGTCTCCCCCGCAGCATCCATTGCCAAGTGGTTGAATGGCCTGTTTGGTAAGACGACATTGTAAAATTACTTGTGGATATTATGGAGAGTAAATAGAATTGTACTCCGTTGTCGGAGGAGTTATAGGAATGCGCTCAATACTCTCGGGCCTGGTAGAATGGTGGTGATGAAGGAATGATGTACATATATGCGCGGTTGGCAGCCAAGGCACCACTTTACGCGTCGATTGTCGTCCGGGGTGCAGCGCGTGATACCGTGATTCCGATGCATGGATGGGACTTTTGCATATGACAACGAAAATCAAGTGAGGCATGATGGCAGAACAACAAGGCAAAGCGAAGCAAAGCAGCTTATCAAGTCAATGAGGTCTTAGAAGATAACGTATATAATTTGTGGCATATTTAGAATACATGTATTTATGTGTATTTATATGTCTATTTATTGATATATATTTGTTCATCCTACATCGCAACCTGAAGGGCTGATAAATCATAGCGGGTACCTTTTGGAAGAACCTACCTTAGCCTAGAGTCTCGTGCACTGCATGCTTGCATCATCCCCCGGTCCTCGATGCCTGTCTGTTGTCGCGCTAACAATAAATCGCGACTTTCTTTCTGACTAACCTGCGCGAACGCGTTCACAGTGCAAGCACTTAATAGTCCTCTTCTCCCACAAACACATCCTCCTCTGAACATATCATCAACTACTTCCAGCTCCTCCAAGATACCCTCACAATATTCTCTACCTTTCACTTGAATATTCGTCGAGAAAATCAAAGAGCACAGGAATCTTCAACGCCACTTTCCTGAGATACATCACCATCAATAGCCCCTCTTCCCAAGCCGGGATATCTACATATACTCTTCCGCAGCAATGTTTGTGTGGAAACGCGGTAAGTGTTTTCCAGAAAATCCCTGGGCCTATTCAAACACTCATGCCTATCATAGATGGACGTAAAGAACGCGTTCAGTTCGACAAAATCACAGCTCGTGTCTCCAGACTCTGTTACGGTCTTGACGCAGACCATGTAGATGCTGCTGCTATCACTCAAAAGGTTATCTCTGGTGTATACCAGGGAGTAACTACAATCGAATTGGATAACTTGGTATGTATTTCACGTTGCCATCGGCAGCATTGCAGTACTCAGAGGCTGATTTTCATGTTTCGTAGGCCGCCGAGACTGCTGCATACATGACAGTTACTCACCCAGATTACGCCATCCTCGCTGCTCGTATCGCAGTTTCCAACCTCCACAAGCAGACCAAGAAGCAATTCTCTTCGGTCATCTCAGATCTCTACCATTATGTCAACCCCAAGAACGGCAAAAAATCGCCCATGATTGCCCCCAAAACATATGAGTGTGTCATGAAGCATGCCGAAGAACTCAATTCCGCCATTGTCTACGATCGCGATTTCAACTACCAATACTTCGGTTTCAAGACTCTT
Source organism: Xenosphaeropsis pyriputrescens (assembly GCA_022609375.1). Lineage (NCBI taxonomy): Eukaryota > Fungi > Ascomycota > Leotiomycetes > Phacidiales > Phacidiaceae > Xenosphaeropsis > Xenosphaeropsis pyriputrescens. The sequence goes on from JAGKQE010000002.1 coordinate 862,454, forward strand.
GAAAGATCATACCTCCTTCGCCTCGACGGCAAAGTTGCCGAGCGTCCACAGCACATGATTATGAGAGTTGCTGTCGGAATCCACGGAGATGATATCGAGAAGGCCATTGAGACCTACAACCTTATGTCCAGCAAGTACTTCACACACGCTTCTCCAACACTGTTCAATGCTGGTACTCCTCAAGCACAACTTTCCTCTTGCTTCCTTGTCGATATGAAGGAGGACAGTATTGAGGGTATTTATGACACCCTCAAGACTTGTGCCATGATATCTAAGACTGCTGGAGGAATTGGCCTCAACATCCACCGCATTCGTGCTACCGGCGCCTACATTGCTGGTACTAACGGTAACTCCAACGGTATTGTTCCTATGTTGCGTGTTTTCAACAACACTGCCAGATATGTTGACCAGGGTGGAAACAAGAGACCTGGTGCTTTCGCCATCTATGTTGAGCCATGGCACGCTGACGTCTTCGAGTTCCTCGATCTGAGAAAGAACCACGGCAAGGAGGAGGTCCGTGCTCGTGATTTGTTCTACGCCCTCTGGATTCCTGATCTCTTCATGAAGCGTGTGGAAAAGAACGGTAGCTGGACGCTTATGTGCCCTAACGAATGCCCGGGACTTGCTGATGTGTACGGCGACGAATTTGAGGCTCTTTATGAGAAGTACGAGTCCGAGGGTAAGGGCCGCAAGACCATCAAGGCTCAGAAGCTCTGGTACTCCATCCTGGAAGCCCAGACTGAGACTGGTAACCCATTCATGCTTTATAAAGATGCTTGTAACCGCAAGAGCAACCAGAAGAACCTCGGTACCATTCGCAGCTCCAACTTGTGTACCGAAATCGTCGAGTACTCCGCACCAGATGAGGTTGCTGTTTGTAACTTGGCTTCTCTTGCTCTTCCAACCTACGTTGATATGAACTCTGGTGTCTACGACTTCCAAAAACTTCACGAGGTCACCCAAGTTGTCGTCAAGAACCTGAACAAGATCATTGATGTCAACTACTACCCAGTCGAGGAGGCTAGACGTAGCAACTTCCGCCATAGACCAATCGCTGTTGGTGTTCAGGGTTTGGCAGATGCTTTCCTTGCTCTCCGTCTTCCATTCGACTCCCCAGAGGCTAAGCATCTCAACAGCCAAATATTTGAGACCATTTACCACGCTGCTCTTACCTCTTCTGTTGAGCTCGCTAAGGTCGAGGGTCCATACTCCACTTATGAGGGCTCCCCAGTTTCCAAGGGTGAGCTTCAGTATGATATGTGGGGTGTTACTCCAACTGATCTCTGGGATTGGGATTCTCTTAAGGCTCAGATCAAGCAGCACGGTGTCCGCAACTCTCTTCTTGTTGCTCCTATGCCAACTGCTTCTACCAGTCAGATTCTTGGTTTCAACGAGTGTTTCGAGCCTTACACTTCCAACATCTACTCTCGTCGTGTCTTGGCTGGTGAGTTCCAGGTCGTTAACCCATGGTTGTTGAAGGATCTTGTCGACATGGGATTGTGGTCCGACAACATGAAGAACCGTATTATTGCCGAGGGTGGTTCCATTCAAAACATTCCAAATATTCCTGCCGATATCAAGGCTCTTTATAAGACCGTGTGGGAAATCTCTCAGCGTACTATTGTTCAAATGGCCGCCGACAGAGGTGCCTTTATCGATCAATCCCAGTCCCTCAACATCCATATGAAGGATCCAACAATGGGCAAGATTACCAGTATGCACTTCGCTGGATGGAAGCTTGGTTTGAAGACTGGAATGTACTACCTCCGCACAACAGCTGCAACTGCTCCAATTCAGTTCACAGTTGATCAGGAGGCTCTTCTCGTTGCTGACACCAACGTCGCCAAGGAGCGCGGTATGAGAAAGCGTGCCAACCCATCAGCTCCTTTTTCCACAGCTGCTCCTCGTCCAATGTACGTCAAGCAGGCTACTGATAACTCCAGCTCCCCAAATGGGGTTCCGACGCCGACTACTACCCCTCCACCGGCGTCTGAGAACAAGCGTTTTGCCGCGGCTCCCGTCGAGTCTAAGGCTTTCAAGGCTGACGCTGAGGAGGGCAAAAGCCCAGAAACTCTTGCCACTGATCCTACGGATGCCCCTCCAAAGGATGAGGAGCTTCCCGAGCCAGCTGTTGCTGCCAAGAAGCAGGAAGAGGATGCCGATAATGGTAGTGCCGAGAGAGAGAATGATATCTATGCTGATAAGGTATTGCAATGTAAGCTCATCCCCTTTTCCAAATCTAGATTGACAAATGCTAATGTGTATATAGGCAGCATTGAGAACAAAGAGGAATGTGTGATGTGCTCTGGTTAGGGGAAAATTGATACGAAGGATATGTGTTTTCATGCTCACACACTTACGGCTGGTCGACTTTTTATGTTAGGGCGTTTGGCATGCTATGTCGGATTGGGAGGTAATATGCCTTGGCATCAGGATTGTACATTTGTTTTCAATAGTTCTTAAAATCATTCATATTTCTCAAAAATTGTTCCACGCAGTGTTTTGTTCTTGACTACATGTATACAGCCGCTTGTAGGCGGCTTCGATGAAGTGGGCATTTACTTTCACTCTTCTCCCTCATCACTAACCTCTTCTCCAGCTTCAATAGCCTTCTCTCTGTTCTTCCTCGCCCTCTCCCTCTTCCTATCCAACAACTTCTTCAAACCCTTCGCCACATTGAAAACGCCGCCGGTCCCACTTCCACATGCTGCACAGCTAGGATCCTTTCTATACCTCTTAAGCGCACAACTCTCGCAGAAATAGTGGCCACACCGCGTGACAATCGGCTCCTTATACTTCTCGCGGCAAATGACGCACGCAAATGGGATATTCTCCAACAACGCATCCTCCTCCTCGCTATCGGGTTCCTCCCCCTCGGTGCGATTGGCACTAGCGACCTTGGTCCCCGAAACCTTCTTCCCCTTCGTAACATTTTCCCACTCCTTATCCAGCTGCCAGCCCTGCTTGTAGTCCTCGCGCGCGTGCAAGAACTTGCAGCTATCCCCAAAGCCACAGAACCCCGTCTGCTTGTAGTCCTTGCACACATCCGGCGCGAAATCCGTCACCGTGATCGTCCGCACATTGGTCGGCGCCTTGACCGGCCCGACCCCGCGCCGAGGCGCATCCGGGTTCTTCTGTATGAAGGTCGTCGCTCCCGCAAGCCCCCGGTAGTTGCCCTCGCCCTCGCCCAGCGTGTGCGCGCGCGTCGATCCCAGCAGCTGCCCCGCCGACAGCGCCCCCTCCGCCCCCTCGTCGTACCAGTTCGACGCCTTGGTCGCGTCGTTCGTGCTGCTGATGCCGGCGCGCGACGCCGCGTACACCGTGGCCGTCAGCTCGGTGCCGCGCGCGCCCGCCGCCGCCGAGGATGAAGACGCCGTCACTGCGCCGGTGTTGTGCTTGCGCCGCTTGATGCGCTGCCCGCTCCCGTCTTCCGAGGTGCTGTAGTCGCTGTCGGAGGCGGGCGGCGGCGTGGCGGGGCGTTTGCGGAGGTTGGATTTGCCTTTTGTGGTGCGCTTCTTGAAGAGGGCTGGTGGTGCTGCAGCGGCTGTGATTGAGGCGTCTGTGGAGTCCATATTGATTTGGTTTGGTTTTCGTGGTGCAGGTGAGGTTGTTGGGCGTTGTGGTGTTGATGCAGCGCAGCCTTGCGATGATGATTTGGAGATGCTTTGACGAGGCTGTGGGGTTTTATCAATTTCGATCCGATTTCATTTGTCAGGCGGGGTGGTTGGTCGCCACCCTTATGACTTGTGCACGTGAAATGCTTGCTCTCGTTCTCTGATTCGTCAATTGGTGAGTAATACCGTTCTCTTTTGCCGCATCAGATAACTAAGGGTAGAGTATGGGTAGGTACCACATTTGAATTTATAAGTATTTAACTACATTACTATATAGTAAATTTTATGTAGTGCTCAATGCCCCATGCCTTTCTTTCTTCAATCTTGCCATCCAATTGTACTACTGCCACTGAACGACCGCAACATCATAACGCATCGGACCTAGAAAAGAAAAATCTTTGTATTGAAATGCGGCTCGAAGCGCGGGTATCTGTATTCTAACTAACTGGCAATCTGTCCCAACATCTCCACCAACGGCTCACTGGGTGCAGAATGAAGAGATACACTCATGTGAACATACGCACTCAGATGTTCAAGAGGGTCGTATGTCTTCATTCTGCACCGGTGAGCCATTTACTGGCAATAGTTCGCAGGGAACACTCCCTTTTTCCCCCTTAGCTCACCAGTCCACCAATCATCTGTGCTTTGCGTTTTCTTGACGACCAAGATTTTATCACCTTCTCTAAAAGACAAATCGTCTGCACTCTGCCCCTCGAAATCGTACAGTGCAACAACGTAATGGGCATTTGATGCGATTCTCTTGGGCGGAGGTGGAGGAGGCTTTTTCTTGCCAGCTATCGTCGCCGACGAAACGGATGTTGAGGAGGCTTGGCGCTCACGAGAAAAGTAATCCATGTTTGGGCCTGCCGGAGAGTACGTTGAGACCATAGACTGTGGTGTTGGCGCCCCGTAGGACGAGGCTGGCGTGAGTCTTCCTGAAGAAAACTCTGGTTCTGGTGATGGGCCGCGAGGAGGCTCTGGCGAGCGAACAGGTCGAAGTGACATATTTTGATGTGATGGGACGCGCATCATACGTTGTTGGCCGGGCTGGCCCTGACTGACTGGTCGTGCTACGGGCGATGTTGGGGGAGGGAGAGCTCTCATTGATCCGACTGATGGGCGTGAGCGAATGGATGTGCCGTTTCGTCCGTTGTAGCTATCATCGTTTGCGGACATTGGTGCGTGTCGCCCCTTACCGCGAATCAGGCAGGTCATAGAAGATTCCAAATCTTGCTGGGCTGGCTTGAACGCTTCATCCCAGATTGCTATTACTTCGTCCATTGGTGGAGGAGGTGATGGAAAACCTTCTTCTTCGCAGTAGCCATGTAGTATAGTGTAATATTGGGCGACCAACGCATTTTGGGTGATAACGAGACCACCGAGTAGGTATGGAAGTATCGAGAATACAGCAGCAACAAGGGGAGGAAGCGATTCTCGGAGGTGTTCATCAGCAGCTAGGAATTCCTGAAAAAGCATTAGCCTGAAGACTTCATGTACCGTAACAACCAGATGCATACTTCTCTAGCCCTGCCCAGATCTACCTCAGCTTTTGCTAGATTGGCGTTCTCTCTATCGGAGCGTCTCAGCTTCCTTTGCAAGCTACCAACTCGATCTTGGTATCTCTCAAAGTCCAGCTTTTTGTTCTCTCTTTTCTTGATTGTCTTTTTGACGGGTTTGATAAAGTCTTGAGCATCGATGGCTGGTTTGATGATGCGAGCATCTATCAACGTTATTTCGTCCAACAAATCTGTCCGCAGTTCTGCGTAGTATTCCTTCAGTTTGCTCGTCCTGTCCATCTGAGCCCGTGGAGTTTCCACTGGCTCTCTTTCACTTTCATATGTTTCGGTGGCCCCAGCAATTGGAGCATACAACTCTTCGTAGGCCGTTACGATACCAAGTTGGATGGCGAGAATCGAAATCCAGGAGTCGCGCCATGTTTTGGTGGATTCCAGGATCTAAGCACATTAGCATGATTGCGCGAAGAGCCCTCAACGTGGCTTCAACAGAGGTGAGCTGTTTACCTTTGTGAGCATTTTATCTGCATTTTCGAAATCGGCCAACAATACGGAAACCTTGGCATTTTCACCAGGTCCTTTGACGGTGAGTTTTCCGAACTGTCTGGAGATAGTCGTCATGGTGAAGTGAAGGCGAATTAGGAGTAATTGCGATGCAGCCTTGCAAGCGGGGTTGGTGGACAGACAGAGCGAAGGCAAGGTAGCTGAAAAGGTATTGACAGTGGACAGAAGACCCTGCGAAATGAGTGTCACAGAGAAACAGAGAAAGATTACCCGGATATGGCAATTATCTGTGGTAATATATCGGACTTTTCAAGACGGCTGAATGGAATGAGTGAAAAGAAAGAAAGGAAAAAGGAAGGTAAGGTAGGAGTTGGAGTTGGAATTGGAATTGAAGTTGGAGTTGGAGTTGGAGGTTGAAAGGTAAGGTAGGTAGGTTGTGTCTCATTTGGGGGAACGGAAGTCTTGCCAACTTTTTACGTAGGTATGTACCAGGTAGTAGTAAGGTATCTGCATAGGTATTAAGTAGATGGAGACGACCTGGCTGATGTCATGGAATTCAGCTTCAGGATAAGTGATATTGGAAGCCGGCTTTACGTTGAGTCATTGATAGGTGAACAGATGAATAAGTTGAGCAAGTAGTATCGAGGTATGATGTTCGTTGTACGTATATTCTCATGCCTTGGTTGTATTATTATCAGTAGGATGAGTTTCTGAAACGAGACTCTGTGGGGGGAATGCTCGTGTCGCACGTTCTAATACTCTACCTTATCCATACCAACATGGCGATCCTTTTTCTGCCTGGTATCTACGAGGTAGACAGACATGAGTAGATGTATATTAGATATATATAACAAGTACAAGTACAAGTACATCAAGTCAAGGGATCAGGATCAGGATCATCATCATCATCATCATCGTCGTCGTCGTATCAGTCGTCAGCCTGGAGATTAAGCAGGGGCTTCTGACAGTTCAAGTGGCACTGTCACTCTCACTTGTCTATATAAAAGGACTGTACTGTACTGTATATATTTAAGTAAGGAGTGACGACCGTTTTTACCATAATTCTTAGGTACATATCTATACGTAGGTACACACGGATTATTTCGAATTCTTTAATTGCCTTCATCTTTAATTTCGGAGCAGAGACTCCATAGTCTTCCTGACCGTTGAAAAGAAGAAAGAAAATAGAAAATAGAAAATAAAAGAAAGGAAAGAAAAAACCCGAAAATAAACCAAAATTAATAACTTCCAACTCCCAATTTCAACAACAGCCCATCATAGCTCAACAACTCCTTTAAAAAGTCTCATCGTGATATTGTTTTTTTGCTAAAAATACGTGCCAGTGAAATAAGGTTACTCCATGCGGTACAGTCCCGAAGCAGCCCGACTCAGACAAGAGCAGGCTAGGTACAAGTAAGGTAAAGTGCCAGTCGAGGATATCATGTGATAACGCGAGTGTCTCAGGCGCCTTCCAAACAACAGACGCGTCTCACAAGTGACATCAACCACCAACCGTCACTCGATACCTACCTACTCATCGCCACCAACGCTTGTCTCTTCAAGACATCTGCCTTTCACTGACCCAAAACGATGCCATACTCATGAATATACAACCGGATCAATTGTCGTTGGCTATAAGTACAAGTTTCACCCTGCCTACCTATATAAGCTTGACTTTCTTCGAGATGATTCAACCCGTCATTCGATGACGACCCATGCTGCACGCTCCCAGGCTTCCACAGAGTTGCCTGGGATGCAAACTTCCGCTACAGTCCTGGAATTCCTCTGTCTTTATACTCCCGACATCCGCAAAAAACAGAAGAAATGGTTCGACGGGCGTCTCAAATATCACACCTTCAACAAGAAGGTGATGATATACGATGAACGATCCAACTTCATCGGGGATACTCATTGGCGTGAGGACTATGACTTTGAAGAAGGAGAGGAGTTTCAGACGGAGCGAAGTAACTACCTCGTGCAAGTTGCAGAGTGCGTAGGCCGTCGAGAACAGGATCTCACCGAGTTGCTAGACAAGCGACTGAAGGAGAAAGAAGAGAGAAGGGATGCTCGAGCACAACTATCATTACCACCACGCACACCAGCTGTTCCAAGGACACTGAAAGATGCTCTTGGAGGAGATGTGTCCCAACCACGGCCGAGGGCGCTAAGCACGCTGCTCGGAACACCGACAGGGCATTATGGACGAGCTGCGGTGCCAACTACTTCGCCATTTGAGGATAGACAACGTGCCAAACAAATCCTTATGACAGCAGCTGCACCATCGGCTCTTGTTGAGCGACCGAACAAGCATAGCCTACCAGATTCGCCGCCTAGCAAAGGAGGATATGCACAGAGTCTCACTGGCGCAACTCTGACACTTTCAAGGCCACCAAATAGCATCTCTTCATCTTGGTTGCGATCAAAAGCATCGCAGAATGGAAACATTGATTTGACGGGTGATGCGATTCCTGTGAGGAGAGAGATAGTCCGACCCCCAGAACGTCTACAGCGGCAGGCACCCGCCACAGAAAGGCCGGATCGGACTGCCAAGAAGGCCAGGATTGAAAAACAAGAACGCAGTACATACGCGGATAACTTGACAGGCACTGCACTTGTTCTCTCGAAACTCTCATCATCGAGAGCAACCTCTGCAGTTTCGAAGCCTCCTCGTCGGATTTCTTCCGATCAAGCTACGGTTGCCGATCCTCCACGAACAGATACACTTGAAACAGAAGAGGGTTTTATAGATATTGAACATTTTAATACTCAGCCAGCTGCACCGACGAAGGTCTCGAAGCAGAAACGACGGACAACAACCAGCAGATCTTCAGTCTCCCCGCCCCTCCCAGAGGTCGTTGAGATTAATGAGGATGCCGAACCTGTGAAACGAAAGAAATCTAGAACTGAAAAGCCTGCAGCTGCTTATCCAATCATAGACTCTAACCCCAAAACTGGGAAACCGAAGTATAGCATTGCACTGACGACTTCCCCGACGGCTTCCGACTCAACTAATCAACCAACTACCACCGTCCAACCTCGCATAAAACGAAAACGGAAGTCACCCACTGATGCCCAAGCAATAGTCATCAATACTGAGCTAGAAGCAGAGCCAGATCATGAAAAACAGAAGCCCCGAGCTAAACGGAAAAAAGACACACAAGGGAATGGTTTGACATCAGAGGCAGAATCCGCTCTACAGACACCAGTTGCGACCAATAAGAACGGCTTAGGGGAAGCAGAGTTCAAACGAAAGCAGGTATTCAGCACCCTGCGAATCAAAGCTCGTCCAGCCAGGAATAAACTGATGCTCATGAATACGCCTCTGAAGCTGTCCCCAATGCGGACAGATGAGGATGAAGATCCGTGTGGAGAAAAAGGCTTGAGTCAAAATGAAAGCAATGTTGAGGAGGCCGATCCTTTCTCGGTGGCCAATGATGAGTTTGCAGAAAAGGTGAATGCGCTTAATACATGTCCAGTGCGGGGCATTAATGTTGAAGGTCTGATGAGCCAGGTGGAGATAGATTTGAGGATTGATGTCACAGAGGGTGATAGTTGCTCCATAGTTGACGATATATCAGAGAAGACTGAGGGTATGTCTTGTCGTACTGTGGATTCAATTTTGACCAGGAATATATCTACAGGGGGTCGGGATGTCTGGGCCTTGCAAGCTGGAGATACTGGACCCAAATTAGATGTCGTCTCCCCCAGGCTCGAAAAGTTTTCACCGGAAATATCGCCAGTGGAAGCTGTTATCGAGGATGTCATGTCACGCACTGAAGATGCCTTGCCGTTGGAGTTCAACGCAACCGCAAAACTGCCGACTAAATTTTGGCAAACTCATATACTTTCACCCAGCGGCGAGGATGCACCTCAGAATAAGGGAACTTCCGTCGAAAAGGGTGTTGTGACAAAGGAAACATCTGTGGCTAGTGTTTTAGTGTCTGAAATAACTTCGACCAGCGGTGGGAACGGAATACAGCACAAGCCTGCTTCTGAAGATGAGGCTCGAGCTATAAATGATGGACTTACAGATTGTTTCTCCAAGGCTCCAATGTTAGCAACATACGACAGGAGAAGAGTCCAGCACAAAGGTGTGCCTGCCTTGTCACAGCAGGTCTCGTTCGAAAATGAGGAGCAGAATATCAATCAAATGCAGATTGAGGCTCAACCAAAGTCGTTAGAACCAGAAACCACACAGCCACAGAATGCCGAGGCTTGTAAAGCTTTACTAGAACCTACGGCTGTGGAAGATACGTCCATCTTCAACCTCTTCCGCAATGTTGGGCTTGAGGGGCCTAAATCGCTCAAGACCAAGTCGCCGCAAGTACAACCACTCGAGGAAATACCGCCAATCAACGAATCAGTGTCAAAAAACGTGCATATCGAAATTTTGAGAGCACGGGAATCACTGGGGCTGAAGGCATCTACCTCCGAAAGTACAAATCAAGGAATGCCCAACGATGAGAGTATGCCTGAACCAGTAAACCCTTTGGACACGAATACAAGCCGGATGACAAGAGACAAGGCAGTTTCTTCCATCCTGGCAGAGCCTCAATTTCTGGAAGCCTCAGCATTGAAAGCAAACCCTCCAATCAGGATAGCAAATCCAGCGACTCGTGGACGCAAGGCCGCCTTACATTCTGATGCAGCTGGCAAGGCACCAGAAAGTATCGTTGGCCCGGCCAGTGCTATGCTGCCCCCTTCAGTTCCTCGACGCTCAACCGTGAATGCACCAGATAGGCCCAAGGCACCCGAATTTCATCCTGTCTCGGACTATGTGGCCGATAAAGGAGCCTGGACGATTGAAGCTTTCGATATGTTCGATTGGTACCCGCCGCCTTGTATAGGGCATTGAAGGTGAACCAGTTGAAATATCACAGTTAATCGTGGGTGATTTCACACAATTGCAGCTGCTCTAGCCCTTGAATACAATGAATTGGGCTGTTATCATTGATGGCATTGCATCAGATGTAACAACATACCTTTTGTTTTTCTAAACGACTTTGTACTTATATAAATGTCCTATTGCTGTTTACATGAACTTGCAGTGTTTTCTGCTCTGCTTTTTGACTCGAGGCTCTGGATGGATACTCGATGTTGACGTCTACGTCAGCGAATTCCTGATCTTTTGTCTTGTTATCGGAAGAGTGGGTCCATGCGATCACCCACGGCCGAGGCGATAAGTCCAATAACGCAATTGAAGACTGCCCTCGGGGGCAGCTACGGCTCAACGATTTAGTGTAGGCTTTTCCCCTAGGGACATACAGTGCGCGGCTGTACTGCTTACGGTCATCCTACGAAGCACTAGGTATTCCCCTTCACAACGAGCTCACAACTCATCGCAAAGCACAAATTCAGTCGAATAGGTCGCAATTGGTCGCATTTACAGTTATCTAGCAGCCTCATTTCACCGTGTTCTCGACATGGTCGGGGCATTCTTCACTGGGACCTTTTGCTAATTATCATACTCCCGTGGTTCATAGCCCACACGGACACCTAGGTACATTCCATGAATTCTCGCGTATGTATGGAGTAATTATGTGCGTACAGACATCGCGGTTCAACACAAGCCCACAAGGTGAACTGGAATTCAACAATACGTAGGTGCAATCGATCAACGTTCTTCTTCCCTCTGTTTTCAGCTTTTACTCTTCTTCGCAATTGCAATTATACTCGCGGCACTCTGGTGCTCCTTTTCAAACACTGTATCTCTCATCCCCCCGAATATGAATCATTGCACCCTGCTCGCCGAATTCCATGGCTGTTAATGGTTCGGTTGTGATGCATGATATATCCAGTTGTACTGTGGTGGGGTCTGCCTCGGAATCTGCCTAGTAAGCAGAGGTAATATGTACTGCTCCTCTTCAACTTCAAGGTCTCTCTTTATTGCCTCTTCTTCACGCTCTTCTCCTTCAAACCCACATGGCTGAGTGTTTGTCCTCTATCGCCTACACATCCAACAATTCAGCAACCCTTGAGGAGTCACCGAAGACCGAATCTCAAGCATTCGCCAGGCTACGCGGCTGCCTACAACAAGTCGACCTTACCAACGCTCACTCACCACACCCAGCATCACTAACAGAAAACATCTGTGGCTTCAAGTTTTCTCGATTTCTAGCTGCGCAGTCATGGCGACACCCTTTACCCACCTCGTCCCGAGGGAATCTAATCACGCACGCTCAGTTTCCGCAAGATCAAGTCATTCATCCGCATCGTCGCCCCAATCAATCCCCGCCGAGAAAAAAAAACAAGCTCTTATTTTACTTCAAAAGTATCATGAGGTAGCTCAAGATAGCACATCAAATTCACCAGCCCCCGACGGCAAACCTCAAAATGGCCGACGGCGTGTCTCTGGGTCTTCGCAACAGCTGACTTCCAACCAGCGTAGAAAAAGTGATGAGCCTATGCATGGCTTGCCGGATATGTTGTCCACTTTGAAATTCGACAATAAGCAGAAGGGACATAAGCAACATAAGGCCGGCGGTAGAACAACGGTTCTAAATAAGAAGACCAAGGCAAAGGCGGCTCTCATTCGACATCTCGGGGCGTGTCAAACCTGCAGGAGCCGTAAAGTGACTGTAAGCGTTTACGATCATGATCCTATAGATGGCAGTGCTAATGTAAGCTCAGTGTTCCTTAAGTCACCATGATCTGGCGAGCCTGAAAGGCACGGAGAGTGTTCTCGATACAGAATCCATCATGACCGATAATACGGCTCCCACACTATCGCCACGGCCGGCAGGGCTAGGCAATATTTTTTCTCTAGAAACACCAATGACCTTTGGGCCAAGCTACGATGCCTACACAGAGCCGGCGATTTATAGTCCATTGACTAACACCAACGATAATCTATTCTCTCCCAGACTGCCAGAGATTCGGGTAGACGATGTAGTCTCCCATACTGGGCTAGCGACAATGAATAACTTCGACGACTCAAATCTTTTTGCTGGTTTGCAGGATGACACCCAATTCCTAGGACAATATCAGCAAGCAGTTCTTGATGACGATCTCGTGGAAGATGACGTCTTTGGCCAAACGGATCAGTTTCAACAAGGACAACAGCTTACCTACCAAAGAACGTCGACACCTACATACAACTCAATGTTTCCACAGCCTTTAGGGTCGCACATGCCCATACTCGAGGATCCTTTGCCGCGAGAAGGTTACTTCACAACAGAGTCCATCGATAACAAAGTGCACATTGGAACCCGTTGGGAGTTCAACAACGTGCCAAGCTACACTTGCTCAGTCATTGAATGTCTCGACACTTTCAACGACATTAGCCGGTTACATGATCATTACGCACAATACCACCACTCATTTCAAAGACTGTTCGATCCCGAACGCCTAGTTTGCTCGAAATGTGAGGCCTTCTCGCAGCACAAGGACAATGGTTGTTACTACTGCTACGATCCTCATCCCCTCTTCGTGTACGTCTACGGCTCCGATACTAGCTCATCAATACAAGACCCTCTCTCTGTCCAAGTACCCTTGGACGACTCCAAACAGCACCAAGACTTCTGGCCCAGCAATTCTCTTCCATACGCCAACAATGTGGGTTCGTTCAATCAGCAACCATACAGCAACTACAACTTGCAAGACTATTCTTTCCAACAATCACGGCATGTCACTCACACGCACAATGGGAACACCCACCACTCGAGGTCCCACCCTCCACCCCTTCACCACGCTCAGCATCACCGTCACCGCCACTCACGCCCATGCCCCCTCCATAACTCCCACTTCACATCCACCTTCCTACACTCCCCCAGCGTCCGTGTGGCCCTCGCCGTTACTTTGACGGTCTGGGTCCTCAGCCTTGCGCATGACATCCATCTTTCTTGCCAGGAAACATACATCACTCTGCATGCCCTCGATATCAGCTACTCATTCCTCGCTATCTCAATTGTACTGCTTGGCATTACTGTCTGTCTGACCTCGCATATGCTGCTTGATTGGAGGCGTGGCCAAGGCCACGGTCACGGCCACGGCCATGGCTCTGGCCATGCTCATGTGAGTGTTTTCGTCTGAAGGGTTTGGGTGTAGATGTACTGACTTTGCAGCATTGCCCCCTGCGGATAGATATTTCTGTGTAGTGAGCGGCTGTTGATGTTTGAAGATGCGTGAAGATGATTGATTAATGTACGGGTGTGAGTCCATAACTCTGCTTGCTGTAACGACTTATGAACCCTTTATGATTTGCATGTTATATTTTCCTTGCTTATGCATTATATCTCTGTCTATGTGTTGAGGTGTTTCCCTTGTGGTGGTTTGCCTTCTATGTTCTGGTGGACTGATGAGGGATGAGCGTGATGAGTACGATTTGATGGCTTGGTTGTTAGGAATTTAGATACCCGGTGGTGGTGCATGAATATTATGTTATGATTACACGAATCCTACTTTGACATGTCTGACTTGCATGGCTGGTATATCATGAAGCTCTGGGTTTGAGACGCAATTCTGCCATAGGGTAATATATTACCTGTGTACTTGTATGCTCAATTGGACAAGGCAGACTGTTTGTGTAGGCTACCGGGAGATATGGGTAGACGGGTGACTTGGGTACACCTGCGTGGGAACTACAAATGCAAAGAGTTGCAGAGATGCCCAATATGAGATTACTTGAGATCCGCGTGAGACTCTGCGTAAGTAAGCTCATAATTAATGGAGTCGACAGTATAAGACTGACTCTTCACATAGTACCGAGTCCAATATACACACGAACAAGTTAACTTCAATCAACATCTAGTAGTTAAGGGGTTGCTGAGTGAGTATTGTACCGGAAGAGTACTTAAGAAAGTATTCTAACTACTATTGCTATTTCTATTTTACTAGCCTTGTTACATAAAATGCAGTAAAAATCCGAATCCCATTGAGCCGAACTTACTCAGTTCTCACTCACAACCTGCCAAACGAGAAGCATCTGAAACGAACGAGGCCAATACTCAACACAACACCGCGTACCATCTCGCTCAAAAACTGACCCCACCCGCGTCCGGTAGAGGGAGGGATCAAATCCCAGCACCTTGCAGCCCCCCGGATCATATCGTAGACCAGCCTCAGGACCAACAGGCGTGTATAAATCGACGACTCTTGGTAACATGTCAAGTCGAAGTTTACCACCACATTTCCATAGGTAGAGCGATCTGCATATCATTCCTATTGATTCTTGAGCCGGCAGAAATGAGCGGAATCTCATGGTTTGTGGACTGGCTGGATCGAAGGCTTGGATGGTCTTAGTGTGGTGTTCGAAGCGTGATACAGCATCACTGTGTTCGTTTCGCGGCGACTTTGGGTGCTTCTATCGTCAGTAAAATGGATATGCCGGTGGCAGTCTCCGAAGGATCGAAACGAGGCGTAAGGAGGAGGCTGAAGATTGGGTTTTCCTGCATATTGCCACTGGAGGATGCCTGTTGATGTTAGAATACTCACCTAGCAATGGGGTCATCTGGTCGAGTTACAATGAGAGATGATAACATAGAGGCTGAGGACATGGTTGGCGGCGGAGTAAAGTTATCCCTGCTTACGATTTCTTTCAGTATGATATTGAGTATACTAATCGTCCACTTTATAAAAATTAATATGCGGTTGTGGTAGTAATCTTTATGCATCTACAGTTTTGATATGTGAGACGGAGCATTGCTATCAACGTGTGGAGTAATGCGACGTCTTTATTTTTGACATATGCTCCAGACAACGCTTTGCGAAAACAACCCATTGAGAAGACATCGAAGCTCTTCATATTTATCTTGCCTAGAGTTCAGCTTTGTCTAAGGACTCGATGTGATAGTAGCCGTGGAGTATGATTGTGTCGAAATTACAAAGATGGCGGCTCTGTCACCTACACCTTGGAACCATGCCAACACAAGAAATGGAAGTATTGTCTTGATGGCGCTTTCAAAATGCTTTTATGACTCAAAGTTGCGTATGTAAAAGCTCTACGATTTATCAGTGCCTTGTGATCGAGCTCTACTGCATGACTGATTTCATGACCGAGAGTCTTCGGGGTGATTATGCTGTTGAGTCCTATGAAATTATGCAGTCAGCATGCGGCCCACACCTAAGATAAAAGGTAGCAGAGTGGGACAACAGGTCCATAAAGCTGAGCGAAATGCTATACTCAATCTTCTGGTTGCCTCATCAGTTTCGGACGAGCAATCCCTCCTACTGAACATCTTACAAGTGAATGGATTCAACATGGATCCACTTTCTTTGACTTTTGGTATCACGAGCCTCGCAGCCTTGGTCGCCAGCACGGCTAAGCTCGTAGGAGGCTATAGCTCTGGAGTGAGAAATGCGCAGTCCTCGATAACCACATTACTCACAGAGCTTGAAGCGCTTCACTCAAACCTACAGAGCCTTGACAACTTTTTCCGCACGGTCTCCAATAAGACTTTGGTTTTTCATCAAACATCAGTGCTTGTCTCTTCAATGTCTGCTTTTGAATCAAAGTTGATAAAGCTACAAGAAAAGTTGAACGGAGCCAGTCAGAGTAGAGCAAAACGTTACCTTTGGCCGCTCACCGAGAGCGAATACCAAAAGATCATTAAAGAGCTTCGGGCATTCGCAGAATGCATCCAACTTGGACTTTCCATTGATGGATGCTCGCTATTATCTCGCACTTCGAATGATGTATTAGAGATGATGCAGCGGCAGTTGGAAAGCATTCGAATCCTGCAAGCACTTGAGTCTGAGGCCTCTGTCCTACATGATGCTGTGATAAGTCAGACACGCTTACTCCAGGATGATAAAGAGGAGAGGGAGAAAGAGAAAGTACTTGACTGGATTTCAAACCTCGATTACCACGAGAAACATCGTGCTATACGATCTGATCGTGTCAATGGTACGGGTCATTGGATTCTGAGACGGCAAGAATTTTTAAGATGGCGGGACGACGTATCGGCCCCAGATATTCTATGGTGTCATGGAGATCCCGGGTCCGGCAAGACGGTATTGGCGTATGTAGGAGTCTAGGTTTCGAAAGTTCTAGAGAAATCTAACATCATACAGATCAATCATTATTGATGAGCTCAGAGCCTCATCTTCCAGCAGGGAAGTCCCTATCGCCTTCTACTACTTCGATTATCGAGAGAAAGATTGCCAGACACTTATTAGCGTACTTTCAAGCATTCTTCGGCAGATCTTGTTCATGCTACCAAAGATTCCAAAGATGATTGCCAAGGCTTATATGAAGCTCGCAATTTCTTCATCTGCCGACATTGAGAAGATGATTTTCGATGCCATTGAAAATTGCAGCCAAGTGTTCATCGTTGTGGATGCACTTGATGAGTGTGAAGATCCTAGATCTAGAAAGATATTCCTGCAGTTTTTGGGTCATCTCAAAAACACAAAAAGTGTGCGAATTCTGGTAACTAGTCGTCCACATGTGTCTGATATCAAGGAGGCTCTGAGGCGTTATCCTCAGATCACGAGTATCCATGCAGATGATCATGACTTGCGACTTTACATACTTCAAGAGCTCAAAAGTGTATACCTTAGCACGGTGGTTGACACTGACTTGACTAACCAGATAGTAGACGTAATTGTTACGAAAGCACAAGGAATGTGAGTAGACTTTGTTCACTTAGAGGTTCGAGGATCAATATAAAACTAAACTTCGGTTTAATTTGTTCAAACTAACCGAAAAAGGTTTCTACTTGCTATTCTCCATCTTCGGGCGGTTTTAGAGGAATTCACTCTTGGCGGTATTCATGATGCGCTACACTCATTACCTTCCAACCTTTCCGAAGCTTTCAGAGAAACTCTTGAACGCATGAAGCAGCTTCCTGAAAAAAGAATGAAGCTTGGAATGAGTGCACTTATGTGGTTATGCCACTCTTCAAGAACAATGTCGATTCGTGAACTCAGTGAAGCTTTGTCCATCGAAGTTGGCCAAGAAGAAATAAGATCAAGCCATTGTCCTCCAGCAGATACAATGTTAGAATGCTGTAAGGGTCTGGTGACTATAGATACTAACAGTCAGAGCATCCGGATCACTCACTATGCCATACAACAGTATCTGGCCAAAAATAGTAGCGAGATTTTCCCTCATGCAAATGCTAGGATTGCAGCAGCTTGCTTATCATATCTTCTTTCTAATCCTTTTCAAGAGGGCCCTTACCACGAAGAGGACAAAATTTCCCATCGCATCGAGTCGTACAATTTTCTATCCTACGCCTCCGCCTACTGGGGAGCCTACGTTCGAGGGTCGGAAACAGATGAATCTATCCAACACCTCACCTTCAAATTCTTGAATTCACCAGGCCACATGGCATGTGCAAGTCAGACAGTTTATTTCAACAAGGGGTACCAAGATGATTATTGGAGCTTCGAAGAATCCTTGAGCATTACAGCTCTACATGTCGCTTCTTATTTCGGTCTCGAAGTCACACTTCGAAACCTTTTGTGTCAAGGGGGTTTGTCAGTGAATGCTACGACTACGATTGGATCTACACCCATAGTTAAGGCCGCAGGTGCAGGGCACATCTCCTTGGTTAGGATGTTGTTGAGAGCTGGTGCCAACCCGTTTCTAGAGAACTGGTATGGAAACGCACTACACTGCGCTATCGAAGCTGGGTGTTGCGATGTTATAAAGGAGCTCATCAACTATGGCGGTATGAGTGCGAACGCCAATTTGGGTGATCGTATTCCGATCTATTGTGCTCTAGATCACGACGATGCCATGGTTCTCAAGACGCTGGTCGATTTAGGTGCAGAAATGCATGCCCTTGACAAATATGGCTTATCAGCCTTTCACGAGGCAGTTCGGACGAATTGTCTCAACATAGTCGGATTAATATTGGCAGAAAAAATGGTCGATATAGATAGCAGATCCAAAAACGGTTTCACAGCTATGCATATCGCTACTCAGTTAGGTCATACGGATATTCTCAAGAGACTCATTGAAGCGGGGGCAGATATCCATGCCCTAGACAATGACGGCCATACCCCTCTGTGTTATTCAGAAAGAAAAGGTGGCTTAGATACCAAAACGGGGTTGTTGACTTTAGATGAAGATGTTATAGCTAATGAGGATGAGGTTTCTGAACATTGAGGTTGGAATCTGTATGTATATCGCTTCGGAAAATTACATGGTTATCGATATCTGAGTAGGCGAGGGATTGAATATTTAGGCAGCTTCGAAACTCGTGGCAATACAAGCGTCATTGGTAGCCCCCCCCCCCCCTCGTTCCATAACTACGAAATCCAAAACTGTGAAGGAGGAATGAGAAAGAATGGTAGAAGTAGTTGTGATGGTAAGGATA
The DNA here is from genome assembly GCA_022609375.1 of Xenosphaeropsis pyriputrescens. NCBI lineage: Eukaryota > Fungi > Ascomycota > Leotiomycetes > Phacidiales > Phacidiaceae > Xenosphaeropsis > Xenosphaeropsis pyriputrescens. The sequence continues at coordinate 881,351 of JAGKQE010000002.1, forward strand.
AGCAGAGTAAGGACTTCAAGGGGTCGAATACATTTATTAGTGTATGAGGCCATGGGATTTATTATCAGTCTTGTTAGTAAAAACCCTTGCTTTTTTCAGGACCGTCCCTGAATTGCTATTGCGGAGAGCTCAAATGGGTGCCTGGAGACACATTGGAGAGTTAGAGATGGGGAAGAAGAAACAGTAAAACGTAACAATATGGCGACACTTTGGACAGGATCTTATTCAGGTCAGGTTTCTTTTTTGCCTGAGAGAGAGCATCTATGAGAATGGCAGAGGCAAACTTATTATATCCAAGAGGTCTTTTGTTTCAGGACATAGATTTGTCCAGGATCTATTCTAAGAAGAAGGGCGGGAAAAAAAGAAACAGAAAATAGGCACGCCATTCAAAACATAGTTCCGAATATATATCTCATAGTCCTACGAAAACCACGCAGGAAACAAACAAAAGTAGTGAAAGCAGATTTCTTGCGTCATATGCCATCGCACCACTATCTTTTGGAGCAATGCCAGCTGTGAAGTTCATGGCTACTGATTTCGCTGTAAACGTGACGTTTGCAGCATCATCTGTATGAATAGTCTCCGTCCCGAACTGGAAGACCCCGAGGTAGTCAGTAGTACTTGGCCCACCATATTCGCCTACAGCACGCACTAAAGGCGAGATATCCGCTGAGAATGAAGTGAAGTTTTTTGATGGTAACCATGAGAATACAGTCTGGCCGTTGCTGTTGTTTCCGACGAAAAGGTTGCTATTGAGAACACGAAGTATCAGTGATCTGCTTGCAATTTCTGTCTAGATGTAAGAATAGTGCAGTTCAAGAGTGTACATACAATTTCTTGTCTCCGATGGACTTGATAGCTTTTGAACCACTCGTATAACCAATGGGAACCACGCCACCAAAGGTTCCCAGCCAGATCATAATCTCATACATGGGTTCTGTAGTTGTGATCGAATTTCCAGCATCGGCGTCCAGGAATAAGTCGATTGCAACATTTGCCTTTGCGCCTACTTTCGCAAGTGCACTGTAATCATTCTTTCCATATGCTTTGGCTGCACTGCCTCCTTCGTATGACCACGATGCAGATATAGTCAAGTCAGTGAGGTTTTGTAACTGTATGGGTAGACTGTTGATGGAATGGGATGAGAGGAATCTTATGTTGGGGTAGGCGTGTACGAGTTCTGGTGAATCCGACCATCCCCATGTGGAGGAGAATGCAGTTTTTACGCTTGTATTCTCATCGTTATCACCGACCTAGTTCTCATGAGCTTTGGTTTAATAGAGAAGAGTGTGTCCAGATCTTGGGATACTTACTGTTACGCATTGCGTTCCTGATCCATCATACCCCCATTCGTTTGTTTGAACTATAGTTTGGTCAGTATATGGACATCATACGTAGCTCAGCTTTAACGACATACTTTCATAAAGACCATTTGAGGTGTTGAAATTCTGGTATTGCCCACAATTTTGAGTCTTATTTGTTAAAGATATCGAGAATTGCGAGGCCAAAACATGGGATAGCGATGAGAGAACAAGAAGTATACTCGTCAGAGCTGGAGAAGACATTGGCTTGCCCCACATGATTCAATTTTTTTTTGACTGATCGTTTGCTGGAAAAGTGAAGGAGGATATTTATCAAAATCTAAGGCGATAAGTACATGATATTGATGCCGATACACGACTATATGACTGATAAAGGTAACATCGTGTCAAGTACATATCAAGAGGGGACGAAACACACCCACTACAATCCTTTAGTAGGTACTACAACCCAGCTCAAGGGATCTGGGCATTACTTATCTATACCAAGAGCAGTCGGCAAATACCCTCTGGCCATCACAGCATCGCTGTAGAAGATCCGATAGCTTGTGCATTGCACATTTTCTGTATGAATATTGAGCCCCTATCCTTAGTACCGGATCAGTCACATGCTGCAGCGAGATGAACAGTCTAAGGGGTACCAGCGGGCGGGAGAAGGCTAGAATAGATTGAGGTGCGCTGAGCCATGGTGCTTGTCACTTTTAGCTTGAGTCGTAAGGCTCACTAAAAATATAAACATCCCGCCGGTTCCTGGCTCGGTTTTTTTTGGCACGCGCGCAGACAGCAAAAGCGAGGGAAACCAAATCAAGTGCGTGAGTTCTCTCTGACATCACAACAGCTAAACTTGATCAAAGGTTACAACTCAACATAGTATCTGTTTAGACCCCGATCGAAACTTGATGATGTTCTGGAATTTGCTGAGCATTTTTGTAAGCCTTAGATATCTTTGAACTAGAATGGTATTTCATAGATATGTGTCAGTTGAGCGGGGAACGGGGTGCATCCTCCCGTCCGTCTGCAAAAACACCTGCAAGGCTACCTACGTAAGTAGTAGTAGGTGAAGGCGTGCATCGCCATTCGTAACTCACGACTGACAATTACCACTTGGGCTGATTGGTGTGCTTAGTCTCAAAACTCAGGTGAACTAGCAGTTTGTTAGTTAGACTAATCTGGATGTCAATCGAAATCCACAGCTAGGGTACTTTAACTGGCTAGACCCTCAATGTACTCGATCTTTTTGGTATCGGTTGAGTAAGAGATGGGAGCTGAGCATCCAGCACTTGGAGCAGAGTCTTGCCAATAGAACTTTGTCTTGAACCTCAATTACATCCTCATTGAGTTCGGAATGAAATTTGTGTTCAAGATTGCATAGATGAGTCGACTTATGGGGTTCGAAGTTCTAGGAATTTGATCAAGTTATATGCGTATATTCCTCCATCCTGTCTGGGACAAATTCGTGGACGTTGTCTTACACTCGCAGCTTTGGGCAATTTGAATAATCGTAAGTACCATGACCATCCGAGTAAGACACCTCTTTTAAGAAGCTTACTTGTGCTCTTCGGTGTGATTTCGCGCCGGCTAGACGATTCTCTGGGGGTGTGCCCCAAAGCGCACATCCAGCCGTCTCTGAAGCCAGATCTCTGGGCGTGGCGTGCTCTAAAGAGCTGAGGTTCCTTTAGACGTAAAAGTCGGTGCTGTTAGTTTTCGGATTGCGAGGATCCAAGCATAGTGGCAATGCTTTATCTGTTAATTTCGGCGCGGTAGTTGTAGGCCATGGTTATTAGCGGCTTACTAGAGAGCGCTTAAGCATTTACAGCATTCGCTATTTCATCTGCGTCCTAACTTATGAGGTTGAAAAACTCAAGACCTCCCTACCGCTATGGAGCGTTCTATGCCAATTTCAAGACCAAGGGACAAATACTTAGCAGATACCAATAGAAACTGTAAGATGAATATACTTGTAATATCTTGAAGGTAGAGATTCTAGGCTGTTTCGAGTAATGCAGGAACAACTGCTGTCAAGTTATTATTCGCCTTATACTAGATCGTTTCTAAGAACTAGACTTTAAGCTACAATAGTCTATAAAGCCCCTAGACTAGATAAGGCATAACTCTCTAGTACTATAGAGTATAGGTATTCACTTGCTATTACTATTATAGGACTATTTCATACCCCTAAAAGTCCTAAGCCTAGGTCCCCTAAATATAATGCCTATCAACCTCCCCTCTATTGCCCAATCCTACCTAGTTTCGTGTTATCCTTGTAGCCTGATATTATTAGAGGTAAGGATCAGAACGAGGAGACGTCTATCCCAACAATAAGTTTGATCTTAATCTGGAGCCGCCACAAAATATACAATTGCAGCACAGCTTCTCTTGGAAGGACCCTCACCTGCATGTTGTGCACGTTGCGCTCTATTATCCTACACCCCTGGTATCTCACTTGTTAGCCGGGTACCTGAAATCTCCTTCTGGCTAGGTAGTACTACTACATCGACAACCACACTCTGCTGACATGATTTCTTGAATTCTAGATACACACATGAGAACTAACTAGAGCGCGGCAAACTCTACCCCCCCTTATCAAGCCTCAAATTGCGGGAAATATACTCCACAACACCTTTGAAGCTTGTCATGGAACCGATTCGCAGGATATACTAAAACTTTGCAGGTCATCGATAGTAACACCCATCCCAGATTTCGGAGATGACCTTGACGCCTCGATGTGAGAGTTTCCTCAAGCTAACGGGCCAGTATCAATGAATTTACAGCGATGGTTATACAGTTTCAAGAGTCAGGTCATGTCCTAAAGTGTCAGAATTACTATCCACCCAAAACATTTTATTGTCTCAATCAAACACATATATGAGAGGAGGTCTCTTTTCACCTCTTCTATGGACTATTCTCTCATTGGGAATTAACACCTCTGTCATTCTTTCTATTCTCATCAAGTCTTTCATTAATCTTTGTGAATATGTCTCCCCTGGCCCCAGATGACGCCGAGAAACGGCTTCACGAATCGAGGGGTAACCGAGATAATCTGTTCACCCACCCTCCTTTGAGCCCCCACGTTCGTTTTGCCTCAGGGCCGGTTACTTTTGACCGACAGCATACACCCTCAACAGATCATGAAGTGGACTCGTCGAGTGATGATGAGATATACATGGAAAAGAACATACATCGCAGAGAGGGTGAACATAGCAATGGAGGCTCAAGAGCTTCAACCTTAATGGTAATAATCTATCAAGCTACATATCAGTAGACTTGCTTACCAAAACAGAATCGAGGATATTCAACAAAGAATCCATTCCAGGATGAAAATGAAATCATTACATACAATGACGCTCGCAATGATGTTGAGCTTGTTCACGCAGATCCAAGCAAACGAAGAAGAGCTTCCGTGCAACTTAAACGTGCCTCAAATGTTACAAAGAACATGTTGAAAAGGGGATCGGTTGCAACAATCGCTGCCATCAAGGACGCAACCGAGCAAGGAGGAGATATTGGAAATCCACTTCATCTCAAAGTCGATGAAGTAGCTCAAGTCTGTTCTGCTGGCCTATCAGAGTCAGAATTATTTGATGGACGAGTACCCGAAAAGTTTGGGAAAAAGAGACAATCTATGCGTCTGAAAAAGACAGATGTCATCAACGGATATACTTCAAACGACCCTGGTGAATATTCTATCAAGAGGCTTGCATCTCATGACGATGTTGAGCACATGTCTAGGACGAAGGTGATCATTTACCGAACCGCCCCGATATGGTGCATTATTGCTTTGGTACTTTACTGGACCTATTTTGCACTTCGAGTGCACTACACCCTCGCCGCACAAGTTACATCAAACAAAATATTTCCTATGGCATGGGCCTTCATTGCCGTGGAGCTATGTACTGCTGTCCCTATGATACTAAACCGGGTATGGTCACTTTTTATCGTTCGAGGACGAAAGCGTCCAAAGCTTCGTCTTGTTGGTAACTCTGTCCCTTCTGTCGATGTTGTTATTACATGTTGCGGAGAAGAAGATAGTATGATATTCGACACTGCAAAAGCAGCCTGTAACGTAGATTATCCATCTGACCGGTTCCGTGTCATTATCCTCGACGACGGCAATTCCCAAAATCTCCGCGAGCTGGTCGAAAGCTGTGTTTCTCACAAATTCGATAATATGCATTACAGATCACGTCCTAAGTTCCCAGGTGTTCCGCATCACTTCAAGGCTGGTAATCTCAACTATGGTTTGGAGGAAACGAAGAACATGAAGGGTGGAGCTGCGAATTTTATCGCTGCTCTTGACGCCGACATGATCCCCGAGAGGGACTGGTTGAGAGCATTATTGCCACATATGCTACAAGATTCGAAGCTGGGTATGACTTGTCCACCTCAAGTAAGTTTGTGTTCCAATATTTCTCTATACGGTCAACTGACTCTGCCATAGCAATTTTACAATGTTCCGACAAATGATCCCCTCTGCCAAAGTCTCAACACCTTTATTCACATTTCAGAGCCCATCAAGGATGCTTTAGGTGTAGCGTGGTGCACAGGTTCTGGTTATATCATGCGACGTGATGCTTTGGACAGCATTGGCGAATTTCCTCTTGGCTCCCTCGCAGAAGATGTCTGCACTTCAAGTATGCTTCTCGGTGCGGGCTGGAAAACTGCATACATTCACGAACCGCTACAATGGGGCACTGTTCCTGATACTCTGTCTGGTCATCTCAAACAAAGAACACGCTGGGTAAGTGAAGTCCTGAAGTATCCTGGTCGGTAAATTGCACGTGCTGACTTATAACAGACCGTTGGAACTATTCAAACCTCACTCAAACTTCGATTCTGCTTGTATGGACCTCTCGTCAAGAAAATGACGCTCTCACAACGCATGTCTGGTTTCGTCTATACCATTTCCTCGCTGTTTACCATATTCTTGGTGTTATCACTATTTACCATTCCTATCGTTCTTATTGCCGGTGGCACACTGGTCCCATACTCAAACAATGAGGAGCTTATTTTGCTGATACGCTTCTGCTGGCTTTCCATGATATCTAATCGCATTAACGAGTTCGTTACATATCTCCCTTCAGGCTATTCCACTGGTAAGGGAGACGAGAGAGGAGGAACTTGGATGGCTCCCTGTAAGAACTCAGATGCTATGAAAAAGACTTGTGCTAACAATCATGTTCTACTAGACCACGCTATTGCTGTCATTCAATCTTTCCTTCTGCCATCATGGCTTGGCGGCAAAATCGCCGTCTTCACATCTACAGGAAGTCAATCCTCAGAACTCAATGAACGCGATCCTAAACTCCGCGCGCCAATTTGGCGCCGACTTAAAACCACACTGTGGGATTACCAGGCTTTCATGCACTTCCTTTATATTCTTTTCCTCCTGGCCGCCATCACACTCAGCACATATAAGTGCTTCCACAATCCGAAGAACGACACTCTCAAGAAGAAAGGGATATATTTCCTTACTCATGCCGGTTGGCCGCCAGTTTTGTGGTTAGCCAGTATGATTAGTTGTTGGCAGCCCATCCAATATGCTATCAGTCCTCCTACGATGCCCGATAGGGAAGACTTGTTAATAAGAGATGAGAAATTCGGGGTTGCTTATCCAAAGGACTCGACAAAGAAGACTCGTCATAGTACATGGCATTTGTTACATGAGTTGGAATATTCCCTGGTCACTGCCTATACCACAACTTTATTTGTTCTTTCTTTTTGGTTATGACTCAGAAATTCATAAGTCTGCGACGATATAGGGCTTATGGTTCAACTGTAGACAATTATACACATAATAATTGTAATTAATATCATGTTCTTGAGATTTCTCAATTTTCCCCTCATAACGTCTGTAATTTGAGACTGGAAGTCTTTATTTCGATACTGGATATAAGAATACATGCATACTAGCGCTCACGGGTATAGCTAAGCTTGTTCTAGTAAAAAGCACGAATTATTAATTTTAGAAGGGTAAATATAAGCAGGGGTTCAACTGTGAGTCTTTTGCGAGCAAGAGACCAAGATCATAAACATACTGTGTTCTTGGATGATAGCTATTTATTCTGCCCAACAAATATTTTTCTCTGGGTCCATCATGATACTTCCTCACTTGAATCTTGAGCTTGTTCAGCTGAACCGGAACTCGTGGCAAAGCCTTAATAATTAAACAAAACATCCCTGCTGTATTTTGATAATGCAGAGTTGACGTGACTTTCTCACTTGCTTCCACTCTCTGTGCTTTCATCCCCCACTTCTTTTCCTTCATCTTCCTTCCCTTCATCCTTTTCTTCATCCTTTTTTTCGCCCTTTCCAATCTTGAACCAAGGTCCATGTATTGCACCGGTTCCCACTCCAGCCAACAAGCCGACACCTGTTGTCGGTATCGCCGCCACTCCGCCCACTAATGTCCCAACCGCAGTCCCAAGCCCCATACCAACTCCTGCACCTATACCGGCACCGCCGACTCCTCCTTGCCAAACTCCACTTTGCAGTCGTTGGGCAGCCTTCAACTCAGAGGTTGCTTTATCGCCGAACTTCTTGACTTCATCTAGTGCGTTCTTCTTCTCTTCGGGATCGCTAGTCTCATCGGCTCGTTTTTGGGCATCCGAAGCGGCTTCTTGCGCAGCTTCGGCATTCTTGAGGCGTTCGGTAGCCTGTGCGAGGATCTTCTCCTTGCTGGTTTGTTTGGTTGTTTCCGGAGATTCTGGCATGATGGATTTTTTTTCTTCTTTATAAGGTCAAGAATAACGTGTAGTAGATTTTCGAATACATTTTTATATGTTTCGTTTTTTCGACGAGTTGAGAAATCAAGAAACAGTTGTTGTCCATGGGCAGGGTCCTAGTATGACGTCGTCTAGAATCGAAGAGGCTCCACAGGTCACGTCTGGACTTTAGCGAAGCTACTAAATGTGCAGTATCGTATATATATTGCATCGTATTGCACCGTGATCATATGTATCCTCCGTGCAGCGAAAAATATAAAGAGAAAAGTGGATAAGAATTGAAGCATTCAAGATACACTTGCTCAAGGCGAACATTTGGCTTCTTCGTAGCCAAGTCCAGGCCGCGTACATCGATATCGACCCAGAAGGAGGGAAGATGCTTCCACCGAAGATCTTAGCACGTCCGTATCTATGCGGGCTTTGTCGGCGGACAACAGTCCATCATGCACAGAAAGCTGCCCCAATCTGTATGAACTCGGGGAAGTTTCATGAGGAGAGGTACGGCACGCTTGACGACTGGGATTTCATCTTATTCGTACATGCCTCAGGTGCTGAGTTACCAGATTGAGTTGAAATGCCGTTGTTGATATCTGGGTACGCAAACCACATCTCGACCTTCTAAGTATGAAAGTCAAGGATGGCCACCCCTGGGAACTACTGCGGTGTAACATGCCAGGGAAACGGTGGAGAGTGGGGTGTTTACGACAAGGTCTGGGATTTAGTACAGTACAAGGTGCCAGAAGCGAAGTTGTTGATAAGAGACTGGTCATGGAGGAGGCATCTCGGAGTTCCTCAACGCCAAACGGTGGCCAAGTTTGACGGCGCTGCAATACCACATTCACTTTATCGTTCCCGGACCTTTTCCCTATGATAATCGCAACCCCTTAAAGTAAGGCTGATTGCTTTGGTAGATATCGGTGTAACATGCAGAACTGGCTGCTCCATTATTGATGCTACAGTGCATATCGAGCATGTATCTCAGCAAGGATAGCAAATGCTTAATCCGACCGGGATCTAGAGGTTCATAACGAAGCTGTTTCGCAATTCAATGTCACAATACCCTTCCCAGCTTTACTCAGACGCTGAAACTTCTGTAAGACATGATTGCGCATCTTGCCATTGTCGCTCTTGCGGCTATCGCGAGTCTCCCGTCATCCTTGGCTTTCAATAATCCTGCTGGTAAGTATCAGCGGTCCATTCGATGCATTATTATTCTTTGATGTTTCGAACCGTATTGCTAACATAATGTAGGTGTCGACATCTGGTGTGGTAAAGCATATAGGGCAACGTGAGTGTAAATAAAAACCGTTGATTGTTCTGTAGCTGATTGATATTAGAAATGCTTCCTTCGAACCGGGTGGTTGGCTTGAGGATCCCCCGAAATCGTCTGAGCCACTCCTTAATCTGAAAATCAGACCTCGGATGAACCTGTACCTTGATAGTGATGATGTTGGCAGCTTGCTTGTCGATGCATCTCTCTCCTATCTTGTTGGACAACCATTCGTTGCTCCGAACAATGCAAGTGCCAATTCAACAAGTAATAAACTCAAGATGAAGATAATCAGTGGAAATGCTACGATACCTACGATTTCAGAAACGTTGATACTGGTGGGCTCTGTCAACAATGAGATCCCAATCAGCCTTGGACAGTTTCCTCCCAGCTTGACTCCATATAATATCACAGTCATGTTATCGGACTTGGACACAAACCAAACGACCTATTCTGCCAGTACTCAACTGTTACGTCTTCCAAATCGCAAAGATGGAGGTAGTACTACCAAATTGGATAATCTTTATGGTGGACTTTCTGTTCTCAAGAGCAATGAAACAGAGTTCTCAACTCTCTTCCCATACACATATTATGTGCAATGGAGTCTCTTTTGGTACGCTAACGTATCCACACTGGATGAATTTGCCGCAATGGGTTATAATGTTATTCACATCGTCCCTACTGGTGATCTTGGAGATACCCCTTTCCCTTGGGATACGTTTGAGCCATATCTTCAACGAGCAGATGAACTTGGGCTGTTCCTGCAATGGGATGTGATTTGGACCCCAACAAACCAGACAGAGATGATTGAACAAGTTGCACGACTTCGCTCCCATCCATCAATTCTGCTGTGGTACATCGCCGACGAACCGGACGGAAAATCAAACCCCGTGAACTCCACAGGTATCGGGTACGAAATCATTCGGTCCTTGGATCTTTATCATCCTGTGTCGATGGCTCTCAACTGTGCCAACTTCTACTACTCAGACTACGCTTCGGGTGGCGAAATTATTATTTCAGACGTGTATCCGATTAGCACAAACACGTCCTGGTCTACAGTGTATGAAACCCCTTGCAACGCCACGTATGGATGCTGTGGCTGCGACGACTGCAACGGCGTCTTCGAAGACATTTCGGATCGCCTTGACAGTTTCGCCCATTTCGACGATATCATTGGTTGGGAGAAAACCCATTGGTCTGCTCCTCAGGCCTTTGGAAACGAAACCTTCTGGACGAGATACCCTTCTGCTGCCGAAGCGGTTGTGATGACGATGCTGAGCATCAACCATGCGGCGAAGGGAATAGTCATGTGGGACTTTCCAACAACGTCCGATATTCTTGCTATCACGAACAAGTTGGCAACTGTCCTCACAACAGATGAGACTGCAGGCTTTTTCTTGGGCACGCCATTGTTACAGACTTTGAAGGTGCAGGGTGCAACAAGGATTGATGCTGCTGCTTGGGTAGGAAAGGAGCAGATGCTTTTGAGCATTGTGAATATTAACTACGGTGATATCAAGGGTAACCTCAGTGTTGAGCTCCCAGATGGAGTTAGGGCGAAGAACTTGTCGGAGAGCTTATGGGGAGGTGTCGACTGGAAGATTGAAGGATCAAGGATCTTCACAACGGGAATGCTCGGTTTAGAGACCTCGTTGTTGTTAGTTAATGTGCTCTAAGCACAACATGTACTGATATGAGAATCAACGAAGTCTATCTATTGCGATGAACCAGCTTGGTATGAGCTTGATTACTACAAGAACAGCCATACTATTGCATTTGTGACAATGGCAATATGAACAGTGAGAATTCAATCAACAAGCTGTTAACAATAATAGCCTAGATCTTCTAAAACATTTCCAATTATTAGAAGTCACAGGGTTACTCAGAATTAAAAAGGTGTTTGAAGAAGGGCAGTTGTTTCGCCCTCTTAATTCTCCTGCACTCTATAATTACTCTATGCTTTGCTCTTCTTTATGAATCTCCAATATTTATGGTTATCCTCAAGATCACCCTTGAGGCACAAATTTGGAAATTGCGAAACTGGTAATCTATTCCAAAGTTTTTATAAATCTAGTCTATAATCTAGCAATTCGTGATACAAACATAACACCCGATCTATCATATTCTAAAATCTATTATGGCTTAAACAGTTGCTCCTTTCTGAAGAACAAAAAGAACCCCACGCAAATAACGAGTTGGAAAACCAATCCAAGCCAGAAGTAAGCCTTCCCAAGACCTTCTGAGAAGCCGCCCGAGAAATCCGGGAAAACGTCCCCGGGGCCTATCTTATTAGGCGCCGTCGCACGTGCGGCAATCGTGGCCACTGATCCCAAGATCTGCGCCGCGATGAGCGTGAAGCACATATGAAGTCGTGTCAAGGTCTGCAAAAGGATCATGCCGAATCCGACGCCCTGGATCGAGTCCAGCACTCCCAGCCACAGCCACAACCCACGGCCAACTAGGGCGCCCGTTACGGCACTACCAGCCCAGGGGACGTAGAGACCGATGTTGGAGGTGCCCCAGAGCATCTGGCACCAGCGAGGAGCGCCGAGACCGATGGCGAAGAGGGGGAGGATCCAGGAGTGGGTCTTGGATAGTTGGCCAAACATCCAGAGAAGACCTCCCCAGACAAAAACAAAGAAGACTATTAAGAGAATCACAATGCTCCACGCGGGAGCGTTGTTGCTCGACCATAGGTAACGCCAGTTGCGACCATATGGAGCGGATAGCCAGTAGTTTTGAATTATTACCATGAAAAGGAACCACTAGCAGAAATAATCAGTACATGTGCTGGCTAGAACCGTATGAAGGATGCACTTACACCTATAATCTTGCGACGGAACAATGAGGTATAAAAGGAAGGAACTTTGCCAGGAACTTGGCGGTAGTAGTTTGGAAGACCAAAGAAAATCAAGATACCAATGCACCACATAAGTACTGCTATTGGCGTGGTAACAGCAGTAATGTACCGAGAAGATGTGAAAAGACTGCCTTGGGTTATGCCATTCGAAGTCTTCCTGAGAAGGCTGTCTCCCCAGAACCAAAGTAGACTGACGTAGATCTGTTGAGTGCCTTGGATGGTACATGCACGGAAAGCCCAAGCCTTGACAGGAGCACCACCTAAGTTGGAACCCAAGTTAGCACTGTGCGATATATTGAAAGGTTACGACGTACCTTCACTACCAAAGTTGAGTACAAAGAAAAGAGAACCACTGGCGGAAGCAAGGGCATAGAAGCCCGTCGCTACATATTGGATCCATTCCTTTCCAACAGAGCTGTGGTTGTATGGAACCATTCCGACGAGGAAGAACGCAAGGCCGTAAAACGCAAAAGGAATAGAAAGAGCGTAGATGGCTTTCAAGTATCGATACATGAACCACCAAACTGCAGAAGAGGCGAGATAGATACTGGCAATTGTATACAATTCATGGGCCGATTCTCCGTTCTGGCCAATGAGTAAAGTTACTTGATACGAATTTGCAGCAATGATTTGACCCTATGTTATCCGTAGATCAGTATAGTTCATTCATGAGATTATGGCAGAGATGAGACTTACAAATGCTAAAAGGAATGAATAAACAGGCCAGTCACCGATTTTCTGCTGTAGAAATTTTCTCAGACCAGTAGGATGAATGTAGTTTTCGTTCATCTCAAACTCATCATTCGCCGGGGTATCCGAGGAGGCATATCCGTCAGCTTCAGCAGTTTCGTTGTTGGAAGCACTACTATCCACAAAAGTACTCGATGAGCTGACACGTCGTGTGTGAATCCAAGGCAAGCGGGCTTTGCTCTTGTTTTCACCATCGTTGAAGCGAAAGATTGAAGAAGTAGGTGAATTTCCAAGTTTAGCATCATGGAATTTGTTGAACCATTGTTTTTCACTCTTGATCAAGAATTCCTCGATGCACAGCTGGTCCTCAGAAGACTTGCCGTTGATATCAACAAGCATTTCCACAAACTTTTTCTGATACAGCCCGCTAGGGTCGGTGAAGAATGGATCGACAGCTTGCAAGTTAAAATCCTTCTTCTCCCCTACGATAGTACTCAGACTAAGAACAGAGTTAGTGGCCGCAGGATTGGAACGTCCAAATGGCGATGGAGGCTCCAATTCGGAATCTTCCAATGCACTAGGACCATGGCCACGATGCATGGACGATGATGCGGTAATGTTGTTGCTATGTTGATCGAAGGTCGTGACGCTCTCAGTAACCCTACCAGATTGATAAAAGTCTCGAATCGTGGAACTCGATCTTTGACCAGCCTCTAGTGATCGACTGATCTCCCCAAATTCACTACTTGGCGCCCGACTGTGAGTCCTGCTAGGATTTTCACTTGGAAGAAATCCAGTTGTAGGTCGAGATGGGTAAATGGATGTGAGTCTGCTTCCACCGATAACAGAAGTATCGATATTACCTGTAGGGTTGTGGCCCAACTCACGAGTATCGGCAGACCATAGGTTAGATTTCTGGCCGTGGTGGATCTCCAAAGACGTTGTCTGCAGTTTTTCAAGACCCTGGACCCACTTGGCTACAGGAAATCTCTGAACGGAAGACCTGGCTCTCATCATGGCACGAACATCCGTTTTGGATGTTATAGCGCCATTGATTGCCTTTTTGAATTGACGGATGAGATGTTTGGTAGTGGTAGATTCGATGGTGAACCAGAAGCCAGGCATTTGACCAAGACCGCCGACACGCGCACCAACTCCCAAAGCACCCTTTCGACCAAACTCCACAGCTACTAGACCGAAAGGCTCATCACGGGAGGGAATGAGTGCGAATTCGGCGCCACTGAAGATAAATGGTGGCAGCTGTGTAAATTCTGGCTTGCTGCACACTCTGCCAGGATACTTCTCCATCATTTTCTCCAACTTGATGGCAGCAAAACGACCGTAGAGATCGATCACAGGCCCAATACATATCAGTTGAGCAGTGCTGTGTTCTTCTAAGACAGAAGGAAAAACATCTGCGATGAGATCGACACCTTTTTGCATGGACCAGCGACCAACGAAGACGAAAAGCTCAGCATCGGGATTCTTGTCTAACCCAGCCCATTCTTGAGCCTGAACACGAAGTGCACCTCTTGCAGATTCGCTTTCAAGATTGATGGAGATCTCCTTCGTTGCTTCACTGGGGTCCAGCTCGGCGGTATCAGATGGATCAGGATTTGGAAGACCGCCAATATTCGAGAGCCCCCAAAAGATTGGATATCTAGCAAAGGATCTGACACCATATTTGTTGGAGACACCAACAGCGCCAAAGCCTTTTTGGTGAATTCGAAGATAACTGGCTCCTGCATGCAAGAGGTTGAAGACTTCCCCGAATTGGACATACTTCTGGACAACGTGCTTAGGCAGGTTGTAAATTGCGCACACTTCGTCTATCTCTTTGTTGGTTCGCATAGGCCAGAGCCCCTGAAATTCAGCATTGTGCAGAGAAAGACACACAGGTATCGTGGCTGGGAGTAAGTATAATGGAGCAATAGTGCCATGGTAGTCGTTGATATGGTACAGATCCACTTTGAATCTCTTGGTCGTTTCTGCAATACAAGCGTTCCAAGCAGAGTAATAGACCGCACTATCGAGGTCGTCCATCCGCGCAGGGTATGGCTCTGCCTTTGTCTGCTGTCTGAAGATTGGTGCATCGAGAATGACGTAGGTGATGTTTCGGAGTGTGTGATATTGTACTTCCACTTCATAGATTTCTCCAAGAACTGTGACCCTCATCGATTCTGCAGGTTGATCAACTGGGTAATCAATACCACCTACACAGGGTACAACCCAGATGAGATCTTGATGTCCTAAGTTCTTTCCCATCAAGGATGCCATAACTCCTAGTCCGCCAATCTTGATTTTGATAGCCCAATCTTCAATATCGTACTCCATAGTGGCAATCAGCACGGTTCTTCTGTTGGGAGCGCCGGCGTCTGCTGCTAGTGGATCTACTGAAGCAACGACAACGGTACTGTTTGATGGGCGTTTGAAGAAGCCCATGAAAGCATCTGGTATGAGTTTCAACTGGCTCTTATTCATATATGAAATCAAACCCATCTTCTCTTGGACACCGATCTTGTTGTGCTTGACCTTGTAGAAGGATTTCTTGTACATAAAAACCCCCAGTACTGCAGTGACTAGTGGGAGCACAGCCATGAGCCAATAAAGTATCAGTTGATGCCAAGCAGAGCCTGAGGGTGCAACGAAATAACCAAGGGTTCCATCATCCAGGAAGAGTCTCCAGGAGAGATAAGGCATGGGAGGTGCTTTTGTGACATTAACGATATCATTCAAGAGCGTGATAGGTGGTACGCGATCCAGAATACCATCGCCATCGAGATCACCGAAAACAATAGTCTTATCGGGTAGGCCACTTGGATTCATCCCCCAGACATTGAAAGCAATGTTACTAGGCCACTCAGCCATGAAGTTGTAGGTCCAAGAACTATCGTTTTCCAACTTCATCTCATTGTCAAGGCCATTATCGTAGCCATACTGATTCCAAGGTCCCTGGGTGAAGATATGAGGAAAGCGACGCATATAGATACTATCGCTTTGCAGCTCGGCGTGTTGAATGTGGTCACTGCTACCAGTAAGGCGACTCCAATATTGAAGTATTACGTGATCTCCTTTCCAGCTCTGCTTCGATGTTCCACTCCACGACTGTGGAGTCAGCATTATTTTGCTACTATTTTCGTAAGTGGACCAGTTGCTCCAACTGGAGCCCCAGTTTGTGGAGTAGCGAAATTTATCAGCGCCTGCCGCGTTTGACGAGACATATAGATCTCCAGATGAAGCATCTTTCTGCAAGATGGACTTTGAAAAGTTTGCAGCTTTGGGAAAGACCATCGGGTTTTCAGACTGGCCAATTCGGAACATGAAGTGATCAACAGCCTATGAAAAAGTAAGTAGACTTCATAATGTAATGTAGTCTTTGGCTTACATTTGTGGACGCATTTCCTGCCTCAGTTGTGGCATTATTGACCGTAAAGGTATGAATACCATTGGAGACATTAAGCAAATTTGCTTTGAAAATCCAAGCGGTAGGAACGCCCCCAATGTATTGAGGATCATCAGCAAAAATAGACAAGCAGGTGATGTTAGTCTTGTCTAGTTGAGCAGTTGTGCCGTCAAGTGTTGTCGAGTTGATAGTGATGCTATCTGTGACGGAGTCGCAACTCATATTTGAAGAAAAATGAATCTCAATAGGTATATCTTCTTGTTCTCCAAGAGCCACTGTGGAAGGAATACGTGAATCATGCCCGGGCAAAACATGAGTAACGAGAGGCGTAGGATCGACGAATTTCTCCGTCGGGACGTAGGCCTTGTATTCCCATGGCTTCATGGTCAAATTGGACAGACATCCGTTGTTCTCAGTGCTACCCTCAAATCCTACGAATGTTAGTGAACGTTGACCTATAGGGTAAGAGACACTAACCAAGCACCCGAGATGAAGAGCCAAGAGTTGCCTCTTCATAAGGATAAAACAGGTTCTTCACGGTCGTGCCCTCAGGAAAGGGAGCTATCAGAGCTCGCTCACTGTCTGTACAGTTGAAGGTGTAGTCAATAGTCGCAGCTTCGTTTTGGTAAATCAACCAGACGCTCTGATTTCCCTGACCACCACTGTTTGAGAAGTCTTGAACACCCTCGGTTCTAGATCTCAATACGCTCCAGAGTCCAGTTTCAGTGCGTGTGCCACCACTTCCAGGAAGATAAACATCGTGGGTCAGGTTCGACAGCGAGGTAAGATCATAGCCGTCATTGAGTACAGGGAAAGCCTCGCGAAGCTCGTAGAATCGTTTGATGACATTCCTGACTGGATGTGAAGGATCTCTATGATCTTGACTAACCGAGTCATCATAGCAACCTGTAAGCGCGGCGTCGAATGGCATATCAGTATACCAGATTTCGTCCAATTTGTAACATCCATGTGTCTGCCATGCAAGGGCAGATGACATTGGTTGTCTGCCGTAGACATAGTTGTTTGCTTGATTGTCGAGGACATAAAAAGCCTGCTCCTCACCCCAAGCCAAGAGAGGAACTCCTGGCATGTGGAGAGTGGTGACGAAAAGGCCAAGAATCTGTCGTTCGGTTCCATTCTTCAGACTAGGCCAACGGAAGACGTCTTGGTTTGTAACACCATACATGTGACGAGGGTCATAGAGACCAGTATTCGAATTAACCATGTCATTCGTAGCTACGATCTGATGCCATGCATTGACAAAGTTATAATCAGTGTCGCCAACCGCACCGATAAGCCCGTCCATGCCCAAGAACCTAGTCAGGCCTCGGTAGATCGAGTAGTGGAAAGCGGCGCTATCCAAAGCACTCTTTCCAAATTCACGCATGTAATCGCTGCTATTCGTGGCATTTGTTGTCGTGACGGCTTCGGTCAAGTTGTCCAACTCTTGCTCGGGTAATTTGCCTCGACCATAATATATGGCTCCAAAGACGTTGCCATCAACAACCTCTCCCGGAATGAAGAAATTGTCTTTACCCAAGTCTGACGCACACTGTCGAATGTAGGAAGCCCATTCGGCCTGAGCATCAACAGTGATTTGGAGTGCCTTGTCCATGCGGAAACCGTCGATATCGAGCATAGCAATTGTGATACAAGAGAATCGCTCTATCTTCATCCTGACATCTGAGCGCCATTCACGTAATCGATCCTGCACAAAGGCGAACTTCGAAATTTGCCGCTGCCAATCAGGATAAGACCCGAAAGCAGATACCTCCCCGTATTGATCGAATTCGCTGTCTCGGCAACTTGTCATTTGCGAGGTCACGTTGGTCCCCACTGCGAAACCTTGGTCGTAGTAGAAGGCCGGGTATTCGCAATTAGGATCCTCATCATTGCCTGGCTGGAAATCATGGTATCTTCTATCACTCTTCCAGACAAAGTCGTGCTCGTTGTAGTCGAAAGGGGTACCGGTAGTATCGTTGAGATATCCTTCGAATCCAATAAGATCGCCCATACTAAGCGATCAGTGTTAGAATGTGAATAGGTGCTGAAGGGTATTCCAATTACTTACGTCGCCATTGTGTTGTCCAAGATGATATACATGCCACGGTTGTGTATCTCTGTAATGACTGCTCTCCAGTCATCGATAACACCATGATGGTGATCCAACAAGGTCAGATCCAGTGGGCTGTAGCCATCAGAGCCCCATGGCATATTGATATGTGGGCTTCCTGCAAGATATAGCACCTATCGAGAGGTTAGCCTTGACCAAATGATAAAAACGATGAGAAAGACTCGCCTTCACTCCCATGCCTTGAATGTAATCCAGGGTATCTTGCAGACCTCTAACATCACCACCGAACCGGAACTGATTCGATGTGATATCATGTTCCCAGACTGTCCCGTTGGCATCGTCATTAGTAGGATCTCCGTTCACGAATCGATCAAGAGTAAGAGTGTATGTTGGCATGCGCCAGTTTTCTGGTGAAGGTTGAAAGTCATGATCCTCCCACTTCCCCCAATAGTCTAACGGATCAACAGCAGTCTCGTTTGTGTTGAGGTTATAGCCAACCTGATCAGGTGAGTATCGAAGTGCGGTGAAAATAGGTAAGTTCCATGCCAATAAAAGGAAAGCAGAATAAGACACCATCTTCGTGAAACCAAAAAGGAGTGTTCAAACACGCATATGTCTATCACTACACACTATGCAATCCATTCGTGTGCCTGTTATTGGTGACGATGTGGAACTTGATAGTTGTGAAAGAAGAAGGATTCTCAGGTAATGAATGACTTGAGAAAGGTGAAAGAAGAGCAGATTCTGATGAAAAATGATTTCACAAAGCTGAGATAAGACTCGAAAAATCTCCGGTAATGAATGGTTCAGGTTGAAATTGGTTGAAGTTGGTTAAAGTTTGTATTAAGAAAGCGAAAGAATAGATAAACGAAACCAAGACGGTAAGACAAATGAGTTGAGCATATATTGATAATGACGATGCAGCTTGGAATCTAAAGAATCAAAAGATAGCCCCTCGAACGCAAGTGAAGACCTGAACCATGATATCCACACGTCAACTTAGCTACTCAACCAAGCAGGTTTCTCCATGGATCAAAAAAGGGAAGGGATCTTTTCGTGTAACAACCTTTCATGAGTTCTAACCGCCATGACTCCCTCGATGGCCGCACGGTCCAGATCAGAGCGCGTAAGTAGAAGAGCTGCCACGGGATCGTGCAGTAGAAGCTGAGGGGCCTCATATGGATTCCGATCGGACGAAGGAAGGAGAGTCATTTGGAGTGACAGGGGGCAGATAGGCTGCACAGAGTACGAGGTGCAGCATGAGAGTGGAGCAGCGTCTCGGGTATCTTTTTCTTTGCAGATACGCAAGCTGTGATATTTGATGGAATTGTAGTAGGAATAGGCACCTCAGAACTCCAATATAGAGCGAAAGTCCGACCATCTGTGGTCCCAAGCACAGATGAGATACAGGTCCATGTTTCTGAGCCTAACTTTCTGCTGGATATCCGAGCGATGCAAAAGTGGAGATAAATGTGAGGAGGCTTGTGCATCACAGAGTATGTAGCTGTGTATTACTAAACCATATGTTAGAAATGGTAGCAAGTATAGGAGGCAGATTGACACAAGATAGTCTTACTCAATGGCCGATGAATATCTCAGAATGCACACATATACCTTACTTGGTACCTTGGCCATGTCGTCCTCAGAGTCGTAGTAGATGAAGAAATGTCATCGACGACAATGAGACAATGACACAACCAGTACTATCGTAGCAGAGGTGAAGGGAAGACAAGCGCAGAGCGGTAGTCCAAGCATCGCAGGCTCTGCAAGCCATGCAAGCCATGCAAGCCTCACCATAGATACCAACGTGCGGAGAAGTCCGGATGTGAAGTGTTAGCACCTGCGGCTTGTGGCGTCACCGCAGATTGGCAGCCAAATCCCAGGCTAAGCGTTGAAGGCGCACGGGAAAGGGGGAGCAAAAGCAGCCGCAGCAACTTGAGGGCATAACAGCACTTCGATGTGGCATTACACTGAGACAACATTACTGGTTTTCGTCATCATCGTCATCTTAATCTCCATCTGTGTCGTAATGCTCTATCTCGAGAGTATATTCCATCGAGAAGTAACTTGTTCAACAGCACTTTCGAGTGTCGACAACCCCTTATCACTCGGTGGCCTCGGGGATAATGCGGCTGCACCTGCCTGAGTAATGGCTAGGTACCTAGGGTGGAACAGTCTGATGTAAAAGTAGGTAGATAGATACTTTCTTCGCTCTGTTGGTGTGCTCTATTCCTGAGCGGTGTCAAGTCGATCGTCCGTGATCCGAAGGCAACTGACCCATAGACAGACGCCGGGCAACTGTGTACAAGTACTGCATAAGGTCAGCCAATGGCACTCGCATGGATCATTGTACCTCATGTATCAGTCCAGCCAGTTGTACAAAGCATTGTCGCCAGGTTCTTTTGTAAGTAGTCGCACACTCCACACACACGAGCCGGGAGGAACACTAAGGTGAGGTCAGATACACAGGCGGAGTACATGCAAGTACATACTTGTACATGAGTGGCGGAGTGGGGTGGAGTGGAGTGGATGAGAACACGGGGACCTCAACCTCATGTCAATGTGCTAAAGTAATGAGCGCATGGGTCCAGATAGGCATGGAAGCAATCTATGCGCTTATCCGTCCCGCCACACCCAATCGGCATTAGACGTATGAGGCTCTCGAGGCCTTACTATGTAGTACTTAACACGCCGGCCGGCTCGACCATGTCTCTGTTGATGCAACGATAAACGACCATATGGAGCCAAAGCAAAGCCAATAGCCTAGTTGGGTCCAGAGCATGAAACGCGTCGGTAATCTCGGACGATGCTTTTCTCTGCGCCAATAAACCTCTAAATTTACATGTTGTCTACCCTTCTCCTCGTTCTGCATTGGCCAGAGAGTGCATATTCTAGCCCGGGGTGAGGCCTTGCATCGAGCTGTGGATACTTGACGGGATGCACTCATACGGAGTATGTATAGAGAGTTCTATTTATGCTTGTCGATCTGGTGCCATTTATGAAGAAGTCCCTTGTGTGGGTGAAACCACAGCAGTCATGGATACTCCTAGAGGGTCGATGAAGCTTTTTTTTAAAAATGGAAACAGAGAATAAAAAGGATCAATCAAGGGTCCAAAAAAGGAGGTTCCAGAGTCACTGTCGATACTACGATTCTATATTCTGCATTAAAAATTATCCTAAGGTATGGTTTTGTACACTATTGTGTACTCGATGTACAGTATGTTATGAATTACAACAATTCTCCGAGAGGCGTCGACTAATTCGTGTACCTCACACCAACAACCAACTTAAGGAAAATCTCTCCATCTAGGCGACATGAGTCTGCCAAAACGCACATCGATCATTGTTGGATGGATCAGTGATCATACCGACGCCGTCAGTGCCCAGCTCGATATTCAAGCCGGTACCGTACTCTTCCCACACTGGAATGGTTGCAGAATTGGCATTGATATCGCCCTGCACAAAGTTTACCAAGTACGTCTTCATGTACGAAGCCAATGTAGCGTTGATGGCATAGCTGCTAGTACCACCTGTGCCAGTGCCTCCAACGAAAAGGTATGGATTTTCTTGCGCGTGGTAAGATGGCGGCACGTCAAAATACCATGCGTAAGTTGTATCATAGGCCTGTGACAGATAATACTCGTAGCAGTTGAGAAGCACCTCGGACAGAATATGATCGTATTTGCCAAATATGGTGTAATACAGATCCGTGTTGTTGATAAGTGGGTACAGTTCCCAAACTTGATCGATGACAGCTGATGAAAGGTTGAAGCCAACTTCTTGGAAAAAAGTAGTCATCAGATCCTTGGTGTCGTAGGTCATATCGCGGATGTTGGAATTGCCATCGATGATATATGGTGATGTGGTGGGGGTAAAGTCGTGACCCTCATCCTTGAGTTGTCCAGAGATGATAGGCATGCCTGTATGATATCTTCCTCCAGCAAAGGCATAGCCGGGCAACTCTCGCACATAGTCGCCATCGACGATTGGGCCCCATCCGCTTGAACCAATATGGCCGGTCATGTCATTGACGGCACTTGCATTCAGTGCCAAGATCTGCTCTTGAGTGTAGTCTTGGTAACCAAAGTATTCGAGCATGGCCAAGTTGCGGGCGTCTATAGTCTCGATGGTGAGAGGAGGAAAGGCTGGTGACATGACAACGGCTTGCTGGAAGGGAACACTACCCTCTCCACCGTTGGAAATCAGATGGCTTAGCAGACTGCCAGCTCCAGCACTGTGACCGGCAACGGTGACGCGGTCAGGATCTCCTCCAAAGAGCGAGATGTACGATTGAACCCATTCCATGGCAAACAGTTGATCCATATTACCCGGGTTGACATCTCCAAACTGGCCTAGGAAACCGAATGCGCCGAGGCGGTAGTTGGGAATGACATAGATGACGGAGTTGTTGGAGGTGATGACAAGATCAGAGCCATCGTAAATTTCCTTCTGGCCCGTATGCCACCCTCCTCCATAGATATAGAAGAGAACGGGCAAAGTAGTGCCTTCAGGAATGTTATCTGGAACGATAACATCGAGGAACAAGCAGTCCTCACCCTGGTTTGCTGCTCCAGAGTTGGACCCTTGTTCCAACTGATAGCAAGTCTGACCGTAGGATCCATCTTGAACCTCGGTTTCGGTCGTTGAAGGAGCAACTGGATTTTTGAAACGCAGATCTCCAGTTGGTGGATCAGCGAAACGGATGTTTTGGTATTTGTAGAAGCCGTAAGTTTCGTTGTGGGTGGGCTCGTAAGTTGCATAAGGCAGAGCCACTTGCACCGCGGCTCCAACTTGGACTTGAGAGAGGGTGGAAAGGAGTGTGAGAGCTGTGCTCAAGGAAAACAGGGTTGATGCCAACGGCATAATGAATGACTGATAGGTTTGATAGAATCTGACGGAGGAAAAGGGATTGGCGGCGAGCTGGATTCAACGGAACAAAGAGGGAGGGCATATAAATACCTAACAACGGAAAAGAAAGGAACAGGAAATACACTACTCTAAGTTATTTCATGGTGGCATCGTTCAAAATTCTCATTACCTATGTACACACTCTATACGCTCTACATCTGAGTTAAAAAGAGCGTAAATAGAGAACACAGATACCTGGGTACGCCACAAAAGTAGATCTCATTTATGAATTGCAGTGTGGGTAACATAGTCCGCTGACGCCGCAGCACTTCTTTATGAGGCATTATTGCATCAAGTAGTATACATGCGTACTCATGTATGTTAGTGGAGAAGATATCAAGAAGCACGGTAGAATATAATAAATCTGCATCTGTCGTCTTCCTCTTTGATTAAGTTGGTATTGGTATCCCGCTGCAGTATGGGTGATGACAATGCAGGGTATAATGCACGACATTACTCGCATCATCAGCACCTGCTCGAGAAAGCTACTTAATAGCATGTGTTCTATGAAATCACTTGAGTTCGCACGGTTTCTATATAAATAGAGTAACAGCACGATGTACATACCTAGATACTTTGAATCTCCACTGTACAGAGCCATGCATCTATTTTTGCTTGAGTGTTCATCAATGCCTGGCATGTCCACTCACACCAGGAATTATATCTGAACACACTATCCAAAGCACACCGTTCACTCTCAACCCCTGCACAACCCCCAGATCTATTCCATTCAATATTAGAAGAAACGGATCCGACCACGGAGAGGTAGAAAGCAGCGGAGAAACGAGGGAAGTGGGTGGAGTATATAGTTTTTTGTCAAATTGTAAGATTTGATGCAGCTTGTAGAATACAATTCCATCGCCCACATATCAACGTCGTAACGAATAAGCGGACAGAATGATTGTTCCTGGATAGTGCGCGATCGTGGTCGGGGAGCGTCCTAGGTAGTCCTTATAGCCGGAGTCCGAGGGCCGTGCAGAGCACTACTCACGACCGAGGGACTGTTGAGATGAGAATTCGAGCGGGAGCTGAAGAGAAGAAGAGATTCGGGGAAACTCTGGGATGTCTCTCTCTCGTGCGTGGCTATGGATATGGAATACTCATCTTTCGCTCCCGGATACCCGCTACATGCATGTCTGTGAATCTTGTCGACATTCTCCCTTCTTTGTTATAGCTCCGGAGATTCTCTTCGATGCTCTACTCCGGGACGACCAATGAAGACCAACGGAATTGATAGGATAGGTGGGCTCGAAATACCATCTTGCGCTCTGCTTCACAATTTTATGCTCTTCTACGAGTTTTATGGTGTTGGATACAGTGACTGCCGGTTAGAACGCAGAATCACAAGAATACGTACCTACCGTCCCATTCAGTCTTGAAGAGTTCGGACCGACGTTCAGATAGCTTGGGGACAGAATTCATACTGGTACCTCATGTCAAATCGTGCATCTTGAAATCCTGCTTGATTCACTAACAAAAAACTTCCGAGTTATGCAAATATCGTCGGCTGAAACCTTCGGTTCTCATTATTGTGGAGGATATAATGTGTTCAATGTGTTTATCAAATGTTGAATTTTCCAGTCTGTAACTAAATTAATGCTCTGAAGATAGGCCAACTTGTCTGCTCATTTGCTCGATACGAGCTATGATCATACCGAAAAGGCAGTGCATTTTTGATACTTCATAAGCTTATTCAAAAACCCAATCCGGCTTACAGTTGCTTGGACTCATTTCAATGCACGTATTGATATGACATCTATCGATATCATGCCTTATCTTATCTGAAATCTGATTTCTCCCTGGGCTTGTATA
Organism: Xenosphaeropsis pyriputrescens; assembly: GCA_022609375.1. Classification (NCBI taxonomy): domain Eukaryota; kingdom Fungi; phylum Ascomycota; class Leotiomycetes; order Phacidiales; family Phacidiaceae; genus Xenosphaeropsis; species Xenosphaeropsis pyriputrescens. The sequence goes on from JAGKQE010000002.1 coordinate 906,409, forward strand.
AAAAGGCAACTGTTTACTATTTTCCAATTGCTCACGTGCTATGTAGCACAAAGTTATTCGAAAATACATATCAAGTAACTCTTCCCAGCCTACAGATACATTACTTCGGTCCTCCTTCGATACTTGAACCACAGGCTAGACATGATTATTGTGCACGTTATAGCAAATCATGGGTATTGTATAGCCTCAACTCTTAATTTCACGTACAAGAGACTTCTCCTTTTGATCCATTGCCCTCATTCCCAAGCCAACTTTTCTCAACACCCCAGTTTGTCAGTGAAGAGTTCAGTGATGAGGGACTTTTCGTTCGTATCATGGACCAGAATATTGAAAAAATCCAATCGGGAATAAATTTATATAAAACATTAAGCTATCGACAGAAAGGCTACACCTATGTCATAAACCGCCTCTATCAACGAAGACTGCAACGTTGTATAATCTGATCCCGTTAATACAAGTGGAGTAGCAAAGGAAGCTCCACTTTGACCAGAGGGAAAGATATCCTGGTCAATAGGATGATACGCAGCATCAGTAGCGGGCAATGTACCAGTCGTGAAATAGTTGTAGATGACTTCCGCCAAGCCTCCAGATACTTGGGAGACTGTTGTATGTCCTGACCCCTCACGAATGGCAATCTTTGAGGAGTCTGGAAGGAGTTCTCGCAGATGTTGCGCCGACTGGAGAGGCGTCACTGGATCCAGCTCTGGATTCACAATAAGAATGTTCTTGTTAGCAGCTTGGAGGATAGTGTTGGTCTCTGCCATGAGCGATACCCCAGCGTTGGCCAAAAGGGGTCGAGTATCGGAGAAGTTGCGACAGAAAGACAACGGCGTGATATCAGCGGACAGCAAAGGAGTTTTTTGTTCGAGGGACACCGATTTCACGAGTGAGATTATCTCTGACACAGTGATAGCACTAGATGGTGCATTGTCGACGCATTGCAGCGGCCAGGTTGAGAGTGTGCCAACACCTGGTGCCGATGTGTTTGTTGGGGCCGTGTAAGCAGTCTGAGTTAAGATGTTGACCAGAGCAGTTGCGTTTCTGAGCTCTAGACCTTCAAGCACACCAGCAAGAAGTTGCCATGTAGTGGGGACTCTCATGAAAGACCAAAGAAAGGTGGCAAATATATCTAGGGATATCTCCAAGCCACTGTAATTGACTGGGTTCTTGAAAAGATCTTCGAAGATATTGTCGATCCGGTCTGTGAGATTGGCAGTCACTCCCGTGGGTGCTATTGAAAAGGAACAACCTGCAGCTCCGGCGGTAGTGCAAAGACTCGCCAGATAATCTATACCAGCACGAACACTGACTTGATCATTTGGAAGCTGGCTGACATACGTTTCAGCATTGGCCTCGGCATCAAAGACTCCATCTGCCACAATGCGTCCAACGCGATGGGGAAAGGCCTGAATAAATTCGGCGAGAAAGATTGTTCCATATGAAAAGGCCCAGTAGTTGAGTGGGCTATCAGCGCCATCAATCGCATCGACTATTGCAGCCATATCTCTTGCCACATATCCTGCAGATGAGGTAAATAACGCGTCTGAGTTCTGCTCAATGCATGCTTCGGAAAGCTCTCCGACAGAGCTATCAAAAGCCGTAACAGCAGACTCAACTTCAGCATCATAACTGCTGTTGTCGAACGAATTCAGCCATAGATTTGGGCCTCCGGGGAAAGTACTTGCGAAGTTGTACTCATCGCCAGCATTGGAAAAACACTCAAGAAGAGGCGTTGATTGACCTACGCCTCTCGGATCCCACCCAATAATATCATATAGCCCTCCACTCACCACAGAGACAGCAGCACCTGCTCCTGCCGCAACGAAGTCTACTCCAGAAGCTCCAGGACCTCCAGGATTGACAAGGAGGGAACCGAGGCGTTGTGCTGATGGCACCGTGCTGTTATATCGGATGACAGCTATAGAAGCATTCTTGGACGACGAGGAACTGCCATACTCAAGAGGAACCTGCAGTGTCCCGCAATCCAGACCAGTGCCACATGAGAACCAGGTAATCTGAGAATTGCCGAAGGATATTAAGGAAAGCAATATCGTTGCAGAGCAGACGAAAGGACGAATAAGAGACATCTTGTTTCGATGAATACTTACAGAATCTGTTGATCAGTCAGATATTTGTATTTTCAACAAGAAAATATACCGGCATCACCGGAAATTCCAGTCTCTTGGGAAACACTGGATTTTTCGAAATATGGCTGGTGCGGCGATAAAGTTCTCGTCAATCAAATAGGGGCCAAACTTACTTATATTCAAAATACTGTTTGTAGGGTTTACGAGACAGTTAGGCTTGAACCTATGCTTCCATTTGTGGGAAATAAATGGCATACGAGAATTGGTGGCGTAAATCTGCATTGGCATTGCCACTTTCTCTACTGAATACGACTGATATCAGCATTGAAAAAGGGAGATTCCATCTTCTTGTGGGAAGTCGCCATTCGTTGAGGTTGCGCATTCATTCATTCATTGGCTAAGGTACGTCGCAAATGTGACATCTAGATATTCTAGTTTGCACTTTTGGGGGATGTTTATCTTTGATCCCATATCGAGAGTTTACCTTGACTGTCGATATTAATTTCTTTCTGAAGCTGTATGTCCAGCAGGATTTTCTGTGCTGTTTTGCAAGCATTGAGATTTCGCTTCCCATATCTCGGTTCCGTGCACGACCTCGAAACTTCTCGGCCCACCGGCTAGAATAATACAAGAGAAAGAGCATCGCGGTTTCGTAAGATGCCGGTTTTAGTGTTTGTTTCTAATAATATTAAACATTTCTTATACAGTAAGTTTTAAACTTTTAGCCCAAGAGGATGGTACTCTCAGAAACGATATTCGCAGCGGAAAATCCGACCAAGAAAGTATACTCTCCAGCAATTAGCTTCCAATCTTCCGACAACTCGTCCCAGATACGCAGATCTTGCAAGTTGATGATAAATTCAACCGTCATTTCTTTTCCCACAGGCAGAAGAACCTTCTCGAAGCCTTTCAAAAGCTTCGGTGGCTCGTTAGCAGCAGCAGGATATGACACGTAAAGCTGCACAACTTGCTTTCCAGACACAGGTCCTGCATTGGACAGCATCGTAGATGCCACTACCGATTGTGAGGCATTGACAGAGGTTGTATTCATGAGTTTGAGCTGGAAATCCGATAGTGTGAAGTTGGTGTAACTCAAACCATGGCCAAATGGGAAAAGGGGCGTGATAGCATGCTCATCGTACCATTTGTAACCCACGTATAATCCTTCCGAGTACTGGACCTCCAAACTATCGCTGATCTGAATAGTATCGTTTAATTGTTTTGGGAAAGTAAATGGCAGCTTACCACTTGGATTTGTATCTCCAAATAGTAATGCTTCAAGTGCAAGTCCCACCTGCTGCCCGCTGTACCAAGCTTCCATCACTGCATCTACTTCCTCAAGCCAAGGCATAAGAACTGCGGAGTTGGTGTTGAGCACAACCACAGTATTCTTCGACTTTTGTGCAAGTCGAGAGATCATAGAGTTCTGATCACCAGGAAGAGATAAACCGATGTTGTTATCTGCTCCCTCGGAGAGGCGATCAGAGGCAAATATGACGCTCAGATCAGCTTCTACAGCTATGGAGTCAGCTTCGATCTCTCGTGTTGTGTTTCCTCCAGACATCCCGAGCGTAATGCCATATGCGCCTGTGGAGAGCGACGCTGCCATAGAATAGTCAAGTCGAAGTGATGCAGCAACCTCGGCAGTCAAATTTACGATGCCTTGAACGGTATTGCCAAAATTGGCGCCAGACATATTGGCAATCAAAACTCCGTCAACGTAAAGGCAAGCGTCTCCTTGACCGGTCAAAGAGAAGTGATGCAACCCGGATGTGTTAGGCATGAACGTGCCATTGTACTGCGCCGAAAACACTTGTGGCCATGCCTGCCAAAGCTCAGCTGGATAAGTAGAAGCTGTAATGTTATCAACTTGTAAGGTCTGATTGATGGGGCCAGAAAGGTTTGTAGTGGTCCAATAGGTCGCCTCAATCCCATCAGGGAACATGCTTGAGGGAGCTTCGTCAAAAGCGCCTGTACCTGGATAGGCTTCGGCGAATAGGATACTGATGTTTTCGGCCTTGCCTCGGCGCATGAGAGCTGACAATGGTGACTGAACGACTGTTGTAGAGTCAATAACAAAACCACCATGATTTTCGGAGATCTGGATGGCATTGGTGGCGTCAGCACCAAACACAGCAATGGTCTTATATTTTGCCGCGCTGATAGGCAAAGTAGAGTCCTCATTCTTGAGCAGCACCGTGCCTTCCTCTGACAGCTGCTGAGCAAGGTCGAGATGCTCTTGAGTTCTTGCAACTGCTTCAGAATTGCCCGTCACTGGTGAATCTATAGCTCCAAATTCAAACATTGGGCGCCACAGTCTTTCCACCATCTCCTTGATTCTTTCAAATGGAACAGAGCCATTGTTGACAGCTTCCACAAGCAGGTCGCCATAGAATGCTGGGAATCCGTAAGTGGACTCAAAGGAGCCTCCTGGCATGCTTATATCAAGACCAGCATTTGCAGCGCCAACCGTGCTTCGTGTCGAGAAGTACCAGTCAGCAACTACGAAGCCAGTGAAACCCCATTCTTTTTTGAGAACATTCATCAACCATTCATTCTCGCAGGTGTATTCGCCATTCAGCTTGTTGTATGAACACATGATTGAGGCAGCATCACCTTCCTGAACAGCGGCTTTGAAAGCGGGCAGATACAATTCGTGAAGAACACGTTTTTCAACAACCGAGTCCCAAGCTTTCCACTCTGGATCGAGGCCGAAGCGGTTCGTCTCTTGGTTGTATGCGGCGAAGTGCTTTGGACAAGCAAGGGCATTTTGACTCTGAATTCCCAGTGTTTCAGCAACCGCTAGACGCGCAGTGAGGAACGGATCCTCGGAGAAGGTTTCACCAGCGCGTCCCCACAAAGGTGAACGGAGGATGTTGATGGTTGGTGAGAGAACGACGTTGCGACCCTTAGCCTTATGCTCTTGAGCAAGAGCCTGGCCATACGCATACAATGCAGAGGAATTCCACGAAGCGGCAGCAGCAACTGGTGCAGGGAACGTGGTCACGTTATTCAGGGAATTACCAACACCTGCTGGACCATCACCCATGCAGATAGCCGGAATGCCAAGAGTAGCGTTGCCGCTGATATGCCCGATGCATGCAGAGACACCAGTACCTTCATCTTCAAGCTGCGAAGAAGTTAGCGACCCACTTCATTCTATTGTAGTGCATGCTGGGATTACTTACAACAGTGTCGCCTTGAACCATTGCATACATCTGTGTCTCGTTGAGCTGCATGAGAAAGAGTTGCAGCCTTTCTTCGGTAGGTTTGCTGGGGTCGAGCCATGGCTGCGAAGTAACAACCTCTGTTGTTGATGATATTCTCACGAGGGATAATAGACTGGTCGCAAACAGACCAAAGGTGCAACGAAAGAGCACCATTCTTCAAATGCCGTTGGCCAAAAATGTCGAGTCTGAACCAAATCCAGAGAGAACCCAATTGGTGAGCTCCTGGATTATTATAAGTCTACTGAACCATAATTTTCAAAATCCATACTACTCATAGTCGTCGGTGTATATGAATTAGGGTCCGAATCGGCGATCTACATGATAGCAGTGGCCTATCTTTGCTCGGTGTCAGAATTTGTGTCTATCATTGCAAACCGTTGCTTGAGTCGCCGAGGGTTCAGCGCGGCGGATAATTAAAGTTGAGCGTGGCGGAGGCAATCTGTCGGTGTCCAACCAAAGCGTCTTAAACAACAGCTTAATAACGATCTTTCTTGAACGCAAAAACAAAACAAAAAACATTCCAAGCAAACCTGGAAATAGTTCATTATAATCAGTATGAACCGAGAAATAGTTCGAGATTAGATATTTATGATCGTAAAATAAAATGCCACGACTTCACGATTAGTACAAAATGATAATTATGGAGATTGTTCAGATAAGCTCAACTATAAACTTCGATACGTGAAGGGGCCTCGATTCTCACATCAAAACCTCCACAGAATGTTCAATATAGAGCTGTAGGCTTTAAGATGCATATAAATAAGTGATATGGTGTATGAAGGATTATTGATCTTGATATGGCATTAGAAACTAACACATAGCTATGTAATCTGTCAATTTTGATCATCTTTGCATTGAAAAGAAATTACCGTCGTGAGGCATATATATATATATATATACCCCCTATTTGACGCATTTCTCTTTTCACTTCTTGTTAGACTCTGTAATTTCTTTTACCTCCATCCTTATTATTCTTCCTGCTATCCAAGCTTGAAGGTGTTACATTTTACGGCAATAATCTGCTCTTTGTGTCTTCTTCCTCAACGATTTAGGTCGCACTCCCTGAAGGACTCCGACAAAATCAAGGTTGCATCTCCCAGTCGTTCTCAAGAGTATCAAACTGTGCGTTCCCACATTTTTGGTTACCGCCCCCTGGATTTTCTAGCAGCCAGCAGCAAGGCACAAACCTCGACGTGGTTGCTTTAAGCTACATTTTCAGGTACCGCCGAATATCGATTGTCTCTCGCCTAGATGTTAACTTCTCTCTCCAATAGCAGCAATCTTATACGCAATGTAGGTTCACTTCTCAACACAGTTTAGGACAAAGATTTTGTCAAGTCATGTTGGTTTCTATTTTTGAGAAGCCCTGTTGGAACCTTGCGTAATCTCGTAGATTTTCAGGATGATGAACCCGCCAAACAAGACAGCTGTTTTTGGGCTAACTACTGAAAATTCCGAGATCTAGTTTGGTATTCCCCACTTAGAATCCAACTAGATGGATTTCCCAATATGCTCCTAATTAGTCAGCAGGCCACAAGCATGGCTAAATATTATCGGTCACGGGTTGGCTTGTTCGGGCATTTAACTACACTTCTAGTCGTGGATGGACAAAGACGTTACAAGTGTTTCATTATGACTAAGTGAATCTTATCCATTCTTTTGCATCGCAAATCAGTTGCTAACCAAGTAACATAAAATGTATGTTCCGTACACCCGTTACGAAAGAGACGTGCAGTTCCCTCCGCACGTATTGGTGCAGTTCGCCAACACAGTAATGAGTGGTCCCGTATCAGCATCACTATGAGTGTAGCCTCCGTTGACGGTGACAATTCCTCCAAGCGTGGATCCGTACTCCCGAGCCAGATCTACGCCAGTACCGTAATTCAAGGTGAGTGGAAATATTGTGCAGGAGCTACCGGCGCACATTGGGATCTTAACGGGTTTGCCAGTTTCGATAACAGCATATGAATCTGGGTACTGGTCGCCCACGACAGCAACCAGGGATTCAAGAGTAATGTCAAAGGAGAGGGCAATTTTCGCAAGAGTGTCCCCGGATATCGTCTCGTATGTGTGGCCAACCCCGTTTGCACAGGTGTTTGTGGTAGTAGTATTGGCCAAGAAGCAGGTAGTGCTATCTGGGTTGCAGACTTGGGCTGGGATAATGAGGGTGATGCCGGTAGATATGTTGTCTGGCACCAACATTCTGTTGCTACGAGCAATATCGCAGGAACCTCTATCCAATTCCGCAGCAATGCTTTCAAGAGTGTCGTTTGTCTGAACGACGTAAGAACCGACGGTAGTATTCAAGGTGATACTGCCATTACATACTAACAAGATTGACGTTAGCCTGAGATTCAATCATGGAGATGGATGGTTAACCTACGCTCCCGTGTATGGAGTTCAGGCGCTGAGTATGGAACATGATTTGGAATCGCTGCCGCAAGTGGAATGAGAGAGGCTATAGTAGCTACCAAGTGGAAGTCAGAAAGCATGATGACTTTTTGCAAAAAAAAACAAAAACAAAAAAAAGAGACGTGAAGATAATACGAGACGAGGCAAAAGGATATAGAGACTCTAGACGTTGTAGATGCTATGCCTGGTAGAGGAGTGATCTAAGAAACTGAGGAACATACTTATATACTTATACTTTGTACAGCTTCAATTGACTTTTTGTGTCAGATTGGATTCGTTCAAGTTGGGATAAGGAGAGTCAAAGATCGATTACCAGGCTCCAAGTCCGTTTGTCTGGGCACGGTACCCTTTCCCTGTTGCTCTCCACAGTATATTTCCTACTTTAATGCAATCTTTACGCGAGTCCCATAATGCTTGTCCTCTCGCAACACTACCACGTATGCAATAATAAAAGGCTATTAAGAGATTGTCCTTTTATCTCATTCATCCAATTAGAGACCTGGAATGAAAACCGAGGATTCTTTACAGAACGCTGCATTCTGATAGAAGTTATGCAAATATAAAGCTTACTTTTCATGATATAAATGCAGCACACTTTGTATACGAGTTCAAATGACGTTCCCCGGTCGTCCAGAGACTAACTTTCCCAAAAGAAACAGCTGCCCGGATCTCACTGATCTCCCAAGTCCCGAAGCGGGCGAGTATCTATGAAGACTCCGACGCGATATCAAGAGTTAGATACAACGACGGCGCGCGGGACTTCCGATCCGATGATGCTTAAACTCTACACCTCCGGTGCTAGGCCTGACAGGCCAATGATCGCGAAGATACAAGCCTGAACGCTCGGAATAATGTTTTCTCCGAAGTTTTTCACAAATCCCCCTGATGCTGGTGACCAGGGGTTCCCCAAAGAGACAATGTACAAGTGCATGTGCAAGTACAAGTACACAGCACAGCACAGAATCCAAATCGAATGACGACGGTTGCTTACGCAGCACCATGAAAATCTAACTCGGCCCTCGACATGACCTTGTTATCACTTACTCATTACAAAGGATTTCGCCGCTATTACCGGCAGATCTGCCCTCGAAGACGTTTGGTGCAAGATTTACCCGCACTCCTTGACCTTGCCTGTGGGATTTTAAAGTGGATCTATTGTTTGGAGTAAGGGTCAGGGAGCCACGAATCATCAACCAAAGGTGACACAGATCGCCGAGTATGGATATCTACTGCTGTATCTGTCACTGTTCCTACACTCCACATCTTTCTGCAATTCCACCATCACCCATTTTACTGCCTCGGTGACTCGTACATATGTACTCCGAGAATCGTGTATGTGTTTACTTTGCAGGGGAATGTGGGCTCCTCTACCAGATTATTTATGGTAAGCTGTGAAAATACCTTCCTCTGCCTTAACGATTTTGTATATGGAAACGCATAGATACCTACATACTTTTCTTTCTCTTCGGTGCACAATCCCAGTCTTGCCCCGACTGATCTAGCTGAGGAACATGTAATATGACGAGGAGAGTACAAACTATGCATTCTGAAGGCAAAGAAAAGATAGAATTCCAGGGGAAAGGGAAAGTACACATGTTCAATTACACAATGACTCCAACCTGCGTTCCCCGCAATAATTATCATTACGTGGTCCCTGTCTATCCCCTGTGGACCATAAGTTTATAGCTAGTAAAGAAACAACCCATCCTATAGTACCTGAGTTAGTATTCCATGTCCGGTTACTTCATCACGATACTTAAGTACACATGTCTTCAAACGCTTTGGATCTTGGGTTGTTCTAGTTCGGACTTTCAGCATACTATATCCGCCTGAGACTATTCGTATACTTAAAAGTGAACTAACTTATCGTTGTAGTATTCTGCTATGAGGTCAAGAGGCTTTTAGGTCATCGTTTCAAAGGATGGCAGATCATAAAATCCCAGCCCGAATGTGATTATGGCAAAAGCATGACAGAAATAAGAAATCCTTGTTGATATAAATTCACTAAGCCATCGATGCGGACTGCGACGATTCTCAGATAATGCACGTTGGTGAAGTTAAAATAAACAAATATAAATGCTCCGGCTGGTATATGTCAAGACCAGGACACAACATATCCTGATTCATTAAGATTCGAGAGATCAATAGACAACTAGTTTACACAAGAGGCGTCATACCGTTATCGGCCCCAAGCATCGATCAAGTAGCTACATAATAGAATCTCCCTCAAAGTAACATATCCCTTGATTTAAGGTGACTTGAACGGTTTCTATTGTCCCTTGTCTCTAACAACTCTTGCCTCTTTCAATGTAGCACAAATATATACGGCCACCTAGTTAAGGCGATTGAATCTGAGAACATCGTTCAATGCAATCCTCGTTCTTGTGCAATAAATGTCAAGTAAGATGATATGTTTCGACGCCTACACTTGAAGTTGTATGAAAAACCATTGCTCGCTGTCCCAACGAATTTTCTCTTTCCCGGTATTTATGCGCCTCACAGAAACTCTTGAAAGTGCAGAGATTCGGTATTGTAAAAATGTCAGCTATTCGAGAAAATATCTCTTACGCATTATTCAACAAGTGTTATTGCCATGTATCTAGCCCCTATGTAGAGAGCACCAACGAGTGTGTATGATGGCTAAGGATCAATATCAGCATATGTAATAAATATCCTATTTGGATGCAAGCTAGGTTAAAATACTTGCATCAGCTCGTGTAGATTAATACTATATCTAGTTTTTTCAATGGCAACTATTACTAGCTTTCGTCTTCTCACACACTAATTCTCGCCTTGCTGTATCACAAGTTGAGCTTTCTTATTATAAGGTTAGATATAAGCTTACCTTTCTCGAAGATCTCTTTCTGAATAGCAAGCTAACACCTTCCCTGAACGAGGACTAGTTCAGTGAAATCTTGAAATTAGTATGGAGAAAAAGGAAAAAGATATACCCAGGATTATAAATTTGAGAAAAGACCAGAGCATGAAGAACAATGAGAAACATTAAAACAAACGAAAAGAGCCACAAGTAACAATGTAATGATAAACCGAACATACCCGTCGCACATGCTCCTGGTATACCATTGTATCGTGCCTACAAAATGAAGCTTAACAGGCAGCTCAAACTTCGCACATCCCCAGGATTTGAACGTCTTTCTAATTCTCCTCATATTATCTTGTAAAATAAGAATTAATGACAGCATCTGTGAAATAAACTCGCAAGCAAACCATGATACCACAGGCTCGCACTGGCATGCTTTGATGAGGCGCAGTTTGGGTCACAGGCAGGTAGTTAAGTTTGGTATCGCGAGTGCGGAGTTAGTCGAGACTGGAAGTGAGAATTACTGAACTAGACTAAACTATATCACAGTTTGACTGCTAATATATGTCATCTATTTGAGTCGTTTTATTGTTGATGAAGCCTGACTAAACTTTTTTTGGTGAAAGTGTTTGCCTTAATCTGCTTTGAGAGACTGTTAGGAGTTTTTAAACTCTTGCAAAGATTATTATGTTGATATCTTCACCTGAACTTTTGTTTCACTTGAGCTTCAAGTCCAGTGAGGGCTGGAACAGCTGCATAGTTGATGATACGAATTTTTTATTATATCTCATGATGGCTTTGTGAAGATGGCATCATCAGTATAGCAAGAGTGATGTAATAAGCCAATGGCTGATACAACATGTCTAGTTCTAGATCTTGAGTCAAGAGCTACAAGCGTGCGCCTCTTTTACTCAACATGCCCGTATCTATATCTCTGCCAAATCGCCATAGAGAGATGTATCGTGGTTTAGATGCAGACAATATTCCCGAATTCAACTCAGGGAGCAGATGCCACTCATTGTCCAGTTGATGGATTGTAAAGAGAGCGGCCTATCTCAGCGACGTGTGTTGCTGATAAGCGGCTCTTCACGCACATGCATGATTTTCTTATGCGTAGTATGATCGCCGTGCTCTCCTGCACGATGCCCGAGATACACCAAGAAGCACAGAAACGCCCTGCTACTTGCTACACATTTCTGGAATTCCATGTAACGTAGCTGTTAGAATGAACGTACGAGAACATGAATACCACATATGAACATGGTTCATTTATCTAGGCAACAAGGATCAGATATGCTCAGGGTAAGGTCGAGCATACCGGATCTTTTGCATGACCAGTGAGTATCTTCAACTTATCAACAAGTAGACAAGGTCCACCTTTGAATGGCGCCATATATGGAATATGAAGGGTGATAAACGATAGCCCATAATAGTGTCCTTCTCACCATTTTACTTGAGTCTTTCGCCATCACAACGCTCGTGTAATGAGCGAGAACATCAAAAGTCCTCTGGGCCCTTCGTATGATAAAAAGTGACTTGATTTGCTGCGTACTCGCTGTTTTCTTTGCACCGTTCGTACTCTGAACTTGCCGTCGACGATTCTGCCAATGTTCACGGATATCGAATTATAGGATATTGTCCGCCATCATGGCCGCCGAAATCCACAAGCACGATTCCGACCCACCTACCTATACGAACATGCGCAAAGACTTCAAGGAGAATGAGAAAGATGCTATTCAGACGAACGTGACAGATATTGAGGGAGATGCATACACAGTTGAGCAGATTGAGGCAGATAAGAACATACCAGCGTACAGAGCAGAGAAGACGGAACTCGTACCGGTCGAAGCATTCAAGTGGAACGTCGAGGGTGACCAATCACCTTGTGAGATATTCTCCTCTTCAAGATTAGTCTGATGAGCAATCGATCGAGATATTGCGTGCCGAGGGGTTGATGTGGCTAATGCGTCTGATTTAGTTCCCGAGGTCGCGGCATGTGTGGCCAATACCGACGATCCGAGCATCGCGTGCAATAGTGAGTGTCAATCGAACGAGACAATACCATCTCACTCAAAATATTGATACTAGTGATACTTTACTTTACTAACAACTTCTCAGCACTGCGAGCTTGGACTCTCACAACAGTTTTCGTCATACTTTTCTCCGGCCTCAATCAATTTTTTGGTCTGCGCTATGTGTGTATTTCCCCTTTATTTAGTCGGATATTCGAATTATAATTCCCTATTTCGGGCTCTTTTTATCACCTGGCTTCATAAGACTGACCGGTTTTAGCCATCTCTCAGTATCGGCTATGTCGTGGCCCAACTCCTCGTCTTTCCTATCGGTCGACTATGGGAAAAGCTTCCTCGCTGGCGGCTCCCACTTGGCAAGTTCTCATTCGACGTCAATCCAGGCCCGTTCACTATCAAAGAGCATGCGTTGATTGTTATTGTCAGTTTCAACCCGTTTCCCCCTTCTCCCTCTCTCTTAACCTCCATCTCGCCGTTTCTAACCTTCATAGTGTGTCAATATCAGCTCTAGCGTTGCCTATGCCTCGGGAGCACTCGTAGCCATTACAAGCCCTGTATATTGGGATCGGGACTATGGTGCAGGCTTCTCGTTCCTGTTTCTCTTGACCACCCAGATGCTCGGGTATGTCTCTTCTGATCTCCAGAAAAATTGTTGTTCAGGATCATGAAATTCCCCACTCAGAAGCGCATTGGTCTTCTTATTCTCTTCACTCCTCCGGTTGTATTTACACTTGTTACTAATATATTAATCAGATTTGGTCTTGCCGGTCTTTCTCGCAGATGGCTCGTTTACCCAGCTGCTCTTATTTGGCCGTCATCGCTTTCGTCCACTGTTCTCTTTCGCGCGCTTCATGAGCCTCAGCTCAAGTCCTCGGCGAACGGCTGGACCCTCACTCGATACCGCTTCTTTGTATATTTTACTATATTTGCTTTTGTTATCTTTTTCTTTCCAGATTATATCTGGACAAGTCTGAGCACCTTTGCTTTCATCACATGGATCATGCCGCACAACCAGAAGGTCAACACAATATTCGGGGTGAGTCGCACTTATCCCAGATGCTTGGCACGGAATTGAGCACAAGCTGATATGAGAGCACGAACAGATGAACTCTGGTCTAGGACTACTACCTATAAGCTTCGATTGGACACAAGTTAACTACGCCGGTACGCCACTCACTACACCTTTCTACGTCACATGCAACGCCTTCGCCGTCATTGTAATTTTCTATCTCTTTCTGTCGCCGATTTTATACTATTCGAATTTTTGGAACAGTTCTTAGTGAGTGGCACCTTTGTTTCTCCAGATTTTTAGACTTTCAGAAGTCTACATGCGTTGTCGTTTGATCATATTACTGATCACAGGGATAGCCTACCTCTCCTATCCTCGAGCACCTTTGACAACACCGGGTCATCATACAATATTTCACGCGTCGTTGACTCGAACCTCAACTTTGTTTTGAGTCAATATGAAGCCTATTCTCCAATGTATATTTCTATGTCCTATGTCCTTTCATACGCCCTGTCTTTCGCCGCTGTGACCGCCGTCATCGTCCATACATACCTCTACAATGGCGCTGAGATATGGGCTAAGTTCAGGAACGCCCGCCATGGTGGAGAAGACATACACAAGCGCTTGATGGTTTCATATAAAGAAGTCCCCGATTGGTGGTATGGCATATTAACAGTGGTGGTACTAGGTCTTGGTATCTTCTCGGTGAGATACTGGGACTCTGGCCTACCGGTCTGGGGATTTATTGTGGTATGCTTTGGTATGGGTGTGCTGTTGATTATCCCCGAGGGGATCTTAGAGGGGACGACAAACCAAAGAGTGTCAGTACTCTCACAAGTCCTTAACCATGCAGCTGTTCATCTACTGACAATTGCAACTATTGTAGCTTTTTGAACATTATTACAGAGCTCATCGCTGGATATGCATGGCCTGGCAAGCCAATTGCAAATATGATGGTCAAGTGCTATGGATACAACTCTGTAAAACATGGCATGGACTTTGCACAGGATCTGAAGCTGGGTCAGTATATGGTAGGTCGAGCTAAAGTCCCTATTTTTCTAGCTGTTCGCTGACTACCTCTCTTACAGAAAGTTCCTCCACAAGTCCTGTTCTTTGGTCAGATCTACTCGTCAATCCTTGCAAGTGCGACTCAAACTGGAGGTTAGTTCATTTTTCAGTGTAGAAACAAAAAGCTCATACGTATCACGCAGTGCTCCGATGGATGATGAGTAACATTACCGATTTATGTAAATCAACTAATACTCAGCGTTTCACATGCAATGGCGCCAAGGTGGTATACAACGCCTCACTTATCTGGGGATCGATAGGCCCTCAAAGAATGTTCCAGTCCGGACAAGTTTATAGTGGTATCATGTACTTTTTTATAATCGGGGTATGTGCTATTATTACAAATCTGAACTGTATCAGTGTTGCTAATTGTAATTCCCTAGCCGGTGGTGACCGCTCTTGTCTACCTGCTATATCAAAGATATCCAAATAGCTGGATACGGTATATCAATGTTCCAATCTTCTTCAATGCTGCAGGCAATATTCCTCCCGCCAACACAAGTAAATTATTTCCTCATCTTTTTTTACTCTTGAACAAAACTAATATTCCAAAGCTCAATATTCGCTTTGGTTCATCTTTGGCTTCGTGTTTAATCACCTCATCCGCAAACGCGCTTTTGATTGGTGGCAACGCTATAACTGTGAGCCCCTCCATACACTTGCTCCTACACAGAGCTAACTCATCTACTCACGCAGATCTCCTTCAGGCTGCCATGGATACCGGAACTGCACTTGCGACTATCATCATCTTCTTTTGCCTGAGTTATAACAGTATTACCTTCAATTGGTGGGGAAATACCGTCGGCTCCAATACTGACGATAGCAATTCCGTGCCCTATTTTACTGTCCCAAGTGGTGGTTACTTTGGGAAAGGACCAGGAGAGTTCTGACGAGAGTAACTTCGTTCATAATGCGATTGATGACAGTTATAATCCCTGGTCGGTGCTGATGTCTTATCATGGGAATCTTAATGTTTGTGAAGAAATATAAATGTAACCAAGAAAACTATATGGGTAGTCTTAGGTATGACGAACATGAACAAACAGCTGGCATCTCACTAGCAGTGATCTATACCCTTCTTCGAAATCACCTTAAAACGATAGTCTCAGTCTTCAAGCTTAACGTTGTCCAAAAATCCTGCGGCCATCCTCTGCCCCGTAAAATTTCTCCTGTTCTGAGAGAATCAACTCTTCTCTATCGACCTCCATACAAAGAGCATATCATAGTTCCGCACGCATCGCCCCTGATATAATTACCACCTAGAAGGAGGAGCTCACATCCCAACGCTGCGAAGCCTACTTTACGGTTGTCTAGTACAATCGCCCATAACTGTTGTATATTACGGTGGAAAGAAACCACTGCACACGTCTTAACCCACAGTTGTAGAAGCCTGTCCTCCGGATCCCTAGATCCTGTACTGCTTCCACAACTGGAGACCTCAGCTAAGGGGATTGTCGTCGTTGCGCATCGATCAAAGGTCGCAGACTCAACCACCAGCCACGACAGGGCGTCTGATCTTTGAAATATACGTATATATTTCTGGGCTTGAAGGTCACGCCTGCTTTTTACATTGATGTATCATTTTTCACCTTTGTTTTTTCTTGGTAAGGTACACAGACAATGCGATGAAGGGTACAGAGTACAGTATTAGATATCTCTGAGACTCTTTGGACAACGGGATCATAGCGTGAGGTCGCGGACCCGAAGACGAGGAATGGAGACGAGATCTAAATCACCGATAGATGAGAGCAATTGATATTTTTGATGCTGTGCATTTGTCTGTGACATTTATGTATATTGTGCTGATGTAGGCGCGCAGAATACAAACCAAAGGACATCCAACCAAGAGAGACCAGCACTGACAAAGAATAAATGGGAGAAGAATGAGAGTGGAGAGACTAAGAAGGGCTCACGAGAATTGCTTTGACTTCACATAACAAGTCTTCGAACTGCCTTACCTTCCGCTGTCTATCGGCTGCTATCTTGTCTTATCCTATCCTAACATGTTATATCATCTTATGAACAAGGACGGTAGGGGCGTGTCATCGGCAAAGTACATTACTCGGAGTGGACTGCACTTCGCACCGCACGAGCCCGAGAATTTACCTTATATGCCTTAAAATACTCGTAAACGCCTGCCTTCTTTATATAGGCTATTCTAATACCTTATCAATTGTTTCAATTTGTCCTTCAACACCGAGCACTCGATATAAGGGAGATACGAAGTTTCGTAGGGTCGGCAACAGGAAAGGATTTATTAGATTTGAACATTCTCTTCTTCGCTCACAGTTCGAAAAATATATTCCAGCTTTCCAATCTGACAATCACCTTGAAACTCACTCAATCATGGCGAACCGCCCAGCACCCTTGGACCCTCATGTCTATAATATTGCAGATTTGAAAGAGCAGGGCAGTAAGAGACTGCCAAAAATGTATAGAGGTGGGTTTTGTTCCTCGATCCTGCTCCATGTATCCTTTGATTAATTGCGGATCGATACAGATTACTACAATGAGGGAGCAATGGACCTTTTAACGTGAGTTTGTACCGCTTGTTCTTATCCATACACAAGCTTGAACCGTGGCGGTACCAATAGATTTGTATAGATTGCATGACAACGAAGCTGCCTACGACCGTTACAAGATCCGCCCAAGAGTTCTGGTAGATGTTTCCAACATCGATACCTCGTCCGAGATTTTTGGTCAGAAGGTCGCTTTTCCTGTAGGATTCAGTCCATCGGCAATGCACAAGCTTGCCCATCCCGAGGGAGAGATAGCTACCTCCAGAGCAGCTGCAAAAGCTGGCATTTGCATGGCTTTATCATCGTATTCAACTACGTCCCTAGAGGATGTGGCTGATCAGGGACTCGGAAACCCATATTGTATCCAGATGTGTGTTCTGAAGAACCGCGATTTAACACTTCAACTTCTCAAGCGTGCTGAAAGTAAGTCTTTGCAATTCCTGCCTTGGGATTTCCAGAATACTGATCCGTCACAGAGGCTGGCTATAAGGCTCTCTTTCTCTCAGTGGATGTTCCCGTGCTTGGTATGCGACTGAATGAGCATCGTAACAAATTTGTTCTGCCGAAAGATATGATGTGGCCTAATATTCTAGCATCGATGAAGTCGGAAGCAAACGACACAGACTATGGTACGTCACGCTCGACATTTGTCTGGAACAGAAGGCTCACCAGACTATAGATGCAAGTTTGGACTGGCAGAGCACCATCCCCTGGCTCAGAGCTAACACAACTCTTCAAATCTGGCTCAAAGGAGGTGCGTAATAGACAGCTTCTTGCCAGCAACCAAAGCTAACTTGTCCTCCAGTCAGCGCTCCTGAAGACGTTGAGATCGCTATCAAATGGGGCTGTGATGGTGTTATAATCTCCAACCATGGTGGTCGTCAACTGGATGGAATGCCTGCAACACTCGATGCATTGAGAGATTGTGCACCAGTTGCTGCTGGAAAAATTCAGATTGCCGTAGATGGAGGTATTCGTCGTGGTTCTGACATTTTCAAAGCTCTTGCCTTGGGAGCTCAGCATGTTTTCATTGGACGTATTCCAATATGGGGATTGGCTGTAAGTTGATCTTTGATTTAACATTTTCGTGTGGTATGCTGACTCTTTTTAGTATAATGGAGAGGAAGGAGTCTCTCTAGGTGTAAAAATATTGATGAACGAGCTCAAGATAACGATGGGACTTGCTGGGTAAGCAATTTCTGAAGATGTCATTTGATTCCTATCAAAATTCACATCACTCTCCTGAGAACTTTCAACTAACTTGATTCTGAATAGATGCCGGACAATTAAAGAGATCACAAAGAACCACCTCACAGTTTTGACCGTAGATGGGCGCCTTTCCAAGCTATAGTTTATAAAATTCTAGTTCAAATATAGTACAAGCTTAGTATTGAGCCTTTTCCATCTCTCAGTTTCTCGTAGGACTTCAATGGCTATTATGCATGATTTTCAAAACTCTCACAGATATGTGTCCTCGCCAGCCAATATCAAAATCCATCAGTATAATTATAGCATCTGCAAAATGAAATGGTAGCATCTAACGCCTGCAACATTGCCATTGTTCAAGCTACTAAGGCTCATTTGTAATAAAAACTATACATCAAATTTCTCTAGATAGCCACAAGAAATACGACTTCGATTCGGATTTTATCTTTCAATGTGGGTTGGGTAGTCTTGCGTTCTTGATAGTTATTAGCACATTTGAAGATGAAGACACGAAAGGTCCAAGTACGCCACTCTCAAAGCCGCTGATTGTCACCAATCGGGAGATGAACATTCTGCCGCAAAAATTGGCTTCACCCCATAAAGATGATCATCATGGGGTCCGAGTTCGCCGGCAGCGCCCCCGCGGATCTCTCGCAGCAATCGGGGGTCTTGTTGCAGCAAAGAAAACATGTTCGCGGACACCTGCCCATTGAGGTTCCAACGAAATGATGTGCCTATCCTAATCGGTTGTCGACGATACATCGTACTCACAATCAGCAAATCCATGGGGCATCAATATGGCCGTTTTTGGTGAGACTGGAAAGTTGATATTGGAAATCCAGTGGTGACCAATGTGTTGATGTTGAGATGCTGGGGAGCGCGCAGGCTTAAAAGCAAGAAGGTCCTCATGCTGCGTACCTTGGTTATCTTCTGGAATAGAAAACATATTCATATCATACATATACTCTCTGAGAATATCTCTTGAAAACCTTCTCTTCGTTCAAAATCACCACTTAGCCTTTCATCGTTCTCTGAAGTTTCAGTTCTCCATTCTCGAATTTCAATCCTCAATCCTCAAGTCATCACGAAAAGCTCACCATCAACATGGCATTTCCAGAGCTGAAGGGCATCCTTGTCGCCCTTTACACCCCTTTCACGCCAGGGGGGGAGGCCATTGATGCCGCCGCCCTGGATGCGCACATCAACCGACTGATCGAAGTCGGAGTGCACGGTCTGGTCCCTGGAGGAACGACGGGCGAATTCCCCGCCATGACCTTGGACGAGCGCAAGACGCTGGTCGAGCTGTGTGTCAAGTCCGCAAAGGGCCGCGTCCCCGTCGTGGCCGGCATTGGTGCCCTCTCCACCAAGGATGGCAGGGAGCTGGCGGCGCACGCTGCAAAGGCTGGCGCTTCGGCACTCATGGTCGTGCCGCCATTCTACGATGCCGTATCTCTTGCGCAGCTCGAGGAGTACCTTGGGGAACTCCACGAGGCTTCGGGCCTCTCGATCATGTTCTATAATATCCCATCTGCATCCGGCATCACTTTGAGCCCGCTGGAGCTGGCCGGTCTCTCTAAGGTCGGCGTGAAGTACATGAAGGATACTTCTGGCAATGCTCCTGCTTTGACCGAATTGCTCTTCGAGCACCACGGGAGCATCACTGCCTTCAACGGCTGGGACACTCTCACTTTCTATGGAATTGCTGCTGGCGCCAAAGGGTCCGTCTGGGGAGCGACTAATATCATTCCAGAATTGTCTATGCAACTCTGGGATGCTCTAGCTGTGAAGGGTGATCTTGCTCTTGGTCGTGAACTTTGGTCCAAGATCTTCCCCGTCTGCAAGTTCCTTGAGGCATACAACTACCCCTCGGCGATCAAGACCGCTATGGAGTTGCTTGGCTATTCGACCGGAGGTCTGCGAAAGCCCTTCGCCCTCCTCGAAGGAAAGCCTCGGGAGGAGCTTGCTCAAATTCTCAAGGATGCTGGATTGAAGGTTGTTGCATAGGTTCGTTGGTCTACTGTTTGGAATTGGTGTTGTCATTTTGAGCGTGCGTACATGAGTATAAAATTCTCATCACGAACCCGCATGTATAGAGATCAAAAAAGGCCGCTGGGAAGAGAAAGGAAATGAAACAAATTAACGATATCATGAAATTTGAATTGTTTGGTCATGTGAACACTGTATTTAATCACGCTACCAGTATTTGTCCTCTCAGTTGAATGGCCTCGCAAAGCGTTATCCTAGTGAAATCCCAAATCTTCGTGATGATAAGGATTGTGGTATTCCCATCGCTTGGGACATTCCAGCACTCGACTACTACTCTGTGGGAGTGGTGGACACACGGTTGGCCTGGGATCTGATTAGGTAGTTATGCTTGTCTTCCATCTTTCTACGGCGGAGAATGATGGACACTTGATATTGACACTTGGTATTCTCAGCTTCTGAGCTACTGAAAGTTGAGAGTTTTGGTAGATGTTTTGTTTTTTGTTTGACGCTATCGCAGATTTTCAACCTAGCATCTCGATTTGAGGGGATTGACGAGAAGAATGGCAAGTTACAGATTGACAGAGGATGATTACCATATCTAATTTGTAAGTTGCTGCCGCGGTAGGATGCATCACCACCTATTATCTCAACACTCAAAAGAATGACAGAACTCAACTTACTACCTACGTAGTACTTGTACAGTGCATGGCCGAGGGCTGAAGGCTTCATGAATGAAATTATTCCGCCTCAGTTTCCCCACATTGTTCCTGTCGCGTGGGCCTTCCACATTCGATCGAGGGCGTGATCGGGTTTCTGCAACAGTAATCCAATCTATCGTGTTTGTCATTGGCAAGAGATCGTCACCCGGCAATCTTCAAGTCTTATCTTGTGGCAGGTCGTGGCGCCTGATAAATTCCAACACAATCATTTATCACTTTTGGAGTAGAGTAGAGTGGGCTGGCGTAATAATGAAAGTGGTGGATTCTGCCGATGCCGGCGGGAAATGAAGCTATTGTCGCAATTCAGATGGCTCAAATAACTTTTAGGACTCTCAGAGAAGTCCAGATTCTGCGTTGCGAGAACAAGTCAACTTCGATCAACCGAATTCATATCATATCTAAGGTCCATCCCTTCATTTCGATTATACAGACGTGCCTTTGATCTCCAACATCGCAAAACGATTACCACCTATCCAGAACCATTGTATTTCCAGCAAATACCCCATCTTACCGAAAACTGTGCTCAGCCAGAAAGCCATTTTTACGATGTCGGATCTGTTCGTGGAGCTCACTGCACCAAATGGTCGCAAATACACTCAACCTCGTGGCCTCTTCATCAACAACGAATTTGTGCCCTCCCAGTCTGGAAAGACCATAACTTCCATTGATCCAAGGTAAGCAAGTCATTGGATTTTTCTTGTTTTTGATTTTCAGCTTTCTGATAATTTCTAGTGATGAGTCTGAGATTGCGTCGGTCTATGCAGCTGGCCCAGAAGATGTGGACATTGCCGTAAAGGCAGCTCGGAAAGCGTTGAAGGACCCATCATGGCGCCTTCTGCCAGCTACCGACCGAGGGAATATGATGATTAAGCTTTCGGACTTGATTGAAGAGAACAAGGAACTCTTTGCTACAATCGACGCATGGGATAATGGTACGTATTTGAATTATCCATGCCCGGCCCAATTTCTGAACAACAGCACGGCTTCCTTCATGGGTAGCGATATTAATACATTTTACAGGAAAGCCATATTCTGCTTGCATGACCGATGATCTCCCAGAAGCCATCAACACTATCAGATATTACGGCGGCTACGCTGACAAGACGTACGGTCAAACCATCAACACCAGTCCAGCGAAATTTGCCTACACTCTTCGACAGCCAATTGGTGTTGTCGCGCAAATAATTCCATGGAACTACCCACTTTCGATGGCAGCATGGAAATTGGGTCCTGCTCTGGCTTGCGGGAACACGGTGATTATCAAAGCCGCAGAACAAACGCCATTGAGCATTTTGGTCCTGGGTACTCTTATCAAGAAAGCTGGGTTCCCTCCTGGCGTCGTCAACATCATCAATGGTGAAGGTGCTGTGGCTGGAAAGGCTATGGCCAGTCATCTTGATGTTGACAAGATCGCTTTTACGGGGTCTACCACCACTGCACGTGAGATCATGAAGTCGGCGGCCGTGAACCTCAAGAACATCACTTTGGAGACCGGAGGAAAATCTCCTCTTCTGGTCTTTGACGATGCCGATCTCGAGCAAGCAGCCAAATGGGCTCACTACGGTATTATGTCGAACCAGGGACAGATCTGCACTGCAACCTCTCGAGTCATAGTTCAAGAATCCGTTTTTGACAAATTCTTGGAGATGTTTTTGGCCGCCGTCAAATCAACAAGCAAAGTTGGTCACCCATTCGCCGACGACACTTTCCAGGGTCCTCAAGTTACCAAGGCTCAGTACGATCGCATCCTCTCATATATCGAGGCTGGAAAATCCGAGGGAGCAACCCTTGTTTCCGGGGGCATCCCAAACAAGAATGCAAATGGCAAGGGTTTCTTCATTGAGCCAACCGTTTTTACCAATGTCAAGGACACCATGAGCATCTACCGCGAAGAGGTATTTGGTCCGTTCGTGGTCATCAGCACCTTCAAGACCGAGGAAGAAGCTGTCGAGAAGGCGAATGATAGCATCTACGGTCTTGGCTCTGCTGTCTTTACCAAGGACTTGGAGAGAGCTCATCGTGTGGCGCAAGATATTGAGGCTGGTATGGTTTGGATTAACAGCAGTCAAGATTGCGACTGCAGAATTCCTTTTGGTGGCGTGAAGCAGAGTGGTATCGGTCGTGAACTTGGTGAGGCTGGCCTGGAAGCATATTCGCAGATCAAAGCTGTGCACGTCAATATGGGAACAAAGCTTTGAAGTACTGTAACTTAAATGAGATTAGATAGGACTAAATCTGTCGTCAAGATAATGTCAGGATGTTGTCACACTTATTGTCAGATTTTATGGATGTGGAAATACCAACCATTGTGACCCACGCGATTTTATATTACGATTGACTAGGTGGGTGTATAACCAACTGCGAGATGTGGAGAAGATACAACGATAAACATGGTAGAGAATCACCTGCTCCCATACATGGAGAGCGACAGGTGCTTCAAGTTCAATCGTAGACAAGTTTATTAAAACCCCGTTTTTCGCATGAGCCACCCGATGCTGAGGGGTATCAAACTCTAGGCTATTTGTTCTCGTGCAACTAGCTCCCTCCCCCACATCAAATTTTAATGATTACCGGTTTGTACATATGATGACGTTGGCATAAAAATATTCATTTATAGATTTGCGTCTTCTGGCAGTAATATATTATAAAAAACTCGGAAGGTATGTGCCGGGGAAATTCCCGTACATTCAACGCTGAAACATGAAGAGATAATAATCTATACAAAATCGCTTTAAAAGCGGACATATGTCAGAGCTCGTTGGCCCTTAGACATAGCAGCATATCTCTCCAGAATCTCAATTTCCTCTGGGTTGTCTTGCAGGCGCCCAGTTTGTAGATCGATTTGATGCAACGAAAGCATTTTTGGCCTGTAAATGAGCTTGTAACCACCCCAGAGGACAAGGAATACAACACCGCCGAGGAAGTTGGCGAAAAATGTCTTCACGGAGGATTTCGAACCAATGGGAGAAACGGACACGATGAATTGGCAGATAACCTGTGATGAAAAATGTTAGCTTTTGTGCTTCAGGTGTCACGAGTGGTTGGCTGGATGGTTGTCATGCTACTTACCATAAAAACAATGAGAATGAAGCCCAGGACTGAAAAGTATGGCCAGCCCATGGCTCTGAAGGCGAAACGGCGCTGCAGAGTGTCGTCGCCCTGGGCCTTGAGGGCCGCATGGAAACGCCAGTTGCAAGCGATAATGACCAGCCACGCAATGAAGAATGCAAGTCCAGAGATAGACGAGAACCAGCTGAAAACGATTGCTCCTGTACTGCTGCAATTGATATACGCAAGAATAATACCGACAGATCCAGAGAAAGCCAGTGCCATGTATGGCCGTCCATGTTCATCGGTCTTCTCGAAGCCTTTCCATGCATAGCCCTCCTCAGCTAAACTCTTCAAGACCCGGGAGGACGTATAGATCGAAGTGCTACCGACGGAAATAACGCAGACCATAATGATAGCATTCAAGAGGTCTGGAAGCACCTTGATACCAGCACTGCGGACAGCAATAACAAAGGGAGAGCTGTTGGCGTTTGAACCTCCAAGAAGGCCGGAATCATCATAGCGAACGACGAAGGTGAGGAAAAGCATGGAGATGACGTAGAACAAGAAGATGCGCCACATGAGGGTTCGAATGGCTCGGGGAAGGTTGTGACGAGGATTCTCCGCTTCACCTGCAACAACACCAATCATCTCTGTGCCACCAGCGGCGAAAGCTGCTGTAACGAAAACTGCGGCGAGTCCTTTGAATCCGTTGGCGAGACCGTTTTCGAGACCAGGGAGATGCCAATACTCAGCTCCGTGCCTTTGACCAGTTGGTCCAACACCTAGGAACTGTCAGTCTACTGCCTTTCAAGTGTTTCTGCTATCAATTCAAACATACCGCCCATGATAGCCCACACAATGATGATGAATCCGACAACTGTGATAACCTTCAAGATACTAACAATAACCTCAACCTCCCCAAAGACACGCACAGGGGCGAAGTGAATGGCAAGATTCAAGAGGATGAAGATGGAGATCCATAGAGGGGTGTATTTTTGGTCATCGTTCCAGTAGTTCACAAGAACCTATATGTTCTTGTCAGGCACTTTCCCACAGGAAGGACTTGAATTTAAGACTTACAACAAATGCTGAAGACTCGGCCCCAAAGACGGACACCCAGCAAAGCCAATACTGCCAACCAACGGCAAATCCAAGAGAGCGATCGAAGAAGCGAGTAGCATATCGAGTGAAGCTACCAGCGACCGGAAAGACAACAGACATCTCACCCAAGCATTGCATCATGATAGTCAGCGCAATAGCGATGATGAAAAATCCCAAGACAAGAGATATTGGACCACCAGTATGCAATGCCTTTCCAGATCCAACAAAAAGACCAGTCCCAATATTTGAACCAATGGCAATCATCTACACAGGATGTCAGTCACTTGCTTGCAATCATTCGAAAATAGAGCAGATGAAAATTCGACATACCTGAATATGACGAGCTTTGAGCTTGCGATGCAGGTCTTGACTGCTGCCCATAGTCGCACTCTCGATTCTAGAAAGGTCACCGGATTCGTTCATCGACGAGACCTTTGCGGTCTCGCCGCCACCCTTGATGGAAGATGCATCGGTAGCCATGACGGACAATGGCAGCGTCTGTTCTTGTCAAAGGGACGATATGTTTTGGTGAGGAGTAATCGGATTGTCGGATTGAGGGAGGAAGGTCAAGTAAAGTGTTGAGATATGCTGGATCCCTGAAATGCATGCATGTTCATATCAAGTATATATAGATGCATAACTCCACAGTCACTTGGAATATCTGGACGCAGCAGCTGTTGTCTATCGTGAGCTGGAGAGAGAAAGCGAGGTCGAGATCTAAAGGCTGCAGATACTTTGATCGAAGCTACTTCTCAGAGATACGTAGATAGCTTATGAAAGGCCTGTGAGTACTGAATTAAAAGATGTTGATAACGGACACAAAGAGATAAGCAGCAAGTCTGATGGGCCTCGACGCATAGATCAAAACCTGGGCCAGGATTAGTGGTGGAGATCAAATCCTAGTGTGTCTGTCATGACACTCGGATGTGCGGTAGAACCGAACTTTGATAAGAAGGCACAAGCGACGGGCCGCGAGCGATACGGGATTGTCCAAAAAGGAATGCCATACCGACCAAATTCTGGCGCAGAATAACACGGCGTGATGCTCCTTTATGTGTGTACATATTTGACATCAAATAGCTTGATTGGTATCTGATTCAAGATTGGCAATTCTTATCCCCAGCTTGTCTTGTCTTTTGCCCTGCCAAGAAGACCAGAGAAAATAGAAGGAAAAGGGTCTCCCTCTGATAACTTCCCCTTCGAAAAGACCAACCGGCCACTCCGATTTCCTCTCGACTTTCACCTTGATACATTCCTGCCAATTTTAAAAATGATTAAAATCTTCTTGTGAGCCACCATCAGTTTTTTACTATTATTTTCTTGTTGCTCACTACGAGAAGGACAGGTGCCACGGGTTATATCGGCGGCGAAGTCCTCCACACCCTCGTAAAGGCACATCCTGAATATCATATCACTTGCTTAGTAAGGTCATCTGAGAAAGCAAATGTCATTGAGAAAGCTCTCCCAGGTATTCACTCTGTGATTGGTGATTTGTCGGATGAAGATCTGCTCAAGACCGAGGTGTCCAAAGCAGATATTGTACTTCGTATGCAATGACCCCACATTCTGATAAAGACTCTCGAATAATAAAGTTAACATCGTATTTATAGATGCTGCAAGCTCCGGACATCTACAAAGTGCACAAAGCATAGTGAGCAACATTGGTTCTGGTACGTTACTTGTTACTATCATTCAATTCTGGGACATCATTAACAGAGGAACAGGCTATCTGATCCATAATGGGGGCACCAGTGTTCTTTGCTTCGAGGATATTGCCAACTCAACTTACGGTGATGCTTCTAACACCGTTTATAACGACCTTCAAGGCATCGAAGTGGTGACTTCTTTGCCAGACAACGCACCTCATCGCAATGTTGACAAAGTAATCCTCGACTCCACCAAATCAGGGGAGGCCAACTTCAGGACCGCAATCGTTTGTCCAGCTACTATCTATGGTGAGGGATCCGGGCCGGGCAACAAGCGCAGCATCCAAGTACCTGAACTTGCAAGAATAACTGTAAGAGATGGCCAAGCCTTCCAAGTGGGCAAGGGTCAGACGCGCTGGGGAAACATCCATATCAATGACCTTGGACAGATGTATTTGAAGTTGGTTGAAGCTGCCGCAGCAGGATCCAAGGATACCGAGTTGTGGAATGACAAGGGCTACTACTTTGCAGCCAGCAGCGAACATGTGAGTGCCAACCAGGCTTCTATGTCAATGACTGCCATCCTACTGCCATGTTATGAATACTGACAATCAAATCAGGTTTGGGGAGATATCTCTAAGCAGATCGCGGATGAAGCAGTTTCTCAGAAGTTGATCAAATCCGCTGATATACGTTCTCTCACGGCTGCAGAGGCAACGAGATTATCTCCTGCAGGCGGTGTACTATGGGGTGCAAACTCTCGTTGCAAGGCTGACAGAGCTCAGGAGAAGTTGTCTTGGTCACCAACTGGGCCTAGCCTTGAATCAATGGTTAGGGGCATCGTAGCTAGTGAAGGAAGCAAATCTATCGTACAATAGCAAATATAAATTAGATCATAAGAGAAGTAAAAGTAAGTATGGGCTCTTTCAGTCATAGTCGCCAAACATGGTTTGATGTGAATATGCATATATTTATAAAATAATACTTAGACTGCTTGATATCAAGTACTGTGTGGAAGCTCTTTGCAAGTTTTACTGCAGTCTTCATCGTAGTTAAAGGCATATACTTGTGTTAGTCCACCAAATTCAGTCCACTTCTCTCCCTCTTATCGTAACCTTTGGCTGTCTTGATTTTAAGCCTGTAAGATAACCTATCAGATAGAGCTCGTTGTTATCCTTGCTTGTCGTCAGAAACTCTCCAAGTACCACCAACGAGTGATTTTAACAACAAACATTGGGTGTTTGGTGGATTAAAAATCCTGCGAGAATCCCTATAGGGGTGGCACCTGCGTTCAGCATTCTTTATGCCGTAAGGCTCACGGGACATCCACTTCTAGATTGTCAACGTGCTCGGCGTAGTAAGTCCTGAACATATAATCGGATGTGGTCTTTTTGTAACGGACGCGAGTATCTTTCTTATAATGGTGCGTTGGGAATCGTTCTCTCTGATTCGAGGGTCAAGTCAAGATCAAAGATATTTGATTGGTTTGGACAAAATCTCGCCAGTCAACATCCGCCTTTCCTTGTGTTCTCTCTCTCCGAATATGCTCTGCAGCATCAGCTGCACGATCAAAGCTTCGAATTCCAGAACGTTCTCCTGAGTTTCTGAGCCATGAAATGATCTTTCTAAAAAGATCTTCATCTAACGCTTCGGTGGCTGCAATAAATCCAGGCCATACGATACTGCTTGATTCAACGCCATAGGTCTTTTTACCGGCATCGCACATACATAAGTGCTCAATGGTCTTCTGAACAAAACTTTGGAGCATAAATGAGTTCACGTTCATGACCTGGCGATAAAAATAAATAATCAGGGCAGAGTGTATGGCGTTCGCCAAGCTCACAACGATAACCTCGTTGACCGAGGGCGCAAGGGAAACTGATTTTCGATGAAGCAATGCAGACAGTTCACCGACTGGTTCGTCGCTCGTTCCACGCTGAGGTCTGCTATGTGGAGTCCAGGCACATAGCATCTCCTCGACAATCTTACATCTCCTTTCCAGGTCTTCACTAATCGTCGGTTCTCGGTTGCTGCTCGACTTCATTTGCCGGATTTCATGTGATAAATACGATGTGTGCGACATCAGGATAAGCAACGACTCCGGGATGCCATAGATCTGATTAAATGGTGAAGTTTGACCAGTATCAAAAGCTTCCACAAGACAATCCAGACTAGTGTTGTTGCTGTCTATACCGTTGACCTCACTAGCTTCGATAGCCAGTGATGGGTACCGCATATGAGTGGTTTGAGTAGCTCGTGGATGACTACTTTCTCGCGGTTCTGGGGCTCGATGAATAAAAACAGTTTCTTCTATAACACGCAAGAATAGAAACATTGCGTGCAGTAGTCGGACCTTTCGTGAATGGTTCGGCTTTGCTAGGCCTCGGTAGCGAATTAGTCTTTCCGCATCTAGCAGGTACGACCGTGCATCTCTCATTTGCCCACTGGTGACCTGATAGTATGTCAGTACTTCTCTCTCTTTTGGTTGAAGGACACTGTACTCACACAAACAGTGACCATGGTCAGTAACGCTATCAACATATCCTTGTATTTAGCCTTCTCAGGCCCTTTCGTTTCGGACCGCAGGCTCTGCTGTAGTTCCTGTTTTGCCTTTTCGTTGTAGGAGAGTCCTGCACTCCACCAAACACCTGGAGTTTCCATGGATGGATCGGTGCGGTCCAGATGAAACGCGCTCGTCGCTAACAACGCATAGAGTAGTGACATCTTGGCATGGCTTGTGTTCTTCCAGAGTGCAAGCTCACCCAGAGTTTGTGTAGCATAAGGAAGATGCAAGATATGCCAAGGTGACTTGAAATTCTGGATAGGAGATAGGGCGTCAACGACACCTTTGCCATAATGCTCAAGCAAGAAGGTAGCATTTTGTGGCAACAAGAATGAGAAGTCGCTAGGCGGTGAAAGAAGTGGTGGAATCCCGGCTGTGCTCTCAGCTCCGGGCATGATGAAGTGTTGTGTATCAGTCCCTAGATCTGGGCATGTTGGGTCTTGACTTAATAAACAGTCGTCATTCATGACCAGCCTTTCCCAGTCAGCAACTGTATCTGTCGAGTTTTGACAAAGATCGTCAAAATCATCAAGAGGGATGTGGGAGAGTGGCCCGAGGGGGTCGTTTTCAGAACCAGCAGTTGGGCTTGTCTGAGCATCCTCAGCAACGATCGAATTGCTTGGGGGACTGTTGTCCTGGGCTGGTTTGCAGCTGAAAACGTGCAGAGGCCCCTGAGACATAGGACTTTGATATCGAGTGCACTCTGATTCCATACGTGTCAACACTCGTCGCAAGCCATTTTTTGGAAACGTTCGCGTCAGTGTTAAAGACATCGCTTGTCGCTCTGGTTCTGCAGATTGTATATCAGCATTCGATCCTGATATCGAAGGTATAACTGGGATCAGAATATGCCTTGAAGGCTGATAGATGAAGAGACCTATACTATACCTGAATAGAGGAATCGCCGACAGAGCCTGGACTCCTGTTCTAGGCGTTCTTCGTTTTCGCTACTATCTTCCCAATCCCCGTCTGTGAGTGCTGATACTTTTATTGGCTGGATCCATTGTATGACAGGTTTATAACCCTGGCAATCGATCTGCAGACGCTCGCATGCTCTGCATATTGGCCGACTTTCATCGCATTTGACTTTTCGATGACGGCAATTGGCACAGCCTCCGAAAGTCCTCTGTCGATTCAAAAGCATTGAACGAACCAGTCATGGACTACCTATCGTATATTGGTAGGCTAGAGTATAGGTAGCAACCTACCAAATCATCTAGGAGAAAAATATCAGTTGGCACAGTAGATGAGAGTCGTCCTGCGTACCTCAGTATAGAGAATATGAAGTCATAAAGAGTAGGGATGTTGATGGAGTTCAGATCCCCTCCTATTCGCTTGTGACTATTGTGACTAGGTTCGCGGTTAATAATGACTGATAACACTTCTATGATAGGCGGCGATAAGAAGACTGGTAATATTAAGTATTCATTTTGTCAGATGGACTACCCAGGCACATACTATTAATAAATATAGATCCAATGTCAGTCTCTAGTTTTTCATACTCAAATGCTCCTATAATAATTTGAGGTATGTAAGTATTTATGTTTATAAGTCGATAAAGTTATAATGTAGATAAGTAGATGCCCCGCTGTCACAAAAGGTATTAACAATACATATTACTTGCGTCTTCCGGCACCAAGACACAGCATTAAGTACTGTGCTAAGTTACTCGCGAATATAGTGTATTGACATCTCAGTATTTCCTCTTCCCATAGTCTTTCTCGAATATCATTCTCCGCGTCCTCTCCCAGACATTTCAGAGTGAGAAGATGGGCAACCCGCATTACTATCCCAAGTTTCGCGTGGCCGTTACTGAAGCACAAGTCCAACCATACCTAGTATGTTGAGTGTCTCCTTCCATGCCATCTTCTCTGAAATACTTTTGGCCATATCTACATAGTATATTCTAGATAATCTGGTCTATTGAAATCTTAATAACAACCTCGGTCATATTTCAACGCCAAGAGAGCTTTCTTTGGAGCTATGTACGCCATGCAAGTGTTATTCCGTCTGCGGGAGACGCGCGCTCCGAAATGCCCAGATACCAATGAGTATCTTGATGACACGATGATCATATCCCCAGGTACGGATAATTGCCGATCTCAACTCCCATCCCCGCGTCGAGATTTACGAAAGGGGATTTTCCGAAGATGGGTTACTAAGATGCGGGTTGGGGCTGTGCGTCGCGGAATATAAACTTTCTTTACCCCATGCTTACCCCAGATGGGTCCAGCCAGTCCATGCACAAATCTGCCATCACAGTCTTCTACCCTGTACCGCCCCGACAGGTCATCTATTCCACGATTGATCTGACACTGACAGTCATGATTGCTTTCGTTTCGAGATAATGCAGATGTTTGGAGATGTATCCATATATCTTCTTGTTTGCTCCTCAGCTGCACGGAGTCGATTGGCTTCAACACGAGATAGTGATCGAACTCAATTGAATGGTTCCCATCAGCAGGAGGAATTCCATACCTTGTATATTCTATGCTGGCGCATGTCACGCGAACTGCTCAACCTCCCAGAACGGTCCTTGGCCGTGGAACCATAATTGACAGGCGAGGTACCTTTTGCTTGGCCGCACTTCTCAAGCATAGTTCGGATTTCCTTCTCAAATACAACGTTCGCAACAATCCCCGCACTTCCTCTCCACAAGAAATCCATCATTCAAGCAAAATCTGGGGTGAACGAGCCGCCATGACTTGGCGGTAATGTGCTTCGCAGTCATTGGCATAGACAACCTCGTTGAAGACCGAAATGTGGCTTTCTGTGCGCATCGCTACACAAGGCTGTTACATCGCACTCTCCCTTTCTTCATATCCAGATCCGAGGTCAAACAGAGGCCAAGACTTCTCCAAGTGTGGGGTATCAGAAATCTAGCAGTGGATGACCTTGGCCATTGCTTGGTGATAACACTACTACTGGATATATGTATGAAGTTCTTTCCTGTCCCTCTTAATGATTCGATCTTCGGTAAGATATTGAATCTCCCATCATCATACCATCTCTTGACTCGTTTCTTTCAAATCTCTTTTCAATATGTCTGCCGAAGACCTTGATAAACAGGAAAAGGTTGAATACGTTGAGCATGCCGATACACTAAATCATGTTGAGACCTCCAATGATACGCGGGTTGCAGCTGTATCTCCAGAGGAGCGGAGAAAAATTATTCGGCGAGTCGACAATCGTCTTGTGTCAGTTCTAGGTGTCATGTATTGTGCTTCACTTATGGATCGTACTAATCTCGGCTCTGCAAATATTGCTGGGTAGGCAGTCAGACTGTTCCCCTCACAGGACAACTACTGATATTCTATAGTATGTCGGTAGACCTCCGACTCAATGTTGGCGCCCGATATTCTTTGATCGTCCTCATATTTTTCATACCTTATGTTCTGTTCCAACCGCCTGCCACTGTCGTTATGCGAAAGCTCGGTCCTCGTTATTTTATATCAACAATTACACTTTTGTGGGGTGCAGTTATGATTGGCTTTGGCTTTGTGAAGAAATGGGAGGATTTACTTGGACTCCGTGTACTTCTCGGTATCTTCGAAGCAGGCTTTTTTCCAGGTACTTCCCACGTCGAAAATACTCCTATAATTACTAATAGCCTCTAAGGTTGCGCATACCTTCTCTCCACTTGGTACCCACGATTCGAGCTTCAGAAGAGGAACGCTGTATTTTACCTTATCGGATCTATGGCCTCAGCAATCTCTGGAATTCTTGCATACGGTCTTATGCAAATGGATGGTCTAGGTGGTCTCGAAGGGTGGCGGTGGATCTTCGTAATTGAGGGAATGCTCACCTGTATTCTTGGTTTAGCAGGCTACCTCCTTCTTGTCGACTTTCCCGAGAAAGCAGCCAGGTCGTGGAAGTTCTTGAGTCAGCGGGAGGCTGATTTTATCGTGGCGCGCATCGAACTGGATCGCCAAGATGTCATGCCCGAACCCTTTACTATTGGAAAGTATCTGAGAGGCGCTCTAGATCTCAAGGTCTGGGGTTTTGCGGCAATGTTTGGCTTGACTACTACAGTCACATACGCTATCGCTTACTTCCTTCCTGTTATTCTCCGCCTGGGAATGGGTTTCAGCATTGCCAAAGCACAATGTTTGGTTGCCCCACCATATGTCGCTGCGGGAATTGTAATGTATGCCGAAGCATGGTATGGAGACAAGCGTCGTGTCCGAGGTCAAATCGTGGCCTTTAATGCTGTTCTCGGTCTTATTGGTCTTCCACTCCTTGGATTCTCGAGCAACAATGGAGTTCGATACTTTGGAGTTTTCTTGGCGACTATCTCGAGTAATGCAAATGTAGGTACAAAATTCCGGGAACTTATGAGTCACCCTAACCGAGGCTTTAGGTACCTTCGGTCTTGACCTACCAGGCAAACAACATTCGTGGCCAGTGGAAGCGTGCACTTTGTTCAGCAACTCTTGTTGGCATGGGTGGCGTTGGAGGCATCATTGGTTCAACTGTTTTCCGAGAAGGTAAATGCAAACACCTTTGACTTCAACATGAAGGAGTATATAAGGCTAACACATGTATCAGAGGACGCTCCTGCTTATCGCCCGGGCATCATGACCACTATGATTGCAAATGGTCTAGTTCTTATTCTCGTTGGACTTCTCTCTCTCAAATTTCACCGTGCGAATAAGAGAGCTGAAGCTGGAGGCAAGATTATTGAGGGGCAAGCTGGATTTAGATATACTTTGTGAAGGATGCGTATATAGTATATATTTCATGATAACAAGTGAAAAATATGTAAATCACAATGTAACTGCTACGGTTGCATACGGGATTGGATTGCCAAATTCTCACTGGGAAACACATAAAGAGTGTCCGTCTCATCTGCATCTGGGCCTCGCTTTTTAACCAACGAGAACTTTGAGGATTCAAATACTCCCATTTGTAGAGCGTCATACAAAGAAGTTTCTCCATTCTTACCTGTTGGATTCATATCAAATACCTTTCCAATGTGTAGTTCTATAGCGCCTTGTCTTCCCCTAGCCGTCGCTGAGGCAAGAACGCTCCTGTGTAAGGATCTCCAAGCTTCGTTCAATGTTTTGAAAGCACATCTATAACATCTGTATCGTTACGAAAATTTTAAAAGTGACGTTAATTTACGGCTCTGATTGATATGGTGATGCATTTAATGAAACAGGGTCTGGAGTCGAAAACGGAAATGCATACTTCTGCATGCTTTTTTCTCTCTTTTCTTCATTGCTCATTAGTAGAATTAGTAGACAATATGACGCCGCACCTATTATGTAACTGTGCGCAAAGTGCAGCGTGAGGTTTTGTGCTCTTGGAAGACCTTTGTACAAGTAAACTCAAAGTACTTGTAAAATGATCAATCTAATCAGATGGAGCGTCAAGGCACGAGTACGTAGATAAGATTGGTGGAGTGGCTCAGGGCCGCCAGTTTTCCACGGCTACAAGCGGAAAGCACAGCTAGCGTCGTTCTTTTATCAGATCTGATTGGACGAGATTACATAATTGGCTCGATCTAGAGCATGCTGACACACGCCAAAATTTAGGCTCTAATCTAATCAATCACATCTGGTGATTACAGTCCCCTTTCAGGCATTCTGGATCCACTAACCGATCCAAAAGTATCATAAGTGCTTAATTTCTTTTACTTATGTACTTGTATGTAAGATCAACAAAAGCGCTAAGGACTTGAACTATTTCGGAAAGAAAAAATGGCTTTCCGATATTTTACATCATTTCATGATCTTCTACTCCCCAGCCTCAACCTTTATCCAACCACCTCATACCTCGAGGCTGAACCATGAGCATGGCATAATCTTAACGCGATTCCTGACCTTGCCTCTTTCTCAGCCTTATGTGTCAACGCATCGTCTTCCATCTCAACCATGTTTGTTCCCCTTGCATGGCTCATCCTAATTTCCTCCGCAACTTGCGACCCTCTTTGGGAGCCGACCAGCAAAGACTGTGCGGTTGGATGCATGACAAGTCTTTCTCAGAGAATTTTTCAGGGTGACAGGAACGTGACTGATGCTCCATGTACAAACTTTTTTCTTGCGCAGTCTTTCTATCTTTGTGCCAAGGGATACTGCTCGGGAGCTCAAATCAAGACTGGCATTGAGCATTATGCCATCGAATGCTTGGGGAACGGATATGATATTTTGCCTATGAGTATCATTGACAATTTGACTGAGGATATTGTTTTAAAACTCCCAATCCTCGAAAGGGATGATCTTGAGTTGTCAGACGAGTTGAAACAGCCTGTACTTCTTTCACGGGCCGCATTCAAGTTAGGTTTCAACACAGTTGTAAGTTTTTATTCCCGATATCTAGTATCGTCTCTAATGATCGATAGAATCAATGGAGTCTGAACTCAAATACGCATAATGCCTATGGGTAACAGAATCATCATCTTGTATTATTCTACTACTAATATGGTGTATAGCTGTGCACTGATCGGCTTCTGGATCATAGTTTTGATTCTTGGTACATACAGTCGGGTGAAGATTATCGTTGCCACAAAAAGAGTTGATAATGTATTTTTCGACCCCGAAAGCAACCATAGCTCCAGAAGGCAGCGCCGAAAAGGTTTGTGGATAGTAGCAAATCGTTACTGGCAGCAATACTTGAAAATGCCTGCGACTTTCTCCAAGCATTGCCGAGAACCAATTGGACAGTGTACAGTGCCACCAAGAATCCAATCAGTCACCATCCTTACCTTCATTATCATAAACATTTTTCTATCTTGTGCTGGATATGAAACCCTCCAAGGAAGCTTATAGTACATAATCATCCTCGCTCTTAGTTGGAAGTGTTCTGACATTACATCAGTTGGCCTTCAGTCTCGGATCAGTGGTGGAGATATGTTAGCGACAGGACAGGAATTTTAGCTACCGCGAATTTCACTATGATCTGGTTGTTTGCCCAACGAAATAATGTTGTGTTATGGCTTACCGGCTGGAGCTTTGCTACTTATATCAACTTTCATCGTTGGATTGCTAGAGTTGCCGTTGTTCAAAGTATTGTTCATTCCATTGGTTATTCATACATGACAGCAAAAGGTATGCTCTGTAGACTCATGCAAGATTTCTACGCTTTACTAATGAATCATCAAGACGGTTACTATCTCCTAATGTGGGAGGATATGGAGTGGTGGACAGGAGGAGTGGTGCGTTAAATCGAGTGAATGGGATAGTCTTACCACTGACGTATTCCAGGCGACGATAACCATGAGTCTTATGCTTGGCCTATCCATTTATCAAATCCGTCACAAAGCATATGAATTCTTTCTTATCCTTCATATTATCTTTGCACTTGCTACACTTGTGGGATTATACTTGTGAGTTCGGTGCTTGTGTTTTTTGCGAATGCTGACGTATTGTTATCAGCCATCTCAATTATAGACCAGAATATCGTATATATATCTGGCCAAGTATAGTATTCTGGGTCCTCGATCGTATCTTTCGTGTGATGAGAATCTTACTGTCTAACGTAACGGCGATCAAGTCATCATCGATAGCAACGTATGACAGATCTGCCGACATCATTCATCTTGATGTGCCAATCACTACAAAGCATAAGCCACGAGCCGGGGAGTTCTACTACATTTACCTTCTTCATGGTTGGAGAGTTTGGGAAAGCCATCCATTTACCCTGAACTCGTGGGCATCTGACAGTCAAAGTCCAAGAAGTGACTCGACGAGCGGTCAATACCCGTCAAAAGATATAAATGCCAAGGCAGGCTCGGAAAGCGAAAGACTCTTGCCTCCTGATGATTGTGCTACAAGAATAACACCAAAGTTATGCAATTCGAAAAGGAAAGATGCCGGACAAACACTAAACTTCATCATCCGACCGTATGAGAGTTTCACAGCCCGCTTCCGCGACCTCGTCGCCCAAAAAACAAGCAGCCGCGCGGAGGTTCGTGTACTCATCGAGGGGCCATATGGTACACCCCTTTCCCTATCTCGATATCCCAAAATCCTCTTCGTGGTTGGAGGGACCGGCATCGTAGTTGCACTGTCCCATCTGTGCAGCCTGCGATCCCAAGGATCAGAATTACGACAGGAGATCCACATAATCTGGGCTGTACGGCAGGAAAGCATGCTGGCCTCGCTATTAGATCGGGATCTGGGCGAGATGATGGAGTATTTTCCACGGGAAAAACTCAAGGTGCATGTTTATGTGACGGGGTCTGGCACCGCTGTGTCGTCGTCGACTGATCATCTCCTGCGCGAAGCAGCACCCTTGGTATCTTTAGGGTCGTACACGGTCTATCCAAATCTTCAAGTTCATCCAGGGAGGCCTGATATCTGGAAGATCATTTCTCTTTATACCGGCGCGGCGGGTGATCCTCATGAATCTTGGTCTCAGCCTTTGGTCCCGGATGTGTATGAAGAAGTCTGTGTTGTGTCATGTGGCCCTTCTGCAATGGCCGATGAGACTAGGAAAGCTGTTGTTGAAAGCCTCAAATTAAGACCTGGCACAGAATTCATGGATGAGGGGTTTGGATGGTAAAGGAGGTGCACCAGATGCAAATTATCTTTTTCTTCTTAGATTATAGAACACAACATAGAATGGTATTGCGATGCATAGTAGAGAGTGTTGACTTCTAAATAGAATTTTTTCGATCAATTTTCTAGTACCTGTGTCATTTGTGAAAAGACGTCCATAAGTTTCATGAACTAATTCCCTCATTTCGCACCAAACATTACTATGAAACTAAGCTCACATTCTCACGATTCTAAGATATTCCTAAGATACCATAACGAAAACACGGTTTTCTAAGGTTTGCGAGCTTACACAAGTGCTTACTAGCAACAAAATTTTAAATAGCTTTATTATGGTGGGGGTGACCTACCCGGCTGTTTTCTCGATATTATTGCTGTATGGCCGTCTTAATTTCGTCCTTCTTGTCTTACTTGTCTGGTATAGGCACCATAGAACCCCCACGACAAGACCAACTTTCCCGGAACCGATGGCACGAAGAATTGGAAGGAGAGACTAGCTAGGTCCATCCGCATCACCGAGCAGATCCTTTCCCTTCCCCTCAATATCTAATGTTGAAGGTCTGCATCCCAGATCCCCGCATACACGCCCCCAAGATCCCAGTCCATCGTAGCCCAGTCTGGAGAATTCACATCAACATCTAAAGGTGCCTGCCCAGCCATGCTAGGATATACCCCCGGCCCATTTTCGGCGTATCCGCCCTGTCTCCCCATATTATAAAGCAAGCCATGGCTAGCAGAGTCCATCGGCGTCGACATTGGATAGTTGTCGACACTCGTGCTTATAAGAACACTGGGCTGCTGTGTATCAATAATTTGTGTATTTTGGGCCATCTGAGTTAGTCTGTGTCTAATGGACGACACAATTCTTGGAACCATCAGCGGCTCTTTTAATCGACTAAAAGCTGCCTCGCGAGCCTCCCAAGCCTCGAGGACAATTTTGGTGAAGACATTGAAGAAAGGACTCTCGTCATTGTATATGAAAACGAACCGAATCTCGTAGTTGTCACTCATAATCTCCCAAGCCTTATTAGCTTGCTTGCAGTTGGGGCGCCTTCTCAAGTCTTGAAGGATTTGGATGTACGCAGGGAACGGAAAGTGAAACTGGATTAGCCAAAGGAATCCTTTGGTGAGGGGTGAGGTCATGAGCTTTGTATCGCACTCAAGCATACCAAGTGCATGGGAAATGGCAGTGTCGCGTTGCACTTCTGTTTGTTGTATAGACGAGCTAGAATATTTATAATGGTGTTCCACAAGGCGGCATTTAGCAAGAAAGGCTCGTACCGTCCAGATCGTCATGAAGTGTAGTGCGTTATCAGGGTCACAGGACTTGAGGTATCTGTCCTCAATCATCTTTTCTAGAATGACTAGCTCACTGCCCTCTAGGAGAGGACCGTTCTGGAGATTCTTGGCAATGGGCTTCAAAGCTGGAGCAGTAAAGTCAAGGTAGAACATGCTGTTGCGGACAAACTCCCCGAGCTCGCTGCGTACAACGGCGAAAACTGCTTCGGTGGATTTTCCCAGAACTTCTGGTGGCTCTTTCATCTCTGGTCGGAGGTCAGAATCATCCACGTTGAGAGGAACCCTACAGTCCCAGCTGGGATCCAGCTTTGTGGTCTTGTAGTTAGCCAACTCGCCGACGCGAGAGTCAAAGAGTACGAGCGACCACCAGAGCCTCCGGCGCATTTCAGCTTCGAGAGTGGTACATTTGGCTAAAGCTGACTCGCTGTGAATACCCATACGTTGCGCAATCCGAATTGCAACACCTAGTGTAGAGGATAGGGATTGAGGAACTGTACTGGGTTTCACCGAAACCTAAAATCGTTAGCAAGCATGAGAATAATCACTCAATAAACGTACTAGGTAGAGATATAATGCAGTCAAGCAGTCGCGGTCGCTACATCGTAGAAACCCACAGTTCAACAGAGCTTGCCGACAGCCGAACTGATATCTCGTCAAAAGATCCTCCTGTGACGAGCCAAACATGGCCTGGCAGTCATCTGCAATGAGACTCAGGATAGACATGGAGTAGATACTGAAAATAAGCGCCTCCAGGGTAGCGCTGATACCTGCCATGTTGCTGGTGACTTCTATGATGCGTGCTTGCAGGCTGGGAGAGTGTGTAACCTTGAGCAACGGATTGACATTATCCAGGTAAATCTGCCAAAGTCTAAAGATATGAGCCGGTTCGGGGTGTAGAGTAGAGAGGTCGACGTTTGTATTAGGAGAACCAAACAGAAGGTGATCATTATCTCCAAATAATTGATCCCACCCCTTCTTGACTACCACCTCACGCACATCATCGTGCGAAGAATCGCTATCACTGTCGGGGTCTCGGAACTATTTCAACTGTCAGTAGAGCTTAAATACCACGTGGCTTGATCTTACTCCTGAATTTAGGGCATGCCAGAGGTTCCTGAAAGAATTAGTCATATATAGATAGCTTCCTGGAGAGCGTATACTTGGCCTCATATACTCTCTCAGACTTGACTTCCAGTTGCTCGTCGTCAGATTCATCGCCAGCCTGCGTGTTGGGAGATTTCTTCCCTCCAGCCAGATCCTTGTGAAGTGGTTCAAATTCAATATTGTTTTGGTGTAGAAGGTCCTCGTATTTTTTAAGACGATGTAACAGCTCTCGCTCGGGAAGCCTGCGTTTGCGCCGGCCACGTGGGGCTAAAGTCGCCGGCACACATTGCACGCGCGATGTTTTGCAATTTTTGCAAGGAAATATACGGTCACACTTGATCTTACGATTCTGACAGCGTACACACGCCAGCACCCGCTGTGGCTTTGAAGGCTGAGAGGACAGAGAAGGTGCCGATGGAGACATGGCTGGGGTACTTATACCTGGCTCTGAGGTGGGCGGCTTCGCCGACATTATTGCAGTACTTGAGGGGGTCACGGGGACACCCTTTGACGCCAAGATATGCGTACCCTGGTAACTCAATGGTTAAGAGATAGTAAAGAAGGAACAGGGAAGTGAACATTACTTATTACTTAGATGATAGCCGCGCGGCAGTTGAGAGTCGATACAGTACACGAATACGCGAGCAAGGGCGTCACCAGTAGGTAGGTAGATAAACCTCAAGTAAACACTACCACAGCGTCGATGAAGCTTTGTCAGAATGCGGCCACACAGAATTGTACAACGAGGTGAGGCGGCATAAGGGAGAGGCAAAAGGCAAAAGACAAAAGGCAAGAGGCAAGAGGCAAGAGGCAAGAGGCTCGAGCAGCTAAGGTTGGCTTGTGTATCACGTGACCTTTGTTCGTCCTTCTCGGGCTTTTACTAAGAGTCCGAAATGCTATTCCATCGTTCCGCTTCTCATACACTCGGGTTCTTGATCATCCCCGTTCATCCCAACTGGCGGACTCAACCTTCAAATTCTGTCCGCATCAAGATATGAGGGAAATTTATATAAAACAAAGCTCGTTGCTGCATAGCACCAGCAGCATCACACATCTGGTCAGACAAACAAAATATCACTCAACCTCAATTGAAACTGCTTTCATATATCTGTTCCTCCTACCTGGACTGAACTAACCATGAATTCCTCCTCAGCTTCTTCTAAGCAATTGTCTCTTGACCAGACACCCACAGCAGACAAGCCGGCTCTGCCAGTCGACGACCAATACGAGGATGCTGAAAAGAACTACCAACCAAAATCTTTGAAGTTCTGGACAATCATGATTGGCATGTATTTGTCTATTTTCCTCGTCGCATTGGATCGGACCATTATTGCAACTGCCATTCCCAAAATCACTGACGAATTCGACTCCATCGAGGATATTGGCTGGTATGGAAGTGCCTACATGTTGACAGCCGCCTGCCTGTTTCCCGTTTCTGGCCGTATCTACCAGCTTTACTCGACAAAGTGGGTTTTCCTTACTTCCCTTGTCATCTTCGAAGCTGGCTCGGCCCTCTGCGGCGCTGCTCCCAGCTCTGTGGCCTTCATTGTCGGACGTGCTATTGCTGGTTTGGGGTCGGCTGGCATCTTCACTGGCGGTATGATGATCATACTTCCACTCATTCCTCTTCGCAAACGACCTATCTACACCTCCCTTTTCGGAATGGCTTTCGGTGTTGCATCGGTAGTTGGCCCTGTCCTGGGTGGAGCCTTTACTGACAAACTGTAAGTCGACGCTGTGCCCAGCAAACTCTTTTGCTGACTCCCCCTAGGGCATGGAGATGGTGTTTTTACATAAACTTGCCGATTGGTGGCTTTACAATCCTTGCGATACTCTTCCTCTTCCATATCCCATCACCAAAGCATGAGAAGCTCACTGCTATCGCGGAAATAAAAAAGCTTGACCCCATTGGAATTCTTTTCTTTGTTCCATCTATGGTATGCCTCATTCTCGCTCTTGAATGGGGAGGCTCCACTTACCCCTGGTCGGCACCGAAGATCATCGGCCTCTTGGTCACTTTTGCGGTCTTATTCGTCCTTTTCGTCATTGTTGAGATCCTGATACCAGAGACTGCGATGTTACCGACCCGAGTCGTTCTGGATCGTTCCGTTGCTGGTAGCATGACTTTCATGTTTTTGATTTCCGGTGGCTTAATGTCTATCATCTATTTTCTGACTATTTGGTTCCAAGTCGTCAAGGGTGATTCAGCTGTACACTCTGGTGTCAGCACGATCCCGCTACTCTTATCCATGATAATTCTGAGCATCCCGACTGCTATTTTTACACAGACGATTGGATACTATGTTCCGGCCCTGCTACTTTCCCCAGTTCTCTGCGCTACTGGTGCTGGCTTGCTTTCAACCCTCAAACCGAGCTCAGGCCACAGCCAATGGATCGGCTATCAAGTCCTTTATGGGTTCGGCCTTGGCTGTGGCTTCCAGACTTCCAACTTGGTGCCACAGACCGTTCTGTCACGCGCTGACGTCCCTCTTGGTATGGCATTAATGTTCTTCATGCAGCAGCTTGGGGGCTCCATCTTTGTTTCTGTCAGTCAAAATGTCTTCTCCAACAAACTCGTTGACCGTCTCTCTGGGATTGCAGGCCTCGACGCTGAAGCTATTGTCAATACAGGCGCGACGGATCTGCGCAGTGTTGTGCCAGCGAGTGAGCTCAGCACTGTTATAGACGCATATAACTACTCGTTGACCCAAGTCTTTATCATGACTACTGCTCTGAGCTCCTGTATGATTCTAGGATCACTGGCTGTGCAGTGGAAGAGCATCAAGGGGGAGAAGGGAAAAAAGGGATCTGAAGGTTCTCTAAAGACTGAGGAGGTCAAGCTGGAAGAGAGCAAGAGCGAAGCCTAAAGTTGAGGTTCTCTGAACGGATGCAACTCAAACAAAAGCAACATGCCCATTGAAGCTTGGGAGAAAGATGTGTAAGAATAGATGGCGTTGGTGGTAAAGATGTTTAAGATATAGATAGGGTTGGGTCAAGCGCCGTACGCAGGATACCAAATTAGATAATTAATTTTGTTCTCTGAGGCTAGATTCTCTCCATAGTATAATGATCTTCACTTGTGATACCTTGTTAAGCCGCATTTTGCTGTCATATAAGTAAACTTCAAAGTGTTGATGTAGTTTCCAATACCGCTAAAATAAAATATTTGTCGTTATGTCATAATACACTGCGCAGACATGTGTTTGAACAGTTATATGAAAACTTAAGGTATAGAACCAGGCCTTTCCCAACAAAGCAATACTGTGTGCATTTTGATACTGAAGCCTTGGTATTGGTTGTCTGTGACGGG
Organism: Xenosphaeropsis pyriputrescens; assembly: GCA_022609375.1. Classification (NCBI taxonomy): domain Eukaryota; kingdom Fungi; phylum Ascomycota; class Leotiomycetes; order Phacidiales; family Phacidiaceae; genus Xenosphaeropsis; species Xenosphaeropsis pyriputrescens. Next base: position 950,068 of record JAGKQE010000002.1, read on the forward strand.
CTGGCCCTTTCTAAGCTGAACCGTATTTTTACTGGGGCTTCAACCGTATATAGTATAGGGGATTGGGAGCTGTCTACTCCAGATTCAAGGCAGTCAGCCCAAAAGCCGATCGAATATTATACAGAGCATAATGTCGGTTGGATTGGGTTTATTTAGTAAGATGCTATAGTGAATAATGTACTACTACTTCTTCGAACGCGGTAACTGGTACATCGAGTATCATCTCCTTTCTATAGTGTTGTATACTTGAGCACAACATTGTTTTCAGTCTGAATGACACTGTCTATCCAATATCAATGATAAGAGAAAGGATTTATAGGACCATCTAGTGGGGAGTATACCGTTTATTTGTTTTGAAATACGATTGCCTCTTTTGTAAGACCGTATGTGTTAAAATCTAAGAAATCTAAAATTAATAAATAGGCTTGGAAATGATAGTCTGATGTGACCACCTAGACAACACAAACTGTAATTTAAATTATCCCTGGTTCTTTTGTCCTAATTCCAGCCTCTAGACTTTTATTTCTCGACTTTCATGTCTGATGTCTTTGAATCTCCTTGAGTCATAAGTATATACGCCGTTACAACAACATTCTATCAACATAGTCGATCTCGGAAGGAACAGGCCTAGGTCGTGGAATAGGAACTAATAGCGGGCAGATCGTGGTGCGGTCCGCAGCTAGTAGATCGGTCAGCACTACTTGTAGTCCGTTGAACTAGGATAAGCTTGAAGATATGACCCAAATTGGTGGGCGACGTCGGAAGATAGGATCAAAAAGATTACAGATCCAATCCAAGATTGGCGAATAGACCTATAGGGGGATACTAGGTTTGGGGTGTTGCGTTGCAGTGTAAGCAGATGCATAACATAGCTGAAAGATCGGGCGCTTTGAATCGGTCTCTTATTTGTTAGGAGCATCCTAGGGATCTTCAAGATATGTCAACAAGACCCAATCAATCTAACGTCAGCTTATTCATTAAAGACTTTTTGTGCCTGGATATGTTCTGCAAGGTCTAGTCATACCCAGGCGATATCCATTTGCTTATCTTTAAATGCGCCTCCGTTTTGTAGAGTAGCAAGGGATGTCGATCCTTTCCAAGACTGTTAATCTGGGATTGGTACACTTTTGTTTGGGACAAAAGTGGAATCCTACTAGTCACTAGTTGATCTACTAAGTATATATACTGTATAAGTCCCTAATTTATAATCGAGTCGATTCTAGATATAATCCTGAGCAATTAAACAACAACCATTACGACCGCATTGTATTTGCAAAGAAGATCTATCTCGACGCCTTGTCTCTGGAGCATTTATATTTGGTTGTTCTCTGGAAGTTGAAGTTTAATCAGTCTGTCTGGAATCAAAGCATACTGTTAACTGCTCCACGAGCATATCTAATTCACTCTTGAGCTGTTGATCTTCCTCACTACCATGCAAGCGCTGGGAACATGTATGTAATCCTATATACAGCTTCTTTCCTGTTGATAGAGATACTGATATTGATGCTCATAACAGTAAACCTCTTGGCCTTCGTTGAATTGGCCCTTCTTCTCCCCTTCGTGATGCCGGACCACCCATCTTTCGATTTTGCCTGGCTCGTCAACTATCCAAACAGCCCCAATACATCAATTTACGCCCAAACTCCACGTCCCTTGAAATTCGAGACGTGGGCTTCGTTCGAGGAGCCCCTGAGCTTCACCTCTCAATACGTTTGCAATGTCACTCTTCTTGCATACAGAGGATCTATTCCCGCACGGAAAGAACTTGGTGAGGTGTCTACCTATTGTAACGCTCACCTTGACTGTGTGCTGGGTAGTGTCAGCGAGACAATCAAGGCGAACATGGCATCCGCATCAGTGCTGCTTGGTCTGACGCCCAGTATTCTGGCCAGCATCGGCCCAACAGTTGCGGAGATCTCGCTGCTATCGCTCCGCAGACCAGTCCTGGCCTTCCTCACTTCTCTTGGCTCACCAGTGATCCAAGCCAGTCGGGTCGCTACCTATGAAGATCCTTTCTCGCTGTACAAACCTCGTGCAGGCGCACTTGTGGTGCATGATATCCCCCAGCCATATTCAGGTGTTTTGAGCGCAATGCAGTACTTGCTGGCTGTTGGAGCTGCATCTAATGTGTGGATACTATCGTATAAATTAGGCGCTCAAAGCGCTGTCAGTTGGTGGTGCACATTCAGCTTTGCACCGCTTCTTTGGACCAGTCTGACTATTGTCATATACTCCTTGGCAGCGGTAGGCTTGCATATTCGGACCCATAGGTCTCAGAACAAACAACCAATAGCATCAAAAACAACCGCCTACAGACGATTTAGGGACTTTGTGAGCAGAGAGATCACGTTGAGCGGTGACTCTAAATTCAGAAAGAGCACGCCACAAGATACAATGGATATAGGATATGGTTCTGTCCTGCTAGATGTGACGGCGGGTTGGATAGCAGTCTGGCATATCGCTTTTGGAATTGCTGTATTCTCTGGATTGCTGTTCATAAACATAGCTTTTGCAGCAGAAGTATTGGCTAGATATATTATTTCTGCTACTGTTTGTCGGCTTCTTCTTTCTTTCGAGATCGCTGGCATGAGGCGTTTGCCAAAGGAGAGAACTGATAAATGGATTGAGCTTGCTAGAGGAGAGACTTGATAGATAGATTATAAGCAATTATGTTAGAATTTTGTCAAATTTCCAAAAGCTATCATGTAGCCTTTGCAATCTTCTTCTGTATATCTAAGATTACTGAGTCTAGTGACAACGCATTTTTATTCCGTTATAAGGTGTAGTTTACCTATCTTCACAGTCATGGCAATAGTGCGCATTATTTATCTATAGAAGGTGAGGAGGTTCTTATTTATAAATAGTATAAATTTCCAATATAAGTAACTTGTTGCTTTACTTTTCTGTTTATCTATTCACAACTGACTCCTCCCATTTCGAGGCTTATGGCTGACTGCTGACAATTGAAACTTACGACGTTATCGAGGTACTTGGTCTAACGTAAAACCATTCGTTGTACTGATAGCAGATTCACGAATTATTGGACGCGCTTCCCGAGTGTTGAGCGATAACAGGCTGAGGAATTACACAAGAAATTAGCCACCTCCACGGTCGTTCTATCTGTCCAGTGCTTGATCGGACTCTGGATGCAGGCTTCTGGCTTCATACTGGTCCAGCTATATTACAAGACTCGCGAGTTGCTCCCTTGTTCAATAAGCTTAAGGCGCCGCAATGCTTACGTCGTTACATGCTTACATGCATTCATTCAGAATTCCTCAATCTCTGACTTCCATTCTTGCAGCAGTTGCCAACAACCACTGACTAGTCCTCCTGCTAGAATCCGAGGTTCATATTTGGCACCCTAAGCTTCTTTCTCTCGAGTTTACATGTATTGCAGTTCGAGTGTCCATTTTAATCTATCTTGCCGTACAAATGGCCCGTTTCGAGGCTTTCGCTGTGTTGCCTCGTGATCATGAGAAACTGACCGATCAGACCATCTTTGAAGTCTCTGATATTGATCAACTGATGCCTGGCAACCACAGCACCCCTTGTATTGTCTTCCCTCTATCCGTCGACAGTATCAGCAAAGAACAAGTCATTGCCCACCTTCGCACTGGTCTTCAAAATGTCCTGACGCATGTCCCTCTCGTTGGCGGCCAGCTTCACGACTCAGAAAACGCTCTCTCTATTCTCCGTCACAACCATGTGCCAATCAAGCTTCATGTCCACCACTTGGACTTGGACCCGAAAATCCCGAGCTATCAAGCCTTAGAAGAAGGGGATTTCAAGCCGGAAGTCTTTTCCAGTAAAATGACCCCTCCAGGCTCGGACCTCTCGACATTTCGTCGTGATGAGGGTTGTCCCGTTGCGTTCTTCCAGGCCAACTTCATCCACGGCGGTCTGATTCTGAGTCTCGCGTTTCACCACGTTTGCGGTGACATCAAAAGTATCGATCATGTCTATGTGTACTGGGCTGCAAGTACTAAAGCTTCTATCGACGGACAGCCTATGCCCGTCTGGAAGCCGGGTCTGGATCGCAGCTACTTCAACACTCCTTACAAGCCCAGCACTGCCGAGACCGAAGAGCTCAAGGATAATGTGCGCGGCGTCACCTTTCACGCGCTCAGCAAGCAAGACGCGAATGAGGAATTCAAGCCTCTTGAGCGGCTGGTAACGAATGTCAAGATATACAACTTCTCCGCCGCTGCCACAGCCAGGCTGAAAGAGAGGTGCAAGCAGAGCGAGGCGGGCAGGTTCGTCTCGAGCTACGATTGTATCTCGGCTCTATCATGGCGCTGCCTAACTCGTGCCCGTATCCCATTTTTGAAAATAGATCCACAGACAACAGAGTCAACTTTCTCGCACGCTGTTGAAATCCGGGGCAAATTCGGCGAGCTTGTTTCAGAAGACTATCTTGGAAACGGTTTCCACTTGGCCTTCTCGAAGTCTTTTAATATTGCCGAACTCGTTGGGAACATCGACCTGGAAAAGATTGCCGGGGCTATTCGGCAGAGTATATTGGACGTCACCGAGGACTCAGTCCCCAATCTTGTCAAGCTGCGGAAGGGAATTGAAGGCAGAGAGGAGATGCGCTATATCTGGCATCCACAAAATGTGGTTGGCACTTCCTGGATGAATATGCATACCTTCACAAAGTACAATTTTGGCTTTGGCTTGCCTGTATCTATTAGGCTGCCCACGCCTCCATTTGAAGGTGTGTTTGGAGTGATGCCTGCAAACAGGATTGGTGGTAAGGTTGATGGCTTTGATGTGTACGTCGTTATGGAAGACGAATGTCAAAATCACTTGGTTGCAGATCCAGAATATAGGGAGTATTGTTCGCTGATCGGGTAACGTGCTGTCATAAGTTCTCCATGAATGGCCTCAAGTAATAGTGGCATGTTGGTCCGAATTCCATCTCATAAGCATAAGCATTAAAAAAGATACATCTTATACACTATGCAATCTGAGCATTTACCTCGCTACCCCTGTTGGGGCTATCGAATTACAGACAAGTTCGACGCTCACCAATGGAACACAAGTGTTCAATTCAGAGCTGAGTACTTCGGAATATATTAGTAAATAACTCAAAATGTGCAAGTAGCCCAAGGGACACCCCACGAGAACAAATCTTCGGGTTTCATTCGATTCGGCTTTCCGTTCATTGCATCTCAGAACGGTCTTCCTGTCGATGCCATTTATTACCTAAGTAGGGTGAAAGAGATCTCAGCAAAATGCAGGATAACCAAAAAGAAAAAGAAACAAAAAAGATTCTGAGTCGATGAAACTCAGAGGGAATTGAATCTCTCTGACGGGGAGTCGAACCCCGGTCTCCCGCGCTTTGTCACATGACAAGCGGAAATCATGACCGTTAGACCATCAAAGATGAGTGTTGACAGACATCGCTCACTGATATATATAAATGCTGTTTTAATTCATCGAAATTGTTGCCTAAATTCCCGAATACAAAAGCTGCGGCGAGGACTTTCAATCCTACAAGCTGTTAGAGCGAATATTAGTCAACAACAAAATTTTTAAAAACCAACCCTTAAATTTACAATATTTAGAATTAGCAAAACATTTAAAGTGACTTTTGTGTTAAGACTAGATTGCTATTATGTCTCTAGTATAGATAAGACCTAATATTATACTACTATATACACTAGAAGGGTAATATAGTAACTTAATTAATAATACTAGACTAACAATACAAAGAAAGAGGAGATTTAAAGATATAGAAGTAACTCTAGTTAGTACAATAGACTTTATAAAAAGCAACTATATATCTAACCTTAAAGAGCTAATATAGTATAGAAGACCTAACTAAGAGTATATAGTTATATACTCTTAGCACTAACTAGACTTTTACCTATAACTAGGCAAATATTGTTCTAACCTTTAGGTATAGCCTATTACTTAGTATATAGATAGTTAAAGAGTAGTTTATATAGAAATCAAGCACTAGCTTTATATATATAT